>JAOQMS010000003.1:29676939-29714920 GCA_027563885.1 Erythroxylum longipes | reverse complement strand
AAAGAATACGACGAGGCCTCTTGGCAGAGGATGCCAAAAATCTTTGGTTTTAAGCACCTAACTGTGAGTGGACTCCTATTTGTGAATCCTAAATACATAATTCTAGAAAGGACGGATCCAAAACATTACCAGCTCATATTCCGTTTCCTAAAACCTAACTTGTCAATCATCAGGTATTGCATGGAAGAAGAAAACAAGAATGATTTCCAAAAAGACCTGTTGATTGCGGAAAGAAACAAAGCCATATCCTTTTGAGCGACCAGTTTTGTGATCCCACATGACCCTTGCATCTCTGAGAATGATGAAGCACAAGAAAAGATTGGGAACTTTATCAAGAAGGAAAAAAAGAAAAAAAGAAAAGAAAAGAATGGAAAAGAGAAAGACAAGCTTCTAGTGAACTAGACAATAATAACAAGAAGTGTCAAAGACAAGCTTCTAGTGAACTAGACAATAATAACAAGAAGTGTCAAAATACCAAAAGAGGGAGTATAAGATATAAGGAAGACAAACAGAGCACTCCACTTTCCAACTTATTTTGGTCTTCCATACAACCAAACAAACATCATCCCTTTCCACTAAACACATTGCAAAATTATTTTCATTACTAGGTGCTTCTTCTACATAAGATGCAGATATCATGAGATACAGATTGATTTCTTAACACAGCAAAAGGAGGAGTATGTGAGGAGGAACTTACGAGCAACTAGGATAGACAGAGAAACAGGCGAATAAAGTTGCATCTGTAACCTCTGGACTCAAATCACCAACAAATATATGGAAATGCCCTAAAAGGAAGAGAGGATTAAGTCAATGAACAGTCAGAGAAATGCACAGAAGAAGGTATTGTACTAGAAGGAATGCTAAATCATACAAACCAAAAATCAAATAAACAAGCGAAAAAAGAACTAAAATTAACCTGATGTGTCTTCCCTTTGGTTGTTCGCATATGCCCAGTTAACCTTAAGTGCCTGACCGTAACTGGAAAGTATGTCCATAGAGAATTAATGGAAGGAAATCCATGCATTAATAAACACCAAGAAAACTGACACACATGCACACACATATAGAGTTGCATTTGAAGCTTAGTGGATTATGTTATTTAACAACAGACGCATAATTCCCCAAGGAATATTGTATTGGTAACACTGGATTCAAGTGATTGGTATCAGCCGTGAGCAACTCTTCCACAAAAATAAAATAAAAAATCGAATGAAATACGGGTTAATAAGACAAGCAGCACAAAAATTGACATCAAGTTTTCTTCTTCAAAACTTTGTAACTCAGGTAAGTTAATTATGATAGAAATTACCCTAGAATAAGGAAATTTAATTCAAAATGGTATGAATACTCACAGTTGTCGACCATGCAGTGTCATTATTGCAAGAGCTGCCGATGACCGATCATGGTAATCCACAAAACCATATGACGACTGCAATTATAGAGAAAAAATCAATCATCAAACAAGTGCATAATAGTAAATAGTTTGGTATGGATATGTTGAATCATATTTGCAACTGCATAACTGAAGTTTCTCTGTTTTGGTCTGCACATGTTTCTAGAAACAGGGTGGTTGACCAAGGGTTTCACCTATGATTGGGAAATTGCATGATTCAGACATCAATATCATATATTTATAGAAGTGATATTTGAGAAAAGTTGATTCCTTGTTGAATACGAATAGAATGACTTTAGCTTCAAATTGAGTGCGCTAAAACCGTTAGTGAAAAGAAATTAAGCACAGATTGAAATTAAAACCTGCACAAGGTTTTCTTAACCAAAACCTATTAATTGAATAGAAAGTGATTTCCAGAAGAAAAAATATGCACTTTCCATCAGAGAGAGAGAAGGAAAGAGAATCACATTGAATAAACATCATAATGCAAAAAAAAGGAATTTACAATTTGATCTCTAAGACAGGTCATTTTCAAATCATACTTTATAATCAGTCTTAGAATTGCTATCCTGCACAAGGTCTTTTGTTAGACCAATAATATGATTAACAAGAAGTTACACAGACATCTCTCTCAGAGGTTCTAAACGTCACATGACAATGAAGATAGACAGAAACCCAAATAAAACAGCATTTATTCATGAAAACAAATAAGAAAACTGAAAGATGGAAGACAGCAACACTTTAGTAGTGTCCTAATCAAACCTTATCCTTTCTGATCAACTTGCATCCTGCCACAGGACCAGCAGTCTGGAAAACTTCAGCAAGGAGTTTCTCAGTGACATTGACATGAATATTTCCTACATAGCTAAAATTTATCAAGTTATTAGATCATCCGTGTGTGAAAAAAAAATCCAAACATATATGAGAAAAATGAGGTATGCAACACTAAATGGAACTTTTTCATCTTTGTTAGAAGCCAGACTTCCATCAGCAGAAAGAAAACTATGTTGTAAAAACATATTCAACGTATAAACATGAATGAGAACTCCAGAAAGAACAAAATAAGGAAACAAATGAAATTGTTCTTACACACTACGGCACGTAGTTGAATCAAAACCAGGAGGCAGATTTCCACTAGGAATCGGCTCCATCTGCAGAAAATATAATCAGAACACGAACAAAAGAAAGGGTAATATATAAGAGTCCCAAAGCAACGAAAATATTAATCAAAAAGAATTTCAACGAGAAGAGCAAAAGAAAATTGCAATCTAGACACAAAAAAGCAGTAACAAACAAGATGCATCTTTTAAATTAGAAGGACAAAAAAGCAGTAACAACATAGTGCATCTTTTGAATTAGAAATCCTTCTGATTCTTCCTCATCGTCACTTTCATTCTCTGCAGTTACTAGTATGTTTTCCGTCAATCATAGGATTCTCTTCGTCGCTGTTGATTTTCCCTTTCTTCTATTTTCAATATTCAAAAGTAACATAAGGATTTAATAAACTTGAAAGCTGGATATTAACTTTCAATCCACAATAAAATTCCACTGAGAGAACTGACATTTTCAAAAAGAAAAAAAAATCAAAACTTTGTCCAACCCAAAAGAATTACAATAAAAAGTAATGAAAACAAAAGATTGACATGACGAAAAGGAAAAACTCATAATAGAATTAGAAAATCACTTGAGACATGGCAGCAGCAATTACTCCAGGATGGTACATCTGTTGCTGCTGCTGCTGTTGTAGCAATGCTTGTTGCATCAGTAGAGCCTGCTGTTGCTGTTGTCTCATTCTCTGCTGCATTTCCAATAATCTTTTCCTTTTCTATTTATTGCTTTATTTCTATATTATCAAGATACTAATCACCTGATTTCCCTGTTAGATTGTGGAATGATTTAGAAACCAAACAAAAAAAAGGAAAAAGTAACAATCGTTGCATCAACGAGAACAATGTAAAACCGAAAGGAAAACTAGATCATAACTCGTTCCTTTTTTCCTTTTCGATTAGCATTATTCCCAATAAATCACAGAAAGACAAACAACAAATTTCTCATTCGCTTTCTTCGAAGAAGAAAAGAGCAAACGAAATCTCATAAACGCCGACGATTTCTTTCGAAGAATCAAAACTCCTAAGAAGAACAACAATAACGTAAGTAAAACACAAAGAATCAAAAGAAACAGAATCAAGAGAACCTGAGTTGTTGCAAGATTAGAAATGCAGAATTCGAACACTGAGAGTCTCTCTCTCTCTCTCTCTCTCTCTCTAGTCTCAAACGTACGTGGATTGTGAAGATTTGTTTTACCTTTTTTATTTTTATTTTCTTTACAATTTTCAGCTAAAAACAGAAAATGGGCTTGTACTGGTTTACTCTTTGAAGGCCCAATAAGCCCAAATAAAATTTATACTTGCTAATATTTGAATTTATGAGGGATGGCAATGGCCTGTCAAATTAATTTTTCTAAAAAATAAATGTTAAAATAACTTTTTTTAATTAAATCCGAAGTTAAACTAATTAAGCCCAAACTTGTCCTAAGTCCAACTTTTTTAAACAAAATGATATCATTTTATTTAAAATAGTTAATCCTCGGGTTGATCTGAACTTAAGTCTAACCCATAAGCCGATGTATTAAAAATACCAAAGTATAAGCCTATGATTAATCTATTGCCATCCTTAAATTTTAGATAAGTGATTTTTTACAAGAAATACTCTTTCTTAATTTTAATAAAAATAAAATAAACGTATTTGTAATATAATTAAATAAGGGATTTACAGAATAATTATCCTCTTTCACAAATTCCAACAGAACAAATCACATAACACTATACCTCTTTTGTGAGAATTACAAAAGAATCACTTCCCAAGTTCATGTTTTTGCCTTCCAAAAATGAATGTGTCAAAGCAAAAGTCATCAGGATACCACTGCACCTCCTCCCTACACAGCTGCGGTGGCTTCCACGGCTTCTTCAACCTTCACCTCTCTCTTCGGTCGGCCGCTTTGCCGTACATTTTTACTGGACAAAAGCTCCAGTGCCTTCTCCATGGTTACATCCTCTGGCTTCATATTCTGCAAAATTCACTCATTTGTAGTACCAGAAGCTGCATTCTGAATATGATTGGAAGAAAATGGCTAAACAAGAAAGTACCTTAGGAACTGAAGCTATCGTGCGTCTATGTCTAATGGAAAACCCAACCCTGGCTAATTTTATTATCACAGGATGGCCATCCTTTGGATGGTTACCCTAGGTGCACATCCAACAACATGTTAATTCAACAGAAACAGAATATAGAATGTAAAACAGAACAAAATACATAGAGATTGACAAATATACCAATGTAACAGGATAGCGTAGCAACTCGATAGCGTCTTCGAGTGTAATAGCATCCACGGCTTTGATCTGTAAACAACATTTTCATCCACTGTTAGTGCATTGCTGCTCCTGAAAGCAAATTGACCTGAACCAACTTACTGTTAACCAAAAGAGAGAAGGGAATGAGAGGCTTTCTTTTAACATACATGGGAAACAGAGGCTCTTTTAGGTGTGTAACCCTTCCTGTCTTCCCCAAGCTGAACGTAGAATCCATAAGGGCCACTCTTCAGAAGAATCTAAAATGGAAGAAGAAAGGTTTGATGACATTTAATGCCAACAAAACTTGTCACTGAATGAACAAGTACTTCACAGCTGAAAGGCTACATCAGACGAAAAGAATGTAGAATCAAAGAAACCTTTTCATTAGAAGCCGGATGGAGACCTAGTATTTTCGGTTCCTCAACAGATTTATTGCCTCGAGGAATTTCTTCTTCTTCCTCATCACCATATAATGACTTAGCAATGTACCTGCAGTTTTATCAAGAATAATCAGAACCAAAAACAACATTCCACAAGGCAAATAAATTATTTAGTTTTGATACAGAAAATGAAAGGAATCTAACTGGAAGTATGAACAAGAAAGAGAGACAGACAGAATATTCATTTCACTTCCATAGGAGATCATGGTCATAAAAGTGAAGAAGATTGAATGTCTTGTAACTTTAGTTGAATAAAAATAAGAAAAAATCCAGCTAAATATAAGGCATAAAAGAGAAATATATCAACATTCAAACTCACTTGCACTTTGGATGCTGATCACAGCCTATAAAATAGCCTGCACCGAACCTACTTACTTTGAAGATCAAGGTGCCCTCCATACAACTGAGACAAAGGAAAATCAAACAAGACTTATGGACAGGAAAAAAAAAAAGAAAAGAAAAGAAAAACATAAGAGACAGAACTTTTTGTCATATGAACTTGAATATGTATGTAACAACAGAACAATAACTAGAATATGTCGCACAGGACAAAACCAGGTCATGGTTGACACTGAATTCGAGATTTATGGTTATGGGATAAAAATGTCGGAAACCTACAACTACATGGAGTGTTGGTGTATATATGCTACCTTGGGCATGTCCTATTGTGATCAGGCAGTGAACCAAACAAAAAATCACCAAATGTCTTCTCCAGCATCTTCTCCACCTAAAAGGAAAATTTTGACAGAGAAAGATCGAATAACAATGACTACAATTAAGGGAATATAATGAACCAGGGAACAAGAATTTTAAGAAAACAAAATATTCTAGTTCCTTCTACAGTTTTTATCTGCAATTACAGTTGGTTTTCTGTGGAAAAGTGAAAACAATAAAGGTATCTGCGGTGACAAGAAAAAGAGTGAAATTACAGAATTAGGAACTAGTAACAACAGGCATATTCCATCAACTAGAAAAGTGCAAAACTAACGTTTCCTTTCTCTCCAAGAAGGTAAGTGGACAATTTTGAAATTCATGACATATAGCTTAGCTTTTGGTCTTCGTGAATAATGGAATATTTTTCAATCAAAGCTTTTTTAGAATGTCTTAAGTAAAAGTTCTTAGTAAGAGTGATGTTAAAAGTTTTTAAGCGATACCATTGTGGAAAGCTTCAAGAAGGAAAGGAAGCTACCTGATGGATATGGATGCTTTCAGCACGTTTACAATGTGAACTGAATCTTTCCCAATAATCTCTCAGAAGGCCCTTCCATTCAGTTGAACCCGCAGAAACATTATCTAGCTGTAGAAAGATGGATAAAGAGGAATTCTATAATTACCAGAAAACAAAAGAAGATCTAAAGAAACAACAAAAGAGAAAGAGGAAGGGCTGAGAACAAAGAAACAAATAAAATATATAGGAAAGGTAAACAATTAATAAAGCAGCTGAAAGGAAGGAAAAAACTTCTTTCTTGATTGATCAAACAGTATTATCATTTTCAATAGAGGTGTAGAGCTCTCAAAGAGGAAAGTGGAACATCAGAATGCAAATTCATAAAATCACCTCAGTCTCCATATCTGCAGTAAAACTGTACTCTGTGACCTCTGTAAAATGGTGAGAGAGAAAGGCTGACACCTATTCAACCAAAAAGATGCAAGTAAAAGAGGTTACTTAGGAGTAGCAAATAATCAAACGATACAAAAATAATCCATTCCCTTTTTTATCCTTTCTGGTATTCTTTTCCTTTTTGTCTCATTTTGAGGTGATGTAAGATAAAGGGAACAATTTTTCAATCACATGTGATTAGTAGATCACAAAATTAATCCAGGATAAACCCGGATAAACTTGAAGAAGTAATAGAAGGTGCTTCTTTAACAAATCACTAGTACATTGTACTTTTTCACTCAATGTGACCATTAGTGTCCACATCAAGTTATTCAAATTTTTAATGTTTACTTTGTTAGACATACCTATGTCAGGTTATAAAATCCCTGAGGCTATCTAAAACTTACGGCCTTTAGTCATACTGGATAGAAATGATGTCTTTGTAATGGCTAGTATTGCAATTAGTAACCGGTTAATTTGAAAGATAAAGACCCACATTCTAAGCAATTAGTACTCAGTTAATTTGAAAGATAAAGACCCACATTCTAACATGACACTCTGGATAAAAAGAACATTTCATGATCGGCATGAAACCATCAAAGTACATCCAACTGTTTATTTACCCAAATTAATTTAATTTAGATCTTTCCTCAGGGACTAATAGAAATGCAGAATAAAGGAAAATTAAATTGTAGCATGCAACATACCATACGACCTCGAAATTCTGGATATAGTACACGGTTTTTTACCGTGACATAGTTTCTATCCTGAGACATGAAAACAGAAAAGAACAGAAATCACCAATTAAAATGCGAGAACATTGTACAAATGAAAAACATGTCATGGACTAGAGGAATGTTTTGTTAACAAGGAACATGTATCATAAAGAAAAGATGAAATTCAGCTGCATGAATTACCTGCAGAACTTTCAAAGTGCTCGCATAAGTCGATGGTCTTCCAATCCCAAGTTCTTCCAGCTTCTTAACCTGTTACATACATCAATTGACAATGTAAGACGAACATCATATTTTGTAACAAATTAGCAGAAAGGAAAACTGTCCAGATATAATGGCAGTTAGGTACCAATGATCCCTCAGAGTAGCGTGAAGGTGGCTGAGTAAAGTGGTGCACGAGTTCCACATCACTAAGATGTAGTGGATCCCCTGACTACAAACAGGAAAGTTAGACAAGCTACAAGCCAATGCACACCCATCAAAGAAGCCAAGATAGTTCAACAAAAGCAGAAGCTATTTCAAAACTAAGAGGAAGGGGGATATGCTAGACATAAGCAACATGAAGGGTAGCTTTCTGTCATACATCCTTGGAAACCACCTAATCTTCACAATTATAATGAGAATGGCACAATCCTCTATTCTGTCACATGTAAGCAATAACCATCATACATGAGAATACTACCTTTAGAATATTGAGAATTTCAAAAGATCTCTGACGCTCATTCAATTCGTTCTCCCTGGTTCTTATTGCCACAGCTTCAGTGTCCTGAAGAACATACGATCATGTAATATAACCCATCTTCATGATATTGACACGTGTTCAAGAAGGGAAATACTACAAGAAACAATCAAAAACATCAAATATGCAAGTCTGCCATCATACCTCATAAGCTGCCTGGTATCCGAGAAAATCAATTTTTGAGGATGTAGATCTGAAAACAATCAACTTCCCAGCATCTCCAATGTCAACTTGCACCTATTTGGACCAGGACAGTGTCACATAAAGCATAAATGACCGGAAATCCGATGCATAAAATTACCAAGATAGAAGAAGAATGGACAAAGTCTATAAGAACAGTTTTCCTGGCTAAAAACATGCTTAATTTGTAAGAATAAATACACATGCTTAAATTGACTAGTCATAAGAGAAGTCACTGAAGAAGTCGACAGACAGAATAAAATGAATGAACAAGATTGTGAACAACTGGCAGCTCATCAAGCATTATTGGTAGCGATGATGCAGATTCAATGGCACAGCATACAAGCCCGATACCAGAATGCCACAGATCTGAAAAAAATAATATCAATGACCGAAAAAGGAAGAGCAAGAACAAATAATTAGTTAACATAGACGAAGACAAGAGCATAAGCCACACTGATCCACAAAGAAAGTATCTGCATAAGCCTACTCATAGTAGCTCGAATCAGATAAAGAGAGAGAAGTTCTTCATTTGCTATTAACATGATCATTTATATCCCAACCTGTTCAATCATAACAGGTTCCATTTGGCATGCCATTGTTCGAGACCAGATAAGAGTGTACAACTTCAAGGCATCTTCATCAAGTACTTTGGCCAGCATTGCTACAAGTAAAATCGATCCAACAGTTTTTGGACTTTACAAGGCCATCTATAAGTTTATATGAAAACATATATAATATCTTTCAGTATCAGTAACTTACATGGCAATAAATGAATATTAGTAGGTCTAATTGCCTCATGGGCCTCTTGAGCATTTTTCACTTTTTTAAAATATTTCCGGACATTCCCTGATGTGAATTCTGTACCATATCTGCACAAGAGTAATTCCCATAAGCAATCAGAAAGACTGCATACCATATAAAAACTTCCGGGAGTCCCTGATGTGAAAATAGGATAGCGATGAAATGAACCAGCCACATTTACTGATTCAGATCTCTTTGGCAAGCTAGTTTCCCCAGTCCATATGCTCTAGTTTAAGCTACTATTAAATCAAGTCAGCTTGGGATTTATAATTAGAACTAGGTCTAATATTAAAAAGACAGAAAGATGGGGAGAAATCATGGTAAAGGTAGGAGAAAACAAGGGTTCATGTAGAACTAAGAGACAGAAGGAGGAAACAGAAACTCGAATTTTGTTAAATTACGAGAAGCACCTTTCAATGACTATGGTGTGTATATCTTTAACAGCTTCGTCAGATATCTGCAAGGGAGACCCAGAAAGAGAAGGTAAAGAGTCAGATAGAAAACCATTGAGGAATCCAAGTTAACCTAAAAGAAATCTTGAAGCATTTGCCTACTTATTTATTGAAATCACAAAGCAATAAGAGGTTGGTGCTAATTGAACTAGAGATACAGGGTAAATAGTGATTAATAAGCTTCCTTTGAAAGTTTTAGGCTCATATTTGTGAGCAACTTTATTTTGACATTTAATTTACATTATTATTACTTTCTCATCATTATGAGACAGTAGAAAGAACATTGGCTAATCTCAATAAATTAATCATTTGCATATGTGACATTCGTCACAAAATTTCTCATTTAGTCTGAAATATGTTCCATCAATTGCTATACTTCACGCAACCTTTCCAAATCTACATCACATGATAGAAAAAAGTAAAACATATTATAATCAAAGTGTACAAAGAATTAATGCAGAGATTCAATTTTTAAGACCAAAGTTTTGGACTTAGTCACATGCTCTCTACTATTTTCCAGCATTCTATCAAAAACTGCCACCAGATTATGGCCACCAGCAAGTTGAAGAAATTATTTTTTCAATATAGTATGAAATGCAAGAAAATATGCGATGAGTAGTAGACAAACAGTAAACCACAATTACATCGCAAATAACTAGACAAATTGAACGGAAGATCAAAAGCAAACATAAAAGAGTCCAGCCCCATAGCAGCTTGTTGTCCATAAGAATATCAAGTGACAGGGTAATGCAGGGATGTCAATTCACCTGAAGTGATACTCACATGTAGTCCATCAGTTCTGTGATATGTTATCAGACCAGTTGCTTTCCCATCTGATAATTGAACCCCTTCATAAAGTTTTTGTGCTAGCTGTATCCATAACATTAATTTAAAAAAAAAAAAAACTGAAGTCAATGACTATTTCAACAACTACAGACAAATAAATATATGGCTTCAAAAGTCTAACTGTTAGGTCAAGCTGCTGGTAAATGGAAAACAGAAATGTTTTTTCCTAGCATTAATATCACCTCCAGAATTGTGACCAAAGACAAAAAGAACATGGATTACTAAAAGTTTCCTTGTACTTTCAATTTCAATCAGGGTAGACATAGTAATAGTTCACATTTTAAACGCTAGTAAGCAATAGAATAACTCATTGGTGAGACACTAATACATGGACACTGAAGATTGATCTATAGATGGACTGAGCAAGATCAGAAACCACAAATTCAAAGCAGCAATCTTGTTCCCTGTAGTTTCTCGGTAGGTAAAAAATCTATAATGCGGAAAGATAACTAAGCGATGCACAGCATGGCTCCCAAATTCCAAGATTTCAATAAACAGCACAAAGGGGCATTTACAATCAAGCAGAACCATAGAAAGCTTAAAATCCAATAACAAAGTTGCCAGAAATATAGATCCCTCTCCTGGCTAGAAACACTTTATCCTGAAAAAAAGGCATCTTACTATGGCCAAACCATGAAATGCAGTTCCCTTCATCAACACAAGTCCCATGATTATCAAAATTTCAACCCCTCTAATCCTAAAATACTAGCACTAACACTAGTAATTACATTATACTGATAATGGCTCAGTTTATAAGAGGACTTGGTCAGCTGGAGGATATTCATATAACTCCAATACATGCCACATTCATATCTATAGCCCATAGGATACATCACAGCCCCATCTTCATTAAAGATCAAAGCATTATAACTAAAAAAATACCAACAACTTTAAATACAGTGATAGTTTGCTTCGCATGGTAGTTGAAGAGTAAAAGTCATCAAACCTTCATTGTGTACGTCGAGCTAAAATGCAATTTGTTTGCTGCATCCTGCTGGAGTGTTGACGTTATATATGGAGTTGGAGGATTTTTCCTTACTTTGCTTTTCTTAGTCCCAACAACTTCAAAGTTTGCAGCATCAATCTTCTCTTCAATAACCTTTGCCATTTCATGAGAGTTAATCGAGAACTGACTTAACTTTTTAGAATCAAAATGAGTCAAGTGTGCAGTCACTACTTGACTCCATTCCTTTTTTCTTAACTGAGCTTCAATAGTCCAGTACTCCTGTGGTTTAAATTCATCAATCTCCATTTCTCTGTCACATATAAGAGATAGTGCAGCAGATTGGACACGCCCAGCTGACTGGCAACCTGGTAATTTCCTCCATAACAATGGAGAAATACTAAATCCAATCAAATAATCAAGAGCTCGACGAGCAAGGTAAGCATGAACCAAGTTTACATCAATTTCTCTTGGAGATTGTAGAGCATTTTTGATGGACGTTTCAGTGATTTCATGAAAGACAACTCTTGCTACAGTAACATCTTGTTGTAAGGCATCTTGTTGTCTCAACATCTCAATAATATGCCAAGCAATTGCCTCTCCTTCACGATCAGGATCTGATGCCAGGATAAGATTTTCTGCTCTGGAAAACAAGTTAAAATTTAATGATAGGACTAAATCTTGCAGCTAAAGAAAAGAAAAGGCAATATAAGCGAAGAATTTATAGGGCCTTGCAACAGTGCATAAAATGTTGATGACATAGATATATACAGAAATGAATTATCCGTTAATCACGCTACATAGCCTCATTGACATAGTTCAAGTTGACTGATGCGTCCAAATGAAAGGAACAGAGAGCAGACCCGCTTAATGCAACCTTCATGCTCTTAAGATGAGTCCAAGCAGCGGAAGGAACTTCCCAGACCATGCTAAAGTCATCATTTGGCCGTACAGATCCAGATCTTGCAGCCAAATCTCTTACATGACCATAACTAGCCAAAACTTCATACCTATCACCTAGGTACCCTTGAATGACCTTTGCCTTGGTAGCAGACTCAACCACTACAACTGCTTTTCCAGTCGGGGGATACAGCGGCTTTAAGGTCCCTTGTCCCACATTTTTCAATTTCCCAATCTGTTGAGGTTCAAGTTTCCCAGATGATCCATTAACTGATTCCAGAGACCTAACCTTTTTACTGGACTTGCCACTTCGCTTCTTGGTTTGAATTTCTTTTAAAGAAACACTATTAGGTACTTCGTCAAGAGTGTTCCCAGTTGATTTCTTCTGAAAAACTAGAGTGTTAGCTAAAAAAATCAATCATGAAAATGACTGTACCCTTATTCATATACAGATTACTGGCTGCTAACCTCCTGTGTCAGACTCTGCTCATTTCTGCTGGTAGTTGCCCTCTTTGATTTAGAAGTACTTCTGGAGGATTTGGCAACTGCGTCAGCTGCTAAAGTAATAGAGTTGGGCTGCAATTCGTTACTTTTTCCTTTTTTTGATTGTTTCTTCTTCCTTCCTTTGGGCTTAGAATTTGATTTAACATCGGTAACAGAAGTTGAAACTATTGATTCCTGCTCCACATTTTCTTCCATCTGCTCATCACTAGAGATCACAGCCTCAACACTGTTCAAGGTTGATGTGCTTGAATTGGCAATCCCATCTTGTCCACGAACAGCCAAGGGTTTTGCATTCTTTGAACCTTTTACATTGGAAACCATGCTTCCCTCGTTCCTAGTTACCCTTGAGACTTGACAAAAATGCCTCTTAGCAAAAGCCAAATAATCAAGTGCCATACCATCATTCAAAGACCAATAAATCATCGCATTCCCAGGTGTTGCAAGGCAACGAAGGATTGATACAGACCTGGATGCAGCATCTAGGCGACGGGGAACAGATGAATGACTGATGGAGATTTCCCTTAACTTCAGTTGGGGGCATTTTACGCGTCTATGACATGAAGTCAATGATGAAAAAGATGGAAATAAACAGTTTGGTTGACCCTGAAGCGTCCTATAGTGTAACTGAAACATCCAAATGCCATGAAACCAATCATTTAGCTCACATTATACAAATGCCCTTGATTAAAACATATGTGAACGTGACTGCAATACCATACGTGATTAAGTTCTATCAAGGTTCAGAGAAGGAGACGTTAAGCATATGAAAAAAAAGTAAAGGGTATAAATGAACTTCAATTATCTGCCATGCCCATCAAGCTCTGAGGCTGTGTCCGTAGAGAGCATACCTTAGCCATGAATGGATAGAGGCGCAGAGCAGAAGCAGAGGCAGAAGCAGCAGAAGAAGAAGAGGAGGAGGACGTGGGGAGCATTAAAAGGCTCCTCTGCATTTTACAGAACGACCAAGCTCTGCTCAATGTTAAGAACAGAGAAGACGAAGACAGGTTCGGGAAATTCGTAGCCTGGAGTGAGCAGAGCAGGCGGAGGAGATAGGGGGCATGAAGGCGGCTTTGAGGCTTTGCTTGGGTTTTGTGTTTTGTTCTTTTCACCTTTGGTCCTGGCCCATGCAGATATATTGCTTGCTTAAATTAATATGAGTCTTGGGCTTATAATAATTTTTTTGTTTTAATTAAAATTTTACCTTATTTGATTAGAGTGTCAATAAGTCGGTCCGAGCTATAATTTTTAATATTGGCTTATATCACACTTCTATAATTCTCCTACATAGAAATTCCACTCATAAATTAAAAGTATAAAATGCAAATCAATAATTAATATTTAGAGTCTTAAAAATAACCACGTATACTCTCTCGTCGAGCTTGTCATATAAGTTTACTTAGCACATAATACTAGGTTGGCTTGATTTATAAATTATTGTGTCAATCTGAAAATTTACTCATTGTGCATCCAAATAATAAAAATTGCAGATTCTTCCGTTTCAAAAAAAATCTTAAAAAATAAAACTTCTTATAATCAACCAAAAAATATTAGTATAAGAATGTGTTGACATTGCATTAAATTAAAATTAACTGAGTGTATAAAAAAAATTTCACAAATAAAATAAAGTTTGTACATCTTGAAACTATAAATCACTAATATTTATAATAAATTAATTGGTCAAAATAAAAGTATAATATAGCAAAACAATAAATTATAATTTTTAATAATTTTTTAAAATTTTAAAATTTTTAATTAAGTGTTAAAAAGTTAAGAATAAAATAATATAAAAATTAAAATGCAACGAGACAAAAATGATTCAATAATTTCGCTAAATATAAGGTATAAAGAAGTTATGCACATAATCTTATCCTTTTATCTCTAAATAATAAAGAGATTATTTCTAAATACATGATAAAAAATTAATTAATTAATTTTTAATAAGTTAAATATACATTATTTATTCAGTAAAATATTTTAAAAAAATAAAATATTCAAAAATATTTAAAAATATTAAAATAAAAAAATCAGAAAAGAAATTGAGACTTTAAATTTCGTTTTCTTTGTAAATCAATCAAAATCCGTGTCATCTATCATTAATTAATTATAAGAAAGTTGGGAAAAGAAAATCATATACCTACAAGCGGAGAGAAGAAGATCACGCGCTCGGACGTGTACACGGAAACTTCAGGACAAGACAAGCCCCCGTGACAGTTGAAATTTATGTGGACACGTGTACGTGTGTAGAAGCGAGTATTTTCAAACGGAGGTATGTCGCGTGAAACTGACATCAGTCACAATATGAACGAGGCTCCGTTTAGAAAAGTAAATTGAGAAGCGAAGACCTCTCTCTGTCTCTCATCTCTGGTCTATGGTCTCACAGTCTTCACTTTGGTCGTTGTTAGTGCGCTATTGTTCTTCTTCATGTGTTTGTATACTCACCATCTATTGTTGATTGATGCTCTGTTTCGTTTGTTTTCCCAATTGCTTCTTGTAGTTGACTAGTTGTTGCTCTATTTACCAGGTCTTCGATTTTATTCCCTTTATTTTACTTCTTTAATGGTCTAATTTGAGTGATCATATGCTCTACCGCGGGTTATTACCCTTTTTTAGCTGGTTTAACATATTATCTTTTGCAAATGAAGTCTTTTGCTAGGGCAACTGGGTCTTCCGATTCTTGGGCGTTCCTAATTGCCTGATCTATTTCTGTATCTGTGGAATTTTTGGCCTTGAAACGTTGAAAGCTTTTAGCTTTGACTTGTTTTGCTCAAAAAATTTCTGGGAAATGTGGTGTGTGTGTGAAAAGTTGATAATTGGATCTTGGGGTTGATGTAATTGTAATCCTTCTTTGAGCTTTGGTCATCTTGGTTGATATGGACGCTTAGGGCTTGGTCTTTTGTGCTATATTCTGAGCTTGTGGATCTCTTACTTTAGGGTTTTTCATGGGTTTATTTGATTACAGAGTACAAGGGAAGTTACGATCTTGTGGTTGTTCAAACGAGTTCTGAGAGTGTCAAATCGAGATAACTGCATCTCTTATTTATTGCAAAGGTATAAAGGACATATATGTTTGCTCATTTGTTTGATATATTTCTATCTATGGCTCCTGATTGTTTCTTGGTACTTCTCTTTAGGCCAGCTGGAGATGGAAATGATAGGTTGGTGATCCTTTCCAATATTTCGGGTATAACAGACTGAAAGATAATCCTAACCAAACACTTGGTAGAGGTTCCACACTTTTAGCATAAACACTTCACGTCTGTTTAATCAATCCTCAGTAAATTACGATCTTGGTTTGTATTCTGACAACTATTGTGACACGTTGCACACTCTGTCAAACGGCTCTTAAATATGCAATTGGTTAAGTTTGCTAAACCTTTTAACAACTGTTACTTATTAAATGCCACAAAATATTCTTAGAACTTGGTAGTTCCAAGTGGCTTGACTTGACTCACATTCTGAATAAGTTACTTATAGTGGACTCAATGTGAATCGTGATCTTAGAATTGCACTATGTTGTTGGTTGTTTTCCTTTGCATCGCTGAGTAATAATGCTTGCTATTGGTTGACCTAACTTTGCTTTGAGATCCCGAATTTTATTCCCCCATTTCAATTTCCAATTTTTAGTAACTATAAGCCTCTGTTTGACCAAACAAAATCAAGGAAAATACCTAGTGGAGGATCATTACCTATTGTTCATATTTCACTTTTTACTGGTTGCAATTTAATCACTTTATGGTTGTTGGTTTTAGAGCACATGCAGTGGAGACGTTGATTTATCAATGAGTTTGAGGAATTTCCTATAAGAAGAATATTTTGCTTTGATTTTGACGTTGAAGAGTTGCATTCATGATTGGAAAAATGGTGGAAGGGCCAAAAATTACTGCATTTATGGGTGGAAATAACAACAATGATAATAATTACTATGATTTTACTCAAGGGTTTTACCAGAAACTTGGAGAAGGTACGAACATGTCAATTGACAGCATGCAAACCAGCAATGCTGGTGGCTCTGTATCGATGTCAGTTGACAACAGTAGTGTGGGTTCCAATGATTCTTTAACGCACATTCTAAGCCATCCAGGTTTGAAACCAGTTAGTCACAACTACAGTGTAGGTCAGAGTGTTTTTCGGCCGGGGAAGGTCACCCATGCCCTAAATGATGATGCATTAGCACAGGCATTGATGGATAGTAGATATCCAACTGAGGGGCTACAGAATTACGATGAGTGGACAATCGACTTGAGAAAGCTTAACATTGGGACTGCTTTTGCTCAAGGTGCATTTGGAAAGTTGTACAGAGGTACATACAGTGGGGAGGATGTTGCAGTTAAGTTGTTAGAGAGACCAGAAAATAGCCCTGAGAGAGCCCAGGTGATGGAGCAGCAATTCCAACAGGAAGTCATGATGTTGGCTACATTGAAGCACCCAAACATTGTGCGCTTCATAGGCGCATGCCGTAAGCCCTTGGTTTGGTGTATCGTAACGGAGTATGCAAAGGGAGGTTCTGTTCGGCAGTTTCTGACAAAGAGATCAAATAGGGCGGTGCCACTGAAATTGGCAGTCAAGCAGGCTCTAGATGTTGCTCGGGGCATGGCTTATGTCCATGGACTTGGTTTTATACACAGAGATTTGAAGTCGGATAACCTTTTGATTTCCGGTGATAAGTCAATCAAGATTGCTGATTTTGGAGTTGCAAGAATTGAGGTGCAGACTGAGGGGATGACACCTGAAACAGGAACATATCGTTGGATGGCTCCGTAAGTCTTTAGAAACTTCATATATTGAAGCTTCCTATTCCTGTTTTCCAGCCATACATCTGTAGAAGCCTTTTTATTTTGCTTCCAGTTGCTGCTTAGACGTGGTCTTTATTTTAGAATGTTACTAATTGTAACTATTTCCATTACTAACTTAATTGATACCATTGCTTATTTCTAAGAATATTCTGGTTATAGACATTATAATTACAGTTTTGGGCCAGATCAGAATTCAGACACGAGAAAAAGAGATTTTAAACACTTATTCAGATAATGGCTGTTTTTTTTTCCTTATTTTTCTTTTGGGGTTGGTGGAAACGGCATGTGATGCATATTGCATATCATAAATGTCATGCACACATAAAAAGCTTAAGCTTTAATAAAGTTTACAACTAGTTCCACGTGTTAATCTTTTTATGCATGCAAGATGTTTTGACTTATTTTGACTTGTTGATTGTAGTGTTCTTGTATCTATTGCCGGGATTAAACAACACATTGCTTTTTGGTGCCCATTCACCCACCTATTTACTTTTACCCCTTATAGATTTCCATCCATATAACCATTGAGTGCTTCAAAAAGTTACTCTTCCTTTTGAGTCAGTGAAGTAGTAGGTAACAACATTTCAGTCTGAAAACTCTTTCTCCCTCTCCATTGTAGCTGGATCATAGTTTTCCTAACATTATTAAGTTTAGTAGTTTGCATTTTTTATTCACTTTCTATCCTTTTGGAAATGTTCTTTATTGTATGTTCATTCTGCAATGTGGACATTAGTGGCTTGTACCACGCTAAATCTGTTGTTTTGCCTGCATTATTGTGGCAGTTAGTTCGTCTGAAGTAGAAAGATTTTTCTTTGTTTAGTCTTGTTCAGTTGACTGACTACCATTTCCCCTCATCCATATGGGGTATCACTGCTTTTTACATGCTCCATAAGATGTCCATTTGGAATACATATTTGTGAGGGCCTGCAACATACAAGCCATGTTTCAAGTTTAATGTTTTTTTTCTCTTATCGAATCTGGTTCCTTATGCCATTATTCCTCTTTCAGCTTGATGAGTTGTTTGTCTGGTTAGTTGATTTGATTGCCTTGTTCTGGATGTAATTTTTATTCTGTTCTATTTTAATCTACTTTTGCATATAACCTCTTTTCTGCAAGGGAAATATGTTAACTTTGGAGGTAGAGCTGCTCCTCGTTTTAGGTGGTTCTATTGTCATGGACACAATTTTCAGAGTTCACTCAAATCCTAATTGAATTAGTCTCCTTACATGGAGTTCTACTGATATTTCCTTGAATTTTAGAGGAACGGTTGCTTGTGATCTTACCTTTATTGTTTGATTTGCCCATTAATGCAGAGAGATGATTCAGCATAGGCCTTACACGCAGAAGGTGGATGTATATAGCTTTGGGATTGTTCTTTGGGAACTCATAACAGGTTTGGTTCCCTTTCAGAACATGACAGCCGTGCAGGCTGCATTTGCTGTGGTGAACAAGGGTGTAAGGCCAGTAATCCCAAACGATTGTCTTCCTGTGCTAACTGACATCATGACCCGCTGCTGGGATGGCAATCCTGAAGTTCGTCCCGCCTTTGCTGAGATTGTCAGGATGCTTGAGAATGCTGAAACTGAAATTATGACCACTGTGCGCAAGGCACGTTTTAGGTGCTGTATGACCCAACCTATGACAGTTGACTGAACCAGAAATGTGAGACTGAAAAGGATGGTAAACGGGATACGAAAGTTTGAATTAACAGTATGAACTTTGGTCATATGTTTGTGTATGTATCAGTATGTTTTTTACTTTTCTTTTTTCTAAAATTTACCAGATAGGGAAAAGTTAACCATTTAGACTGCTTGCTTCTGGCTTTTGGTTTTGATTTCAATTGTACTGAGATAGCAATGCCGGGGTCCAGTTTCCTTGGTTCTAGCAGGGTGGGGGTACTCGTGTATCTTCCCTGTTTTGCTATACATATGAAACCTTCTGTTCACATTGCTCTTGAATGTTCTCGTTTCTCACATAACAAATGCAGGTTCTCTATTTATAATATTTTATTTATGTCCCTACTTGGCATTGTGATATATTATTGGCTGGCCAGTTGCCACCATTGAAAGCCAAGAAAGCTGCAGTTGCTTTTGCTGAAAGATTGTTGAAAGATGTGGGAGATTGGCATTCTCAGATGTTTCAGGAGAGTATGATCCCACCATAGTTGGGGAAAAGGGAAAGAGTTTATTCTCCAAATGGAGGATGATCGTCTTAACTATGATTTGAAAATAAATGTACCCTGCTCTCTAAATATATGTGGAGATATTCAGTATTTTGGTGCTAGTGTTGTGTCGTACATTCATGGAGAGTAAAATGAAATGTCCAAAGAAATGATGTATTGACCTTGTCGGGTTTGATCCCACTTCTTGAAACGTCAAACTTGGTGCGGCCATGGATGCCTGGACGTGATTATTAGTCTGCTTCTTTAGCACTTGGCATATGAATTCAAGAAATGGATTTGACATCTTTCCTCTTTAGTAGGAGGAAACGTAAAGGAAGAAAATGACATTTAAATTCTAATGTTAGGTTTCCATGCATAGCCGTTGCAGGGTGGATGTTTCTATTGCGTATACTTTCCCTATGGTTAATGGGAATGTTGTTAAGGCCAAACATCAATCTTAGGTAAAAGGGACTTTTCATTGCTTTGGGACAATTGATTCTACTTGAAGTCTCCCTTTCTATATGCTTGGTACTTTCATGAATCAGTTCGTCAAAAAAATAACAAAGCTCTCTAAAGCTGATGAATCAAGAGGTGGCTTGTTCTTTGGAATATTTCTATCTGTATGTTTGATAAGGCTTGAACTTGAAACATTTAGGTTTAAGGGTTAGGAATGCAGCCATGGTCACTTAAAATGAAATGAAGAAACGGAGGAAAGTCCGGGTGAGGAGGAATCTGCTCATCTCTCGGAGCCTGAATTTGATATGTAATTGCATCGTATAAATGAAACACAAATGATTAATTACATTAGGAAGCAGCTGAAAATAGTAGTCTCAGGAATTTAAAAGTCAAAACCATTGCCCAGCAACTCATCATCACTCCCAAAAGATTCAAGAATCTGACTATCATCTTCATCCTCACCCTCGGTAACAATCTCCAATATCCCACCCCCTCCATCAAAGTCTACATCATCCATTACGAAGTCCCCATCCTCCTCATCATCATCAAGCTCACCTTCACTATCGTCATCCTCATCACTGCTCAAATCATCTCCATCACTGTCATCATCCACATCAAGTTCTGCACCCAATATGGGATCCACATCAGCATCATCTTCATCATCTTCCTCATCTTCCTCACTCTCAGCAACATCAGGGTCAGAGTCATCATCAGTTGGCCTCCGTCTACCAATCTCATAAACCCTAGCTGATGAAAACACCTCTTCTTGATCATCCATTGTTATTAATCCAAGGAGTGAATCAGTTGGCTCAGTTGCAAAATCAAGGACACATCGATCTACCCGTATAGTGGCAATTTCAGAGTAGTTGATAGCATCTACTGTGCGGAATGCATCAAATAAGGGGTGCTTTGCTCGACGGGTATGAATTGCTGACATGACATCATCAACGTTTCTCCGCAGGATGGCATAAATTACATCCCCACGAGCATTAAATTTTATTGATGTTTGATCTAATGAAGGAACACTTCGAAGCAGTCTAAATTTTCGAAGATCCCACACCTCAGAGTTTATAATCACCTGAATACAAAAGTTGGCCATTAGTCACAAAGTTCAGCAGAGACAAGCAAGCTCTTACAGGTTAAAACTGCAGATAAGACTACACGAGCCAAATTCATGATAACATTTTCTTCTCTTTTTAAGAACATTTGACCTTATGTTCATTGGCTCGTATCAAAAATCAAATATACCCACCACATTGGAAATATTAGGCATTGCTCGAACACTAAAAAAGGTTTAGGCAATCAAATCGTAGGAAAGAAACTATATCTTTTCTCCAATGAGCAACTTGTTTACCAACTTTATTATTTACAATGTTATAATACCACTCCTTGAATCATATTTTTTACTGCACACTTTTTCCTAAATTATGGAAAGGGATAACATCTGATAGAAAAATATCAATTTCTAACAAAAGGAGAAGCCTGATTGGCTAAATGGGGGCCATCATTTAGCATACCTCATTTCCTGAAGGATGGAAGCCACCACCTCCGTAATCAGTAAATTGGTCAAATCGATGAACTGGACCAGATTCTCGCCTGTCCCATAAGATCCCATTCCACAGCAGCATTGTGTCTGAAGGATTAAAGTGTATTGGGGAATACAAATGTCCCCGTCCTGTAGAATTTGAAATTGTATCTGATAGGGATGATTCCACATTACAGGTCTGAACATCATAGAGAAGAATTTCTCGTCGAGTTGGCTCTGCACTCAGGGCTGCAAATATATTGCCAGAATTGCTAAACCTTGCAGCCTTCAAGCCATCAAATGAATGCGCAGGCCCACCTGAGATTGAAGAGGCATCCCACAAACACACATTTTGGGCTGTGGAAGACAGCAGCAGTTGTGTTTTGTTAGCAAGGCATGATTGAACATGAGTCAAAGGTGACTGGTGGTGTGTGCAGCTCTCCACCACATTGCTGCTGTTGGAAAAAAAAATTTTTAGCTCTCCAGAGTGACTACCAACCGCAATGTGAGATGAATCCTCAAGAAAAGCTATACATGTTAAAAGAGCACCAGCATCATCCCTGCAAGTTCTCCAGGGCCTAAATCTACTGTATACAAATTGTCGATCCCTTCGATTCCCATGAACACCTCCATAGATGCTTCTAAACTCACGTGTACCAAGCCTAGCCGTTACATTTGATGGGGCATCAAGGCTCCTTTTTGGTTCAGGACATATATGTGGATGTAAGAGAGAGAGTGGTGGTAGAGTGGTTATAGGTGCTGGGCATTGGCGATGCTGATGCTTCAAATACTGAACAACGATGTTGTCTAAAGTTAACCGCTCTGTATTGCTGGGCTGGTGATCATTTAACACAAGGTGGCTGGAGTTACCACATTGAAACTCATCTGCATCTACTATACAACTTGGTGTCAAACGACCATGTACATCTTTGACATTAGAACTAGGTGTAGAAAATCCAGTAGCATCGCTAAGTAAACTGTTCCTGTGTGAATTATTCGGAGTCAAGAATGGTGGAGAACGAAATCCTGTCTCACCACTATTAAGTCTCTTCCCTGGTGATGCAAGCCCAATGTCTTTCAATTCTGATAACTTCCTTTTCATGGGCAATACAATAGGAGTCTTACATAGAGATTCTGCATCATGATTGCTTTTCGTCAAGGATTCTGAGGGAGTTTCTGAAGCACTGACAGGTGCAGCAGATTTTCTGGAACTACTATGGACCTTCTTCAAAGACTGTTGATTTGACTCATGACACTGAGGCTGATTTCTTGTTTGTAGACCCAAAGATGGAGAGAAAAGAAGGGGTTTTTTCTTTGAAGACAGAGATGAATCACGCTTCAAGCTTGAATCCTCGGAATGAGCAGCTATTGCCTTTGATTTGTCTAGAGGAAATCCACCAGGAGTTCTACTGGAGGGCCACTGAATGAGTGTTGAAGAATTTTCTTGTGTAGGGGTTTGATGCACAAGAGATGATGGGGCTGCCAAAGATGGTAAAGGTGTCAACTGAGCCTCTTTGAGCAGTGTGGCAGCAGCTGCAGTCAAACCAGATGCCTGGAGATGTTCATGTATAAGCAGTAAAAGTTCCCTGGTACAAGCACAAGGAGGGATAAAAGGTCAAAAGAGAAGCAATTAATAAATATCACAACTACTCTGTTTAGTATCAGAGAACCTGGAATGGTAAGTGATGGGAGTTGCAGCAGCTATTGCTGCTCTCTCAATGCGTTTCAGAGTTGGGGTAGCAGCATCCTTGGCTGCTAATGTACTGGCACGCCCTGAGTTGGTTACAATCTGAAACAAGTATAAATGGCTCACTACCCATTGTTACAAAGTGGCACTTGACCTAAACCTTGAGGGAACCTAACAATCTCCATAAAACTGGAAGCAAAGGAGGAAATAATTTAAACAGTAAAAGCAAAGGAGCTTAGTATCCATTTTATAATTACTTTCTTCCCCTCAAATATTAGACCGTACCATTATAAATACTATGGAAGTTCCATTCAAACCCTAGAGAAGTCTCATACCACCATACTAGTGGCTTATTTGTATGTAAGAATACCACAGTTCTAAAGGCAGCAATAATGGTTAGCATAATCAAATTCAGTAATAAGAATAAGATGTATTGGTAAATATACCAAATATGAGCAAGAAGACAAGAACTAAATAAATTAAGAGAAGCATTAGGAACTAAGGAGGATAACTAAAAACAGGTCAAGCTGCAAGGAAATACATGTCCGAGATCAACTAACCACCCATCTGTTTGTTTAAATCCCTCCACCCCTACTCATTAATAGAAGAGCAGTTTTTCTTAATAAAAAACAGAATGTAAACTTGGAATGATCAAAACACAGTTGAAGTTTCACAAAACTCATAAATCAAACACTACAAATCACGGAATTCAAACATCCATAAAAGGCAGATACAATTACCGAAATTAGTTCAATGGCCCCCTGTGCAAGTTCATTTTGCCATCTGCCTTGTTCAGTTCCAGGCGCTTGGCTACCTGAATCACGAATAAGCTCTGACAGCTTTTTCCCAACCTAAACAGTAAAGGAAAGCTTTTTCACTTTCAACGAGAGATTAGAAAATTGTTTGACAAATTCCTATCAATTAAAAATTATATTTCTATCATATCATCTATGTAAGCAGTAATGGGAATATTATATTTCATCCCATGGCCTCCGACATATTGAGAACAATAATGACTATGGGAGCCACCTCCTGAATTTTAACTCAGTCTCAATGTTAAAGCATATGAAGCCTGTACCTGAAGTTTGGTTAATATGTGAGCAATTGCATCATCTCTGGCTAAACCAAGAAGTACTCGACATGCAAGAGCACGAATACAATCAAGGGCAACAGGAGGTGAGTATGCACGGGGCTGGAGAAGATGGAGGAGAACCTTTATGCCATTGTTGGCACGAACAGCCTCCCTGGCTTGACAATATCCTTGTTCCATTTGTGCAGCAAGGCCAGCGCACCCTGCTCCAGGACCTAGAGATATTCTTCTATCTCCAACTAAACCAGAAGTACCAGGAACAGCCACTTGCGATGTACCAGAGGATCGTGCAGCAAAAACAGCAGCCATACTTCGATCAACAGAAACAGCAGCATTTGATGACTGAACATTAATGGACTGTTGGCCTTGTAGAAGTAAAGATGGTCTGTTGCTGATAGAAGGTGGGGGGCAAACAAGATTGATCAGCACGTTCAGTGCTGGCTGTATAATCTGTAAGCATTCGACAATAATTACACAACTCAAAGCCAATCAAACTCCGATACCAGCGTAAAGAAATTACCATCTGAAATCTCCGGAAAGTTGCAATGATATCCAAGATATTCTTGAATATGAAAAAATAACATTATATAGAAAAAATAAAACAATTGTAGAAAGTGATTTCACCTCTGGATCCACATAATTACTGGCAATATTTGCGGCATCTAAAATGACAGCTATACCAACTAGATTATTGCTTAATGTGGCATTAACGATCATCCTGCGGCTTTCATTAACCAACGTAACAATGTGCAGCACACCAAGTGCATATTGAAGCAAGTCATGCAAGTAACGGTCGACAGGTGGGGCCTACAAATATTCAGCAAAATCGATAATCTAAAAGTAGAGGCAAATAAAACAATAAATAACATATGGAATGAATGTTTCTAACCTGACACAACTTCAACAAGGTAACATGCCCGTTGATTCCTAAGAATTTATCGACAGCAGGAAACCGCACCCTCACGAATGCAGGACCAAGTTTTCGATCCTTCTGCAGCTGCAAAAAGATAGCATCCATAGCCTCATTGCTTATATCAAGAGGCTTGTACGCTGCCCTTGCACTTGAGATATTCCTAGCCAAACTTCGGTTGATTTTATTGGGACGAAGGGAATCAACAAGTAAAAGAAGATGAGCTCTGAAATATTGCCGCAAAGCAACACAGGTATGAAAGGTAATCTGCTTCTCAGAAGATGTCAAAGCTTCTGCTTGTGGATGATTGTTATGAAGAGTTGTTGAGTTAGATAGGTTTAATGTACTTGTATTAAAGCCAGATCTTACTGATGCTGCATTGTTTAAAAGAGCCATTAACTTGAGTAGACCATCCTGAGCATCAAAAGCATCAATAACAGCTCTAAAAACAAACGCATTGCTGAAAAACAATGCTGCATTTTTCCTGGCTTGCTCCTGAGAGCACTCGAGAAGTTGAATTGCCAACTCAACAACCTGGTATACAACATCTGCAGGAAGGGCACATACACGTTCCATTATCCCCTGCACCAATACCCTATAAAGTAAGATGCCATATATGCAAGTTTAAAGTAAATAATATACAAGAAAAGATAAACATTGGTATCAAAACATTAATGCTATATTACCTGAAGAGAACCAATAGTAAACAAGCAAGACGAAAGTCCAAAGAAAGTCCTGTCAGCTCTAGGGACAGCAAGCAATTTCTGTACACCACCCCGATCCACAAACAATGCAGCGAATTTGCGGTGTGCCGCCAAAGCACAGATAAGCTTCATCACATCAGGTAAAAGTATTGCAACCTCAGACGATTCACTATTTTTAGAACTGTGCTGCAGTAAGGTAAGACAAACATCTACCCCCCTTTCATGCAGGACAGGGCCAAGTACTTCCACATATTCCCCTAGAATCTCAAGGCACTGAATGCAATATTTTTCCCTCAACTGAGCCAGAGATTCAAAATCAGGGAGAAAAAAGTCTACGGCACCCTCAGTCACTTCTGTTTGTGTAGCGCTAACATTCACTAGATCATCACTGGTGTTAATCAGGCTCCTATCAAAACACCAAAGATTGTTTGCAGTTAATCATCCATCCCGCAACCCAAATTCAAA
Organism: Erythroxylum longipes; assembly: GCA_027563885.1. Classification (NCBI taxonomy): domain Eukaryota; kingdom Viridiplantae; phylum Streptophyta; class Magnoliopsida; order Malpighiales; family Erythroxylaceae; genus Erythroxylum; species Erythroxylum longipes. The sequence goes on along the minus strand of JAOQMS010000003.1, from coordinate 29,688,244 downwards.
AGAAAGAAGTAAAGAAAAAAACCTGGAAACTTCTATTGTTTTAGCAGCATCAATGACAGTAGATGCAGCTAGGGAAGCAGCCAAAACTGCAGCTTCTTCATTGTTGGTAGATTTGAATTCCTGAGAACATAAACTTGAGAATTAGGAATAAACAGAACAGAAATCATCCAAAAAAATATCATTCAAATTAAAGGGCAGAAGCAAAGGGAGTAATTATGAAAACCTCTAAGGCAGCACTCTTGACAACCTCGGCAGCTGCATCACAAACTGCTTTAATGGCTTCCAGAGGAGCATTTACTGTTCTAGCTTCAGTTTCAGCAGCGGTAACTGCTTTCTTTACTAAATCAGATATATCTTTGGTCCCAATTCTGCATTCTTGAAAGCAAACATCATCATCCTCCCTCTCCCTAAATATACCATCAAAGTTTACTTTTCCTGAAGCATTACTTGCATCCAGTACTTGTTTCACATCTAAAGTTTTGGTCAAGTTCCGTTCTCTACAGCTCCGTCCCTGCCCTGATTGACTACCAGACCCTGGACATGTCAAAGCTTGCTCATTTTCTGGTGCTGCATCATTAGTCCTCCCCTTCTCTCTGATTCTTGCCAATCCACGAGATGCCCTACGCCTTGTTGAATCATCTCTACCACTTTCATCAAGATCTCCAACCTTTGTCTTACCATCACCAAGTAGGTCTCTACCACGCCCTCGGTCCCCATCATCAGGTTTTACCTCACAACCATTGATCCCTTCAACTAACCCATCAGGTAGTTCTCCACCATTAACCCAGTAAGTTTCTTCTGATTCTTGCATCCTAATGATTGTTTCTGGATCCCTTTCATAATTTGGATCATCTATAGACCTCTTGTCAGTTATCCTCAGAGTATCTACATGAGTCGGCTCCAGAAACTGGCGTACCCTTGCCCTCCCTTCTTCTCTCCCTCTTATAGCAGAAGTAGATGCACTCTTCCCCTCTATAACATGGCCAGCATCCTTATGACTTGCACTAGTCTCACCAATGACACGCACTCGAAGAAAGTGCATAAGCTTTGCAGACAAGCCAGACGTCAGCACATCCTCAACTACTTGACCACCACTGCTAGTTGAGAATGGTTTTATGCATTAGAAAAGAAACCAATAATGACAAATAAAGAAAGCATACAAGGACGTGCAAGAACCGGAAAAAAGCTATATCTCAGTGTTCATACCCTGCCAAACAAACAGCAAGAAGGCCAGTGGAGTATGTCCTCAACATCTCAGAATCTGAGGCCTCTCTTTTCCCCATATCATGCTTCCAGCTGCAATTTTCCAAAGTCTCATCCATCACCCATCCTTTAATGTTCTCCATCACAGGTTCTTCAAACACATGAGGGTACTGAAAACCCCATATAAATTTCATCAATCAAAGAAATTCAAACAGTAGCAAGCAGTAAAGTGAAACTAAATCAAGTAATAGCAAGGGAAACATGAACATACAACCCAAGTTAGTGAGCAGCTCATAAGAAGCCTTGCAGCGGCTGCCTGGACAGAGGTTGAATATCTTGCTTCCGACAAGAACTTTGAAGATATTAACTCAAAGAACTCGTCATTTTCCTGAAAGAAAATGTGTGAGACAAAGAACTTTAGAATTTTGTACGCTCTATTTAGAAAATCAAGCTATCCAAACAAGGTGCATGAAGCCGCTACAGGAAAAGGAAAAAAAAAAAAAAGGAGAACACTACTACCCAGGAATCGAGCTCATAAAAGCAAGTAAAGAATGCATACTCGAACTAAGTTTCCCAGCCGTCCAATGTAATGTGAAGCACGACTACTGTGAAAAGTAGAATGACCATTGTCTCTCATGTACCTGCACATAAAATAGGTATAAAAAATGTCTAATGGTGCATTGCAATATCATCATGCACTGAAGTTTACAAGTGCAAGTAACAAACAAGTACTCAAAACCAACATTAAGACTTCCAAAATCCTAACTAGCAAAGACAAACAAAATTACTTGGGTTAGCATACAACCATTAAAGTAAACAGGGGTAACATAATAGTTGATCCACAGCATACCACCCTTCTTTTTTGCAGCCAGTCAATGGCCAAGAGCAGGATACTGCAACTTTAACATAGGAAACTTTGCTGCTGCAATAATGAATTAACAAGAAAGTTTTGCTTCCCAACTATTCAGTAATTTGAAACTTTGACATACACAAAGAGCCAACAGGTACCATATAATAACATGGCAAGATCTGCTGCTGCAATAATGAATTAACAAGAAAGCTTTTGCTCCCAACTATTCAGAAATGTGACAATTTGGCATATACAAAGAGTGTCAGACACTACTTGTTAAAGAAATTAATCAAAATTGCTTGCAGTCTCACTTGCCCTGTTATTTTCTTCTGCACTAGCCATAAAACATACCCAAATACAAAAAGCACCATATCGTGACCCAAAATGCCATCAGACTTTGTTGATATAAGGCACCATCAAGAAATACGAGAAGGTACACAACTCCAATATTCAGACAATTCCACCTACGTTCCTCAACATGCTAAAATTACAAACTTGAGATTATTAAGTCAAAATCATCAAAAAGGTGTAATAAATTAAAGATGGTGTGAATTAACCTTCATTCCAGTTCAACCGCATGTATATTTCATCAGGAAAATGTTAGAAGGTAGAATTAGTCTGCATGCCTTTTTCATAAGCTTCAATACACAAGCATGATTTTAAAATTCATTGACGTATCGTGACCAAATTGAAATGCATTAAAATACAATAAAAATTTGAGTTATGGTGCACAGTTCAATCAGTGGCAGTAAAATGTTTTTAGGATGGAAATATGACCGCCAAAAGAGATGTAATTTACTATGACATAATATGCATGCACATACTGATATGATAGTATAGTCATGCACAAAGCTAAGCAAGAGGAAAGCAAATCCCTAAGCCAGTAAACTAAATTCAGCAGAATATAACAATTTCAATAAATTTTAACAAAAAAAAGGCGGAAATCTTTTTACAAGTCCAGGATATTCAAACTTAAATTCAGACTCTAGTTCATCGTGTATAAAAATAAACAAAAGCAATTTTTGCCCTGGCAGGACAAAGAAAGGACAAAAAGTAAAAACAGTTACTTCTCCAAAAAGATGCGATTAAAAAGATGCATACGAACTTAGGAAATGAAATGTTTATAAACCAACAACTGTGATAAAAATTTTAAAAAAAAGTGGGAATTCAGAAATAAGCATAATGGATGGAAGATAATCAGACGAAACGATTACACTGAAAACCCCAATCCATTGCCAACCATTTTAAAAAATAAGAGACGCTTATTTTGAACTCGGAAGAAGTATCGCAACAATTAACGGAGATATCCAATGACACGATAATTTTAACACTCATACATCATACATATTCAAACATTCTCACATCAATCACACAAGCACACACACGGATGTGCATGCAAAAGCCAAAGCAAGACCACAATCTGAGCAACTAGCGAACCACTACAAGATCATTTCTTATTTTCTTTAGTTAATAACAACCAACCGGCGGTTCCACGACACGTTCATATTAAAACAAAAACCACACGGAGAGTGAGAAAGCGAAACATACAGAGACTCCTGTGTTTCGAGGATAGAGGAAAGAGCGTGAAGGAAGTTAGGGTTAGGGTTATCAGGCGAAGAAGTGATTTTGTCCATCAAATTCTGCGCTTTGTCCAGCATCTCCTCTTCTTCCTTCTTCGCCTCCTCCTCTCCCTCCCCACGACCACCACCGTCAACTAGCTCCGGTGGCGGAGCAGCAGCTGCTGGAGCTTGACCGTGGCTTTGGTCCGAGATGTCCTCCATTTGCGCCTCCATTTTTAGAGAACCAAGCTATGTATGTACGATTACAGATGTATGTATATATAATTTAGGGATTGGTTAAAACTATAAATTAAATTATACAAGTCTGGGGTTCAAGTGGAGGGTTTTGTGCATGCAGAGAGAGCGATACAGAGAGTAAGCAGTGGGGTTTTGTTTGAGGGGGAAAGCGGAGAAGAAAGACCTGGAATATAAAGGTTTGTGTATTTGATTCGGAGCAGAAGTTTACCGATTGACCCGACCCGGTTTCTCCAACCCTACCCTTTTTGTCATCAAATTTGTCCGAACCATTTCGACGTCGTCGAATATTCTCTGCCCCCTTTTAAATTTAACTCCTTTCTTTTTCCTTTTATGCGATTCGACCCTAAGGTTTATCATTGCCGCTAAATTTACGAGGCCTAGTGTGAATTTTACTTGGTAATATACATTCTTATTTAAAAGTTTTTTGAAAAGATGTACTTTAACAAAATTTCCGATTTGATCGCAATCATTTTTAGCACAATCGAAAATAGAAAAATTAAATGCACAAATGTAAATCAATATCAAAGTTTGTTAATACAATTCGACACACCTTGTCTACGTCTGCAGGGCCTTTATCGAGTTTAATATTTTCACTAACGACAAAAGTTTTATACATGGTTTTACTAAACCGATATCACTCAACCTTTGACACTATCCCTCGTCCTCAAGTATTTCACACCTAATAACACGACCGACTCGTGTCAATCTCAAGAGAAGATTTTCTCTACAACTTTTTAACGAAAGACAATAAATACACAACTCAAGTGATTAAAATAAACAACTAACATAAACAAAGACACTTTAGAAAGAAAATAACTTCCCTAACAATGTAGCTTCATCAACAAAAGAATAGGAAGTTGTCCACTGAAAAATCTGCTATGAAGCTTCAATATTGTCACTGAAAAATTCCACACAAAGCAATAGTAAAATCACCAACAAACACAAATGTTTCATCACCAAAACATTGTAGATGATGGAGCTTCAAGCACACGAAAAACTTTTGGAGTATTTTCACAAAAAACACGCTGCAAAAACAACCCAAAAAATCACCCGCGATGGATAGAAAACACAACTCCCAATTTGAAAAAAAAAATTCAAAAATCAGCTTTCAAAAATCACTCAAAACCCCTAAAAATCGAGCTGTTGAGTCATTATATCCTTATTGGTCTTTCCCCCACAAGACAACAACATAACATCCCCAATAAATCACGTAATAAGTAGATGAAACACAACAAAAATCTGCATATTTTTCACTACCAAAAACCCCAACACTTCAGTCTGTAAAATCACACAAACACCAATGAAAAAACATATGCTTCGACTTCCAATAAACAATGATAACTCAAGTAAAACGTAGCTGCTGAAAAACACTCACTGAATCACAAAGGCGGAAAAAAAAAACAATGCAACTGTAATATATAGATTAATGATCAACATAAACTTGGCCAACTTCATAGCCTCCTAATCAACAACGACAACTTGAGAAAAACATAGCTGCAAGAATTTTACATAATCACCAAAAATTCCAACCATACTAGTCATGTGATCAGTTGTAAGGATTTCACATAATCACCAAAAATCCCAGTCACACAAGTCATGTGATCAACTGCAAGGATTTCACATAATCACCAAAAACCTCAGCCACATAAGTCACATGAAAATCAACAAAGATAGATTCATATCTTAACCCAATTAGTTGCCATATATTAAGTTAGATTTCCAGAAGACAACCATTATCAAATCTCATCTTAAGTAGGATTTGAAACTTATCAAACTTGTCTTGGAAGAGTCTCACTTAAACTCAATTAAGTTTAATTATCAAATAATGTCCAAAATTAAATAATTAAGATATTGTAATCTATATCTTAACAATCTTCCCCTTTTTGGCATTATTTGTCACATATGAGAATCTTCCCCTAAAGGAGATAATTGGACATATAATATCAAAGTCACAAACTACAAGAAAACTCACAAAAGAACTCCCCCTTAATCAGTCAATAAGATCTATTCTCCCCTTTGGGACAAAAAGATGCCAAAAAAAAGACGAATAGTCACGCATATACCTTGAAATCTCCTCTTAAATGGAGCAATCTCCAAAAACAATTTGATATCTCCCCCTTGGGACAAAACAATGACAAAATGAAGAATGCCTTTAATGTGATCAATATCAGCGAATAAAGAGGCATAAGAATTAACAGTAAGTGCAGCGAAAGAATCATAAACAAGCTAAGATGACAATTTACCATCAGTCAAACACATTAGCCAAAGCATCATTACTTACATCAAAGCCATCCACACCACTGATTAAATTCAGAAACACTAAAATGCATTTAACGAATCATAATCAAACGTAATCAACCTCCTCTTCACATAAAGCACATGACGGCATATTGTCATATTGCCCAAACTCATATAGCCCACGATATAAAGAGAAACTACGATGAAACTTGAAAGATCCGAATTATAGAAAACTTGGATATTTCTATAAGTCTCCAACCAAGCATCAACATTTTTTGTCATAACTCCGTAAATCAAAATCTAAAAGCAAAATTCTCAAATCCTCAAGCAGAGCCTCATGTTCACATCAAATATACTACTTAACCTTTAGTTAAAGTTAGGCACACACCAATCAACTGAACCTTAGAAAACCAATAAATAAAAACTCAAAAAGTCTAAATGTCAACTCCTTCGAACCTCTTTTTTTTAAGAAACAACATCAAATTATACTTAAAAAATGTAAAGCACACAGTGCTTATGTCCCTCGAAGAAATTCAAACGTGGGTTTATTCTTTGTCACATTAAATTTTTCATCAGATATCTGGTTGGTTTCTCCCTCAGAAGCAACTAGCAAATCCTCTATTTGACCAGTTTCTTTAACAACAGCAACTAACTGTAAATCTAAATAATTTCTTATTTTTCCTTCACTATGTCTTTGTGCTTATAATTGACCATTTCTAACCCAAGTATGCTTCGGTAACATAGGTTCTTGCTACCGGAAATTTAACGACAAGTATATAGATTTTCAGTTTTGAGCCCTTTGAAATATCATTTGTAATAACTTGTAGCATTTCGACCTTATGTGTCCGATAACCCTACAAAAGTGACATGTAAGTATAAACTTCCGATTCTTCATTGAGATTTCTCCTTGGACAGATCTGATCGCACCACTTTTCTCATCATTAAACTTTGAACATTCACCTTTATAACAAATGTCTTGGAAATCTACTTTAATCTTACCAATTTCCAATAATTGTTCTAATTTTTTGGTACTTCTATTTAGTATTCTTATTCCCTTTTTCGTACTGATCAACTTCAACTTTATTTCATCAAGCTCATCTATTGTAAATAACAATTTCTTCTCTAAATTTTGAATGACGTTCTTGATAGAAGAGTTTTCTTTCTTTAGCTTTTCATTATTCTTACATGTTTGCACCCATTTTGCATACATTAACTCATAGGCTTTATAGATATCCTCCTTTTTCTCATTTGAGCCACTATCATAGTCTGAGGTATGACTTCATTCTCACTTAAAGTGCTCGTATAAGAATTCCCTTTTCTCTTCTTTAAGGTATTAGCACATTCCGCTTGCACGTGTCCGAAGCCTTGACACTTATGACATTGAATTTTTTTCACTTTTCTTTCACCATTTTTAGTTTTAGCTTATTGTTTGAAGTGACTATTTGATGAACTCCCACCATTATGTCTAAACTCGGGTCTATCCTTCTTCACTTTCTTTAACCACTTGCTGAAATTTCTTGTCAATAACTCCATATCCTCATTCTCATCGGATTCATCTTCAAAATCATTCACAACTTTACCAATCTCAGCTTGCAATTATAGTCCTTTGGTCCTCTCTTGTTTTTCCCTTAACAAATTCATCTCAAAATTGGTAAAAATTCTAATTACCTTATCCAATAACAATTCATTGATATCATGAGCTTCCTTGATTGCTGCAATTCTCGATATGAACCTCGGAGGTAACGATCTCAATGTCTTCTTAACCAGTTTCAGGTTAGAGTATTTCTTTCCAAGTTGATGAGCTTAGTTCGCTATGTCACGCAATCTCTTCTGAAAGTCTCTAATGGTTTCACTCTCGTCCATCTTCAGCTTTTCAAATCTCACATCTAACATCTGAAGTTTCGAGGTTGTCACAGATTTCGATCCCTCAAATATAGTTTCTATGTTTCTTTCACCGAATCACAGGCTAATATCATAGCAAAGCGACCTTCATCAACTGCACTGAAGATGGTGTGCAGGGCCTGAGAATTTCCAATCGCTCTCGCTTCTTTAGCCCTTGGCCATTCAGATATATCTTTAAGCACTACTTTTCCCTTTTCATCAGTCGTCATTGGACGTGTCCAGCTATTTAAAAATGAATTCTATGTTTTTGTTCCTTGTGCCTGAATGAATACTCTCATCCATGATTTTCACATAGGATAATTTTAATCATCTAACAACGGTAGCTTAATGATTAATGCCCCTTCTCTTATAGCCATAATTGCAAAACACAGATCTACACCAACTTGACGTTTCAAATTCTAATTTGGTGAACCGCTCTGATCCCAATTGAAATTTTTTCAAAGCGGTGTAGTTTCACAAAATTTTCGATTTGATCGCAGTCGTTTCTAGCACAATCGAAAACAGGAAAATTAAACGCAAAATGTAAATCAACACCAAAGTTTGTTACCGTAGTTCGGCACACCTTGCCTACGTCTACGGGGCCCTCACCTAACTTAATACTTTCACTAACGATAATAGTTTTATACAAGGCTTTACTGAGTCGACACCACTTAACCCTTGACACTATCCCTCATCCTCACAACCAGTGAAAGTATTTCATACTTAATAACACAACCGACTCGTGTTAACCTCAACAGAAGATTTTATCAACAACTTTTTAACGAAAGACAATAAACACACAACTCAAGTGATTAAAATAAATAACGAACATAAACAAAGACACTTGAAAAAGAAAACAACTTCCCTAACAATATAGCTTCATCAACGAAAGAATAGGAAGTTGTCCATTGAAAAATCTGTTGTAAAGCTTATTGTCACTAAAAAATCCCAGGCACTGCAGCAGTAAAATCACCAAAAAAACAAACGTTTCACCTCTGAAATGTTGGAAACAATGAAGCTTCAATCACATGAAAAACTTCTGAAGTTTTTTCACAAAAAACATTTTACAAAATAGCCCAAAAAATCACCCACGATGAACAAAAAAATGCAACTCCCAAACTAAAAAAAATCTTCAAAAATCACTCAAAAATACCAATGAAAAAATAGCTGCTTCGAATTCCAATAAACAGTGATAACTCAAGTAAAATGCAGCTGTTAAAAAACACCCACTAAACCACAAAAACCAAAGAAAACAATGCAGCTGCAATATAATGATCAACATAAACTTGGTCAGCTTTATAGCCTCCCAATCAACAGCGACAACTTAGAAAAATGCAGCTGCAAGGATTTTATATAATCACCAAAAATCTCAGCTCCACTAATTATGTGATCAATTATAAGGATTCTACATAATCACCAAAAATCTGAACTACACAAGTCACATGATCAATTGCAAGGATTTCACATAATTACTAAAAATTCTAGCCACACAAGTCATATGAAAATCAGCAAAAATATATTCATATCTTAACTCAATCAGCTGCCAAATATCAAGATAGATTTCCAAAAGATGTACATTATCAAATCTCGTCTTAGTTAGGATTTGAAATTTATAAAACTTGTCTTGGAAGAGTCCTACTTAAATTCAATTAAGTCCAATTATTAAATAATGTCCAAAATTAAATAATTAAAATATTATAATCTATATCTTAACATTACTCTTAATTAGTAAAAAAGCTTTTTTCAAATGATCATTAAATTTAACAGATGTGATACGTAATATGTTAATTGCACAATTTTAGTTACATAAAGGTTACTGTAATAATTATAAAATTTTTAGTACTACTTTACACCTAATATTATTTTAAAAATACTCATTACGTTTATAATAAGATACAAAAATAATAACAAAGATAATAGTAAGAATTTATTTAAACCTTTTTGTGAAATATTAAGCTGAAAATCATAACTTTAATCAATATTTACATAAATTATTTTTAAAATCATATCAGCACCTAATAAATTTAAATATGAAATAATTAAATTTGATAACGTTATCATATTATTTTCATTATTTATTTCAAATTACTTCCTCCTCAATATTTAATTTACATAAAACAAAAAATCAATATTAGAATACCGTTTAAATTAATCTTACATGAACTGTAAACGTGTATTGATAAGTAACAACTTATTGTAATATTCTACCTCTATCTTAAAGGCAATTAGTTCACAAGTAATTACTGAAATCGTTATTAAGAAAAAAAATGATTAACACAAATTTAAAATAGCAGTATAAAGAAAAATATTAAATTTAAATTTACCTCCAACAACTTTTTAAATTTATTTGATGTAAATTAATGAATACTAAATGTTTTATTATCACCATTTAATCAATTTAATATAAATAAGAATTTTTATTATTTTAAATCACAAGTATTTATAATCTATTATTCTTTCAGTAACATTAATTCTACATAGTCGAATCAAGTTCGACGTATTAATAAAGATAAAAATATTCAAATTATCTTTTTTACTTAATAAAAAATTAGATAAAAAATTGTCATACTTCTAGTGTTTTACACTCAGGGGTAGGGGAAAGGCCCAGAACGGATGCCGGTAATCATAACTTTACCATTTCCTCAGGGGTGCAGCACACGTAAGTCTAATCTGACGGGAATAAAGTAGCGACGTGTCCATTTCTGCCTATCAAGAAGTCTTGCAGAACTGGGCTACATATCAGGTATATCTTCTCGTTATCTTTTTATTTCCATCTTTTTTCATTATTATCTCATGTGCCTGTGGGTCTACCGGAAACAGCCTCTCTACTATGTAGGGGTAAGGTTGCGTACTATCAGACCTCCCCAGACCTCACGTTATTGCGAGATTCCAAACTGGGTGATGATGATGATGATGAAAAAATTAGATAAAAACTTTTATTTCTTCTTCACTTAATACATCTATCTTATATTTGATTAATAAGTCACTTTTAAAATGTTAAAGTAGTTACTGCTTGTTTGGATCAGCTTATATCAGTAAAGCTTTTGTCAGTAGAGCTTTTATGAGAAGTGTTTTTATAAGAAACTAGTTGACTGTTTGGTTGTTATTTAAAAAAGACCTTTTTTGAAAGAGCTTCATATACAATAGACTGTTTGGCAACATAAAAATAAAAAAGACTTTTAATTTTAACTATATTTTATTTTGTAATAAATATTATTTAAAATATGCAAAGCACAATATATTAATTATTATATAATTTTAAACCATATGAAACATAAATAAAAATATATCTAATCAAATCTTTTGTATGGATTAT
>JAOQMS010000003.1:29666467-29676532 GCA_027563885.1 Erythroxylum longipes | reverse complement strand
TATTAATTATTATATAATTTTAAACCATATGAAACATAAATAAAAATATATCTAATCAAATCTTTTGTATGGATTATCACATAAGTAAAACTAATATCAAAATTAAATATTAAAACATATAAAAAAGTCAAATAATATTATATAAATCTCAAAATAAACATGAAAATGTGTTTGCGGATATCGTGGGAATTATGTGTAAAACATAAGGGTAAAAGAGATTAAAAAATATGCTCATTAATTGATTTGAAAATTTTACCTGAAAATTTGTTTTTTTTAGAAATTCTAAATTTGAGTTTTTTAAAAAATTATATTTTAGTTGCCAAAAAAGCTATATCTACAAAAAAAAATGTTTTTTATTTTACAGCCAAACACTCATTTAAAAAAGAAAAACTTTTGTAGTAAAAAAAAGTTCTTATTCACCGTCCAAAAACTCATCCAATCAGACACTAAGACGACTAAAACAACACTGTTACATATGTGAGATTTGACACCAATCATTCTTAATGAAGTAAGTAAATTTGGATCTTAACGTTTATAAAATGGTATAATTTGCACCTTTAACCTTTTACATATGAAATGCTAACTGCGTAATTCTGACCACATAAACGTTGATGTCATTATTATGAAATTTATTTTAAAATTTAATAATATTTTAATTATTGAAACAAAATGTATTATATTTTTATTTTTGTATAGGCAATAAATTTTTTTAAAAGAACATATTAGATATTATAAACTAATATATGTTAATACAATTAAAGTATACTGTAAAATCTTTTTAATAAATATTTATGGAAAAGCATTATGTTTATTAAAAGATGTATACCTATGATAATTCATTATAGTTCTTCTTCAATAAATAGATCAATTTATAATTTTAATAGCAACATTTACAAACAGTATAGACAGAAACATGAAAATGAAGTCAACTTGGACACTAAAACAGAAGCTGAAACATTTACAACACTGTAGCTAGAAACATGAAAATAAACAGCACCCGAGTTAGAGGCCTGGAAGACAATACTCCGGCTCCAAGCGCCAGACTTTTGGTGTCTGTCTGGATCATGATCCTATATTTGCAAGTTCCAGTAGATGGATCATTGTTGGTGATTACGGAAAGGTTTGGAAACTGGCAGGCACTTTGAAGCTGATTATTTTGCTGGTAGTAATCATTGAATGCGTAAGAGATATTGCCTCTTGCATCCAAATTTCCACAAGAGCTTCCATAACCCAAGCAGGTGCAATCAGCAAAGCTACATGCATAGCTCACGCTTGGTGCCACTTGTGGGTCGTCGAGGCTAGCTGACGAGGACATAACACACCATTGTTGAGCTAAATAGCGAACGTTTCTTGCTGCTACTAAGCCATTGGAGCTTGATGTTCCAAGATTAAGCGCATACTTGGGCTGTCCATCGAAGTAAAATAGTCCCCAGTGACGCTCAAAGTTGCCTGGAGCAATGCTTTTGGCATCTTCATCTATAAGACTGAACAAGTAGGCGTCCATGGGACCAGGACGCAATGGAGTACCCTTCCCTGCTGCGATTTTGTTCATGAAACCCTGGTTGAATTGCTGAGCATAGTTCAAGTTTGCATTTTTGTCTCCATCTGTAGGCCATCCAATTTCTCCAACAATGATGGACAGGTTGCTGTATCCATTTTTCTGTAGAGCCCAGAGAAGGGTGTCGTGATTTGCATCAAACACGTTGGTGTAGATTGTTCCGCCGTCATTTATGGAAGAGTTGCCGTCGAAGAATGCATAGCTAGCGGGAAAATTTGGATCGTTATAGAGGCTTATAAAGGGGTAGATGTTGACAGTGAATGGAGCACCATTGTCGCTCAAGAACTTAACAATTGATAACATGAGATCACGGATGTTTGGCCGGAAGTCACCACCAGAAGGGAGACTTGTTGAACTAGAATATACATCTGCATTAAGAGGGACAGTGACTTTCACCCGAGTGCTTAGTCCGGCTTTGATTATTGCTGATTGGATGTTTTGGAGTGCAGGAAGAGTTGTACCCAGAAAGCTTCCGTTGTATGTTGTTAAGAATGGTTCATTTCCAACTGCAACATACCTTTGACAACTCAAATTAATGGTGAATCTATGAAAAAACACACACACACACAACTGCGATTCATTTTCTGTATTTGATAGTTTGAGATCAATTAAAATGTGTAATGAAATTCCAATTTCAAGCTCAGCTGCTCCAACATAAATCCTTATGAGTGATCTGTTCATGAGATCTAATTTCGTGTATTAGTCTGTCGCTGACTAAAATCTCCCATGATCCTTGTTAATGGGTCAATCCTAATATGAGCCGATTCTTTTCATGTTTTTGAGCTTATGTTACAAGAGAAAAGGCAACCTAAGGTTGTAATTCCCCTCAAGCAATACAGATGCTCTAAATGCATAGTTTTCAGTGTCAGATTAGAGGGTTAGTCATCTATCAGACCATAATAAAGCTGGTCAAGGATTTTCAGAAATTGTGCCCCTCTTTTCTGGCTTCATATCAAATTCTCCACATCTACCCTTATGCGGTTCCTGATGTGACCCATTTGGATGCGTAGATAAGCACCAGTTTCAAGTTTAATATGTATTTAGCTCCGCTAGAAACTGCACTTGCTGATGGGTTTAACAAAGACTTTCCTAAGGAAACTTTTCAAAAGCCATGCTGTTTCCGTAACATTCACAGTATCGGTGGTTGAATGTATTCGATATGTTCATCGCCCCTCACTCTGGTGGTTCTGTTCTGGGTTCAGATAGCTAATCCTTGTCAGAAATGCCTTGTTTCGACAGAAATTACTGTCTAGTGGTTCCAAATGCAAGAGTTGATTGAAACAAAATAGAGTTGAGTAAAGCATGTTTCAGTTAATATTAACCACAAAACCTTCTAACTTTTGATTACCTAGACTTGCAGTACAGGCTTTAACTAAAACATAAACACCTAAACCAAATGCCTTCTTGCGTTCCTCAGTCTCAATCAATTTCCAAATCAACCCCTTTGGTTAACTATGTCGCATGTATTAATTAGTAGTGAAAAACTCAAACAATAAACTAGAAAGTAAAGAGGTCTATAGAAAGAGCTAGTAAAAATAGTTACCTGATGTCAACACCATTGGAAGAGATGTGAGTGGAGACATTTTGGGAAACCCATTTCTCAGCTGCTTCTACACTGCTAGCCAGAGTAGAGAGCATGTCATTTGGAATGCCCACCATTACTTGGATTCCAGAATTACCGAGTGCTTTTAAGGATGTGGAATCGGCATCAAAAAGCTTAACCTTCTGAAACCCATTGTCCTTCAGCATCCTCGCCACAGTTGAAGCTGGCAAAGGGTGAGTTGCTTGTGTCCCCCAATTCACTCCAATCCCATTCACTAAACCTACCACTTCAACGCATAGCCAACACAAGGCAATAACATGCCCTCTAGAGACCACATCCATGGTCAACCCCATATAGCTTCCTCTGCTCAATGGACTTAATACCGTCGGTTTTCTCAAAACAATCTGAATCAGTACAAGCAAGATGTTAGTACCGTTGGTTTTACCAAAGTAATATGAATCAGTACAAGCAAGATGGTTTCAGATCATGATGCTTATAACCGTCATACAACAACCCCTTAAAGTGAATTAAGATCCTGTCCTGGCGTGTCAAAACCAAAATAGGGTTAAAAAAACTGGACCCACTTTCTGAACTGGAAAACACTAATAGAGAGTTCAACTATTGCAACTTAAGCTAATCAGTATCAGTTTTTATGGAACAGGGAAAACAAAAAGGAAAGAAGCATAGTAAGAAACAGAGAAGATAAGAGCTACAAAAGAGAGTATGACAAGACAAAAATGATCAGATTCCAGGGAATCAGAATAAAAAATCTACAGCTTAGAACTTACAGGAGCACTGAAAATTGGAACTACAAAAAGCTGTGAAGAGAGGCTGCTGAAAGCTTCTGACTTACATTGACATGGCAGCTGTAGAAACAGATTCTATTCTGTGTTCCTTTGTCTGACCAAAACGTGGAAGTTGAATACAGTAACAAGAAGGACCCACCTGGCCTCCCAGTACAACCAATGACGTTGATGACAAGTAGGAAATGAAAAAGCTTGAAGCATGCCAAGTGTACGTGTGTAAGTTAGCCTTACCACGCACATGCTCTACTTGACAATCCATTTGAGATTTCAGATTAAACACAAACTGTAACTTAAGACACGACATGGCCGTTGGTTCGAATGTTTCTATCTGGGGGCGGTCTGCCTGTCGTTATACCCAAACTTTTGCTGGCTGTCTTCACCTCATTTCCTCACCAAACTGTCATAACTCATAACTCACAAGAAAATAACTAGCGGCGTCTATTCTTCGTATCTGTCTGCGTCTCAATTCTCAAATGGATAAATTATTTACTTTGGCCTTAGATTGGTAAATGGCTTACCAGCCGTTTTTGGACGGACTGAAAGGTTTTTGCTAATAATTATTTTTAGTAATTAGTTGATTGACTTGGTAGATTGAACTAAGATGATTTTGAAAATGCTCAAACGAGGAGTGCTGAGAAATTAAAGAACTAAAAAATTATTATATCTAATAAGAATGACAATAGAGTTGACCCATATTTTAAAATAAAAAATATATAACAAATTTTTTAATAGGATAAAAGCCTGACTTGCTCAGGTCTAGACTTACCCGACGTCTAATTATTTTAAGTAAAATGATGTTATTTTGTTTAAAATAATTGGGTCTCAGGTTAATCTGACCCTGAATCTGGCCTATAAGTTATCCCATTAAAAACAAATAAACGTAAGCCATGGGCTAAAAATTGTCATCGCTAATATCCAAAATTTCGTACAAATTACTTAAAAAGATAGAGATAAAGATAATAAGTTTATTATTTAAATTTAATATTTTTAATTTTATTTTTTGAATTTTAATTAATATCAAATTTGAGTCGAATATACAAAGAATTATCATCGCATTATATACGTCTTTCTTTAACTTTGAAATAATAGTGTTAATTTTTTTGCTCTACCTAAATTCTATGAAAATATTTAAAGAAATTTTAAGATATAATACTCACGTCTTTATAAATCATTTTTTAAAAATCATGTCCTTAGAAATCATTTTACACATAAGCAGCTAATACTAAATAGTTAATTTTACCAAATATTTTTAGATAAATAATTAATATTATCTGTTAGTCAAATTAGCTATATTAATATGACGTTAACAATCAAGGTTTTCACGACTAAGAGATTACCTATGCGGCTTGTCAGTAGATATTAGGGATTTGTCCCACTTTCTTTGAATACAAAGAAACACATATCCTTGAGTCAGCTATTTTTAAATAATTAATTATTAATTATTAAACTTGATAAAAAAAATTAGTCAGTAATTTTATAAAATTTTTAATTAATTATTTAAATCTTTAAAAATTAAATAGTTGTTTTTAAAGACTATCTATATTAATCTTTGGCTGATATAACCTACCAAGGAACATAAAAGTTAATATTTAAAAAGGTTTTGTAACAACTTTTTTTACATAGTTTTTAATATCATACATATAACTGCATTTCAAATGCATAATTATTAATATATTTAGTAGAAGAGATTCAAAAATTATATTAACAAAAACGAAGGACTATGTAACTTTTCTAAATTTCATTTTTATACTATTTTGTTAATTAAGGATGGCAAATATAGTCCGGCCTAGCTTGTGGCCCGACAGAAAGGTACAAAACAATATGCCGACTTCATATTTTAAAAAAATTGACAAAATGGCATCGTTTTGTTAAAAAAAAATTAAAATATGAACTCAGCTCGGCCCGGCCTTGCCTGACCCTCCCATGACCCCTAGGCCACAATGGGTTGGGTCGGGCCAGGTCAAGGGGCCCTAGCCTGATTCGGCCCTTTGTCATCCCTATTGTTAACTATATTAATAAAATATTAATAGAAATAATTTTTTGAATCAAGTTGTCAATTTTTTTTAAATTTAAACTCTTAATTAAAAATTTTAAAAGTTGTTCAATTTAAGTGAATTTTTATAAAAAAATTAATAATTTTTAATTTGTTATCTTTCTTAATATTTTCTATATTAAACTTGAAACATTATTCCATATGTAACATTATTAGTTGTCATTGGCATTTCATATTGTCACGTCGATTTGGATTTGTAAATCTTTTTTTAATTAACATAACATATTAAAATGGGATTCATCCATTGTTCTTAAAATTTGAAACCTAATAAAAATTATTGTATTAAAATATAGAGGAGGAGGAAAAGGGGAGGAAAAAAAGAAGAAGAAATACTAGAGAAAAGGTAGAGAAAAGAGAAAACAAAGAAAAAGAAACAAACTTCTTGTTAATAAATAACTTTTCATTTTAAAATATATTTTTTATATCATTCCCATGACTAATCACACTTGAATATATATTATACCTATTATATACTATTGTTATATGTAACAATCCCTCGTTTTTTAATAACCTTATGCAGAAAGATGGAAGTGAATGAACTAAGTTAAAACCTCCGTAATAAAAACTAAGGGTGTGCTTAGTTAATGGGTATGAGAAGAGAAGTATAGGTAAAAAATGAAAACTACCTGCTTGGTAAGGAATTATAATTAAATGAACAGTAATTTCATTCATACATTTTGGGTATTAGTCCATACCTCTCATAATCGAGAGAAATAGAAGTCATTAATTGATACATTTGAGGGCCTTTTTATTGGCAGCTTTTTACTCACACTCCAAACTCTTCCTTTCCCGCAATCTCCTATTTTTTTGTACGATTCTTCATTAATCAAGCACTTTTTGTTTGGGGATTTATGGGTTTCTTTGGGTTTTCTTCAATCTTTACAAGTTTAGACTTTAAAGACTTCCTCCTCTATCCCAACTCTCAATTCTTATAAAAGGTAAGGATTATCTTTGCATTAGTGAATCGAAATTATCCATTTTGTTATGTTTAAGTAATTGTTTTTGTCTGAAATTTTATTCTTGTAGAAGTCGATTATTTGTGCCCATAAATTTACTTTCTGTTATCATTCTCTAGTGGTCTGTTTCATTTCTTCTACAATATTGACTGACTATATTTCGGCTTATTAGAATAAATTCATATGATGCGTGTGTGTTCAGATGATACAATTGTCTTCTTTTGCCTGTCTTGTTTCGGGCTTTTTTTTGTTATAGGGAAGATGATACGATTGTCTTCTTTTTTATTTTCAAACTTTTGAAGTGTTATTATCTTCCAAGTTCTTGGTTTTAGTTGATTATGGGATATAACAAAAATATTACCATAGTTTCAAGAATTTCTATCCAATCAAGTTGAAACGAAACATTGATGGAGATGGGAATTCTTTTATTGCTTCCTTTCTCTTTTTCTCTCTATTTTCCTTTTAAGAATCATTAAAAAACTTGGTTTGTTCGATCAATTGAAGGAAATCAATATTGGAGATCAGTTTTGAATGGGTTTGTTGAATCTCTAGATTGTTGTGTGTGGCAAATACTTTTTTTGTTAAATAACACAGTGTGCATTTTGTAACTGAAAATAATTTGATGTTAAGTAATTAATAAAGTTGTAGTATAAATCCCTACAATATGGGTGTATATGAATATTACAAAGCCCAAGCATATGTAAAGGGGGTATTCATTTAAAGCTGATGCATTAAACCTAAATTTGGGCTGACTGTTAAGATCAGTTTCTGTTTCTTTATTTGCTTGTATAGCTGCCATCTTAATCTTCTTATTGGTCCTCAGGACACCTAAAGGTAATCAGAGGTTTTTTTTCTTCTTTTATAATCCTACCCAAGAGGGTAACATCTGATCGTCATCCACTCCATCATATATATGATGACACGCTATATCTCGTGTTTTGTGACTAAAAACTTTCTCTAGCTGATATATCAGCTTGTTTACTAGTTCCGTTGTTTATGTCATTGCAATTTCCTCTTATTTATGCCTTGTAAAACCAGTAACTTGTTCATCTAGAACTCCTTCATAGTTAACTATCTTGTATCAAAAACCACAACTGTAATTATATATGGATTCTGATTTGACTCAGGACTAGCACGTTATTGTATGTAAGATAGTTGGACCAAATGATGGTTGAAAGATTGAATTCTGGTTCTGTGTACGTTTACTCTAATGATCTTTGTTTTCTGGGGTTTAAGAATCCCTTCAAGTTTAAGTGAAGTAGAGTAGGAAAAGAGTGAAAAGTTGAAAGTTTTTCCAAGGCTTGGGCTTTCATTTTCTGCTATTCACCTACTTCCAATTGTGGTATAATATAAAGAAAAAAAGTTAATTTTCTTAGATTTTACAGTTTTGTTTTGCTAAATATGGTTTGATCTATGACATACATTTTGGTTTTCTTTTTCTTTTTGTTTCATGTTCTTTTGTTTTTCATTATATCTCTTGAGTTTTTGGTTTATGTCTTGTCTTGGTACTGATGAACACGAAGAAGAAATGAAGAAGAATGAAATCCTCCATTTTATCTTGCAAATGCAAGTGTAGTTTAGTACACAACAATCTTTTGGTTTTTTTAGTGTACATAAAGGGAAAATTACTACTTTTGGAATTTGAACTTGTGTAAATGAGAAGGTACTTAGCTAGTCTTAGAAGAATGCATGGAAAAAGTGAATAACTCAGCACTGGTTTCTATTTAATCTATCAACTGTTTTCAGTTTAGCTATGTCCCAAGTCACCACTGCATCATTCAAGTTTACATTTGTGAGAAATTCGATATGTTTTACATTTATGAGAAATTTGATTGTTGGACATTTACTTTCTAGATTTTTTTAATGTAGATCAAAATGGCTCATCTCCTATTAGTGAATGACGGCATAAACTAAACCAACTTTTGATACTTCAACAAATAACAAATAATATGATAGTTTTCTTATTTTCCATCCATTATGTTGTCATTTGTTTGTACCTTCGAGATAAGGTCTATGAAATTAAAACAAAGGAAGAAAAAAGGATTGATAGAATGTGATGGATATTTAAATTAACCATGGATCGTGATGATGCTTGCATTAGTGAACTTCGTATGGATAGAGTAACCTTTAGAATATTGTGTGATATGGTAAAAGATGTCGGGTTTTACTTAGCTTATTGTTTTATCTCTTTTCCACTGCTATTACCTAGCTTTTCAACATGCCCTATCTATATGTTGGACAATTATTTTCTGAATTTTTTAATGTAGATTAACATGGCTCACCCCTTATTAGCGAACGACGACACAAACTAAAGCAACTTTTGATACTTCAATAAATAACAAATAATATGATGGTTTTCTTATTTGCTATCCATTATGTCATCTATTGTTTGTACCTTCAAGATAAGGTTCGTGAAATTAAAACAAAGGAAGAAAAAAGGATTGATAGAATGAGATGGATGTTTAGATTGGCCATGGATTGTGATAATGCCTGCATCAGTGAACTTCGTATGGATAGAGCAATCTTTAGGATATTGTGTGCTATGGTAAGAGATGTCGGGGGTTTAAAAGACACTAGGAACACATCTATAGAAGAGGTTGTAGCAATGTTCATATACACCTTATCTCACCATAAAAAGAGTAGGACAATAAGCCTACTTTTTCTCCGTAGTAAAGAAATCGTGAGTCAACAATTCCATCAAGTTCTTTATGCAATTATAAGATTGCATCATATTTTGCTTAAGAGTCGGAGCCAATTACTCAAAATTGTCAAGATGAGAGATGGAAATGTTTTCAAGTAATTGAACATTATAATTAACCTATAACATTAATATCATAACTTTTTAATGTTAAATCACCTTTTAGTTTTAATTTGTAGGGAGCTTTATATAGAACACTAATTAAAGTTACACCCCCTAATGAATATACGCCCCAATATCACATAAGAAAAGGATGTATTTCAACAAATAATTTAGGTGTTTATTGCCTAAACATGCAATTCATATATATATTGCATGGTTGGGAGGGCTTTGTACACGATGGTCGAGTGCTTCGAGATGCGATCTCAAGACCCCATGGTCTACGAGTCCCTCAAGGTAAATTTCTATTACAATATCCAATTTTGTTTCTCTTTGAGTTATGCTGCTCAAT
>JAOQMS010000003.1:29625115-29659809 GCA_027563885.1 Erythroxylum longipes | reverse complement strand
AATTGATGAATAATTAATCCCGTCAAAGTTTTCTCTATTTAGAGTCTATTTTAACATGTTAAAAATAGTAAATTTCATATTGAACACTTTAAAATGTTAAGGTTTAAATTGTATTATGATGAAATGTTTAAATTGAAAATACACTTTTTTCTTTTTCTATTCAATTTTAAAAGAAAGTGAATAATATTAATAACTTTAATAACACTAACAGGTATTAGAATAGATACATCAAGACACAAATCTAATAATTTCATTAAATAATCAATTAAGTAATGTCTTGAATTTTTGAAAAAATGTATTAACTTAAATCTTTCTGGGTACAGATGATTAGTATGGCATGCAACTTTCACAAGAGATGTCTCTTAGATCTTCAGATAGATGATGAAGTTTGAGAGACATTGTTTATCCATAGATCAAGCATAAGATTGGTAATGGAGGAAAAACATGGTTTTGGTTTGACAATTAACTAGATTCAAGTCCTATAATTCACAACCCTGATATTCTGCATTTGAGAAATAGAATCCCACTAAAACTTAAAGTCTCGTCTCTAATATGGAATGGTGAATGAAGCGGAAACGTTAGAGGCTTTAATTCTCTAGTGGAATACTCCCCTTAATTGAGCGATGTAGAGAATAAAGATTAAATCACTTGGACTCTCAATTGGGATGGAAAATTCACAAACAATTCATGCCACCAGTTACTCATAAACATATTATCTAAGGTTCCTTGGTGAAATCTTCTATAGAAGAAGCCCTTGAATCCTAAAGTCTCTCTAATCACTTGGCTAGCAATCAGAAGCAAGCTCAAGACTAAATGTCAATGGGAAGAAAATGTAGACTTTACTTGTGTATTATGCAAAATGGCAATGGAGGATAGAGATTATCTCTTTTTTCTTTACAGATTCTCCAAAGCGACATAGAGCCTGATACTACATTTGATTGCAGGAGAAAGCTACATGTATGATTGGGATCAACTATTGAGTTGGGTTATTAGACACTCCAGCAAGGTTTGTCTAATGAAAATCTTCTCAAGATTGTTTTCATGACTACTGTCTACACACTTTGGAAGGAAATGAATAGCATAATTTTTACAAACACAAAAGAAGCTAAGTACCTACTAGTAGATAAGATTACCAACTGGATTAGATTAGCTATTTTTCCAAAGAATATGCAAAACACTCTCTCACAAGACATGAAACACACGTGGAAGCTTTAATCAGATAAGAATGCTGACATAGTTCTAACTATTGTAATGTTTTATATATTTTGATTTTACAATCTCACTATAATTAAATCAAGGCTTATAGCTTAGAACTCATTGGAATGTTCTATTGGCTTTGTCTATAGTTAATGCAATTTATTCATTAAAAAAAACAATTATTAGTTCATAATAGATATTGTTAGTTTATTAAAAAGGGGTGTAATTTAATAGGCCCAAAGGAATGGTCTCACTTGTAAAGTTATTTATAGATACGTCAAAGTTGGGTCAAAGCCCGAATCCGAAAGAAAAGAAAAGCCCTATACCTTTAAGTTGCCTGCAGAGATCAACCCAATGAAATCAAAACCCCACCAAAGCCCTCCCTCAATAAATCCTCTGTTTCCCTCCCTTCTGGTTACTAGACAGTGTCAGTGAGTCGCATTTTGCAACCAAAGTTCATAGTTTCAGTAAGACCAAATTTAAGTGAAAATGCCGCTGGGGGATAAGATTGGTTACGAGAGAAATGAATGTCGATACTGTGGAGTGGAGATAGAGTTCACCGACGACACCCTTGGGCTTCTTGATTTCAACATTCGCAGTGGTGGATTCGATTTCATCCTGACTCCATTGGTCTGTTCTTCTTATTTGAGATTTGTTTATAGTCACATATTTTAGCTTCTATTTCTATTCTTGTTTTTTTCCTTTTCTATGTGTTATTGGATTTGATGGTGTTATTACTTACTAGTTTCCGACATATGTGATTAGGTTCCAGTTTAGTTTGGGTATATTTGATTGTCAATTGTACGTACTCTTAAAAGTTATAAATCATTGCTTCTTGTAGTTTGGGGTTCTTAAATTATCGTTTTGTGAACAAATCATTGATCTTCGTTTTAGTTGCATTTTACAGTTTCCTAAGTTGAACTTAGACTTTATTTAAACCTAAATAATTAACAATGAATAATAATTTACTAGTTAGGGATTTAAATTAATTAGTTAACCTATTGAAGATTAAGATTGAGATAAATTGTTATAATTATAATTTTATTTTTAAATTCTGATAGTGGGTCTCACTACTCACAATGCCATATGGTAGTGAGACCACTATCAATTTGTTAAAAAAATTAACAATGCTACGTCAACACTGACGTGACATTTAATTGATGAATAATTAATCCCGTCAAAGTTTTCTCTATTTAGAGTCTATTTTAACATGTTAAAAATAGTAAATTTCAGATTGAACACTTTAAAATGTTAAGGTTTAAATTGTATTATGATGAAATGTTTAGATTGAAAATACACTTTTTTCTTTTTCTATTCAAATTTAAAAGATAGTGAATAATATTAATAACTTTAATAACACTAGTAGGTATTAGAATAGATAAATCAAGACACAAATCTAATAATTTTATTAAATAATCAATTAAGTAATTTCTTGAATTTTTGAAAAAATGTATTAACTTAAACCTTTCTGGGTGCAGATGATTAGTATGACATGCAACTTTCACAAGAGATGTCTCTTAGATCTCTAGATAGATGATGAAGTTTGAGAGACATTGTTTATCCATAGATCAAGCATAAGATTGGTAATGGAGGAAAAATATGGTTTTGGTTTGACAATTAACTAGATTCAAGTCCTATAATTCACAACCTTGATATTCTGCATTTGAGAAATAGAATCCCACTGAACCTTAAAGTCTCAGCTCTAATATGGAACGGTGAATGAAGCGGAAACGTTAGAGGCTTTAATTCTCTAGTGGAATGCTCCCCTTAATTGAGCGATGTAGAGAATAAAGATAAATCACTTGGACTCTCAATTGGGATGGAATATTCACAAACAATTCATGCCACAAGTTACTCATAAACATATTATCTAAGGTTCCTTAGTGAAATCTTCTATAAAAGAAGCCCTTGAATCCTAAAGTCTCTCTAATCACTTGGCTAGCAATCAGAAGCATGCTCAAGACTAAATGTCAATGGCACGACAATGTAGACTCTACTTGTGTATTATGCAAAATGGCAATGGAGGATAGAGATTATCTCTTTTTTCTTTGTAGATTCTCCAAAGCGACATGGAGCATGATACTACATTTGATTGCAGGAGAAAGCTACATGTATGATTGGGATCAACTATTGAGTTGGGTTATTAGACACTCCAGCAAGGTTTGTCTAATGAAAATCTTCTCAAGATTGTTTTCATGACTACTGTCTACACACTTTGGAAGGAAATGAATAACATAATTTTTACAAACACAAAAGAAACTAAGTACCTACTAATAGATAAGATTACCAACCGGATTAGATTAACTATTTTTCTAAAGAATATGCAAAACACTCTCTCACAGGACATGAAAGACACGTGGAAGCTTTAATTAGATAAGAATGTTAACATAGTTCTAACTATTGTAATGTTTTATATATTTTGATTTTACAATCTCACTATAATTAAATTAAGGCTTATAGCTTAGAACTCATTAGAATGTTTTATTACCTTTGCCTATAGTTAATGCAATTTATTCATTTAAAAAAACAATTATTAGTTCATAATAGATATTGTTAGTTTATTAAAATAGGGTGTAATTTAATAGGCCCAAAAGAGTGGGCTCACTTGTAAAATTATTTATAGATACGTCAAAGTTGGGTCAAAGCCCGAATCCAAAAAAAAGAAAAGCCTTATACCCTTAAATTGCCAGCAGAGATCAACCAAATGAAATCAAAACCCTACCAAAGCCCTCCCTCAAGAAATCCTCTGTTTCCCTCTCTTCTGGTTACTAGACAGTGTCAGTGAGTCGCATTTCGCAACCAAAGTTCATAGTTTCAGTAAGACCAAATTTAAGTGAAAATGCCGCTGGGGGATAAGATTGGTTATGAGAGAAATGAATGTCGATACTGTGGAGTGGAGACAGAGTTCACCGACGACACGCCTGGGCTTCTTGATTTCAACATTCGCAGTGGTGGATTCGATTTCATCCTGACTCCATTGGTCTGTTCTTCTTATTTGAGATTTGTTTATAGTCACATATTTTAGCTTCTATTTCTATTCTTTTTTTTTTCCTTTTCTATGTGTTACTGGATTTGATGGTGTTATTACTTACCAGTTTCCGACATATGTGATTAGGTTCCGGTTTAGTTTGGGTATATTTGATTGTCAATTGTACGTACTCTTAAAAATTGTAAATCATTGCTTCTTGTAGTTTGGGGTTCTTAAATTATCGTTTTGTGAACAAATCATTGATCTTCGTTTCAGTTGCATTTTACAGTTTCCTAGGTTGAACTTAGACTTTATTTAATGGGGCAATGTGATTTGAAAATTTGACCTCGTAGCAGTATTCATTTATGAATTATTTGGTGCAGATGAATCCAGATTATAGGCCAAGCTTGTTGGAGAAAGAGAGCATTGAATCTCGTCTTCTGCCATTTGCTGGGTCGGACCTAGTTTTAAGTCCTTCTCAGTGGAGTAGTCATGTCGTTGGTATGGTTTTTGGTTGAGCACATTTGTGGTAGAGTTGGGCACATTATGATACTGATATTCTTATTTCAAAGTGATCGGTTTATCTGCTTTTTTATTGCTTTCATATTATAAGAGTGAGAAAACAAGTTTTCTAATTAGCTCGATACTTCTAATTCAGAGAAGACTTCTCCACTTTGATAGTATTTATAGTTGCTGAATTTTTATTGAATTATATCCTCTCCACAACCTGCTGGGTAATCTGGTGCTTAATTTTGGCCAGGAAAAATTAGTTCTTGGATTGACGTGGATTCGGAAGACGAGACCCTTAGGATGGACTCAGAAACGACATTGAAGCAAGAAATAGCATGGGCTAATCATCTTTCCTTACAGGTTCCTACTATAGTGACTACGGAGTCAGGTTTTTGGCTTTTAAAAGCTTCATCAGCTTGCTTGTCCATGCTTTTCATATGCATTTATTTCTGTAGTAACAAGGTAGCTTGAAGTGGAAAAGAAATAGCATATTACTTTTTACCTATAACCAGAACTTTTGATCTTAGCCAAACAGTAAAGGCTGAGGAAACAACAGGGAGTAGGACCCATCCCACCTTAAAGCCTTTTCTGTTCGTAGGGGTTTTGTTAGGACAAATGGCTTTTGTGCTCCTTAATAACTTCCAGAATTGAAGAGCTCACCTGATTGGCTTCCAGAAAAATAGTTGTGTGAAAGTCTATTTTGTTCCATACACCATGAGATCAGTGTTTTCACTTTTTAGCGTCCTCAAAATCCCAATAGAACAATATCATGAAATTGTTAACCTCCCACACATCTATCTTTGTCTGGCATTGTTCATCTTTATGATATCTACCCTTTTAAAATGTCTGGTACCTCATGATACTGGGAAATAACCATTATAGTTTTTTTTTTAAAATTTTTTTACTGCAGGCATGCATTCTTCCTGCTCCTAAGGGTGCTTCCTGTGCCAATTATGCTAGGTGTGTGAATCAAATTTTACAAGGGCTAAACAATATGCAGGTGCCTGTCTTAATCAAGATTTCATTTCCACCTTTCCTAATGGTGTAACCTGTGACCCTTCTCATTATTGTTTTCAATCTTATTTTTCCTTAATAAAGTTGTGGCTTAGGATTCCACTTATGAAAGTTGAAGAAGGTTCTGTGGATATGAACTCCAACAATTTGGTGAGTGAAGTCACCTCTAAATGTTTTCTCAGAGGATTTCCATGTTTCATACTTTAATACTTGGATATATAAATTTCTTTGTTATAGAGCGAAACTATTGCCCCACTGCATGTCTCTCTCTCTCTCCCTTACACATAGACACACACACGCACAGTTTAGTTGATCGACTGATTATGTGCTTTGTTGTTTGCAGATTGATTTTTGGGAATTATGGAATTCATTTCGTATCCTTTGTGAACATCACGCTCAGCTTTCAGTTGTTCTTGATATTCAGTAAGTTGAAACTCTAGTCTCTTCGTACTTCCTAATTTCTTGATATATTTTACCAATTATACCTGATTTTACTTGAAATTGTCTTTATTTAGAAGTTCCCTACCATCAGCAAACTCTCTTGGCCGATGGTTTGGAGAATCTGTTAGAGCAGCCATTCTAAATACTGATGTAAGTATATGTCTGGTTTTTAACAAATTTTAGTATTAGTTTCAAGTAGATTAAATTGAAAGATATCAAGTTATTGCCATTTGTTTCTGTCATAACCTGGTTGGAACTTTTTTTGATTTGCTAGTGTTTTCTAACCAATGGTCGTGGCTATCCATGCCTATCAAAACGGCATCAAAGCCTAATTACTGGATTCTTCAACCATTCAATTCAGGTATTGAAAGAATGGGTAGCTTTGGTTGACTTCGTTTTGACCGTGTTTCCTCTTCCTTCATTTTCTTGTTTTGATTTTCGCTGCACCAGTAACTAGCTATCAATCCCTAATGTTATTGAGTGGTATATTCCTCAAACATTTCTGTTCCAGTTTGTTGCAATGAAGTTTAGCATCTTCTTACTGTGTTCATTAGCTTAACTTGGGGTAGTTTAGATTGTAAGTTATGTGTTGGTGTTTCCACTGGGAGAGAATTGTACTTCACAACCTGATGGAGAATGAGATTAGCTTAAGTATTATTATACTATGAGAAACGAAAGAAAAAGAAGAGTGAGTTTTTACGGAATTTAGAAATTTCCATGTAGAAAATATGATGCTTTCTTCATAACTGATTCTTAAAATTTGAAGTCATTCCCGAATCCTAAAAATGATTTCTAGGAAGTTATTTCTGTGAAAAAAAAAATAGTTTGTTTGTTCAAAATCCTATGAAATTCTTAACCTACCCATTTGTTTTTAGGTCTTCAGACTTTAATACTAAATTCTGGCAAATATGAAATTTATTTTAAGCCCAGCAACCTTAATTTACAGCTTATACAGGTTTTTCAATCAAAGCATTGGCCGTCCATGGTATCACTTGTTATTGTTTGATTTTCCTATCACTATTATTAGTGGGTTTCATTGTTTATTGTTAATATGCATATTGACTCGTCATGATGTGGAATTTCCAACAGATCATTATGTCAGGAACACCTACACACATTATTCCCAAGGCAGGTGTAGATTTAACATCTAATCATAATTCTGAATGTAAGTCAATAGGTGTAGTGACTTGTTTGACATTTATTCTTATGCTTAATTGTTATCAGATGTGTGGATGTTGATGTGTAAAACATACACTGAATTAAACATATCCATTGTTAATAGGCCTGTGTGTTCTCTTTTTTGCAGCCATACAGAGACATCCCTTCAGACCATACTTGGACTATGTTGCTTATCTTTTCCAAAGGATGGATCCCCTTCCTGAGCAAGAAGTTTTTGAGGTTGACTTCTCTTATATCCTTCTCTCTCTGAAAAAATAATGACCCCTTTCTCCCACAACTTGCTTTGTTCTGAAAAGTAAGGAGAAAGGCAAAGAAGATCACGATTGGCTGGTTGACTGCCAAAAGAATTCTTCTTAATTCTTAAAATTTTCTCTTATTTTGTTCAACTATTAGCTGTTCTAATTTCTTTCAGTGTTCTGTTTCAGCTTGGTTACAGAGACTTTCTACAGTCTCCACTGCAAGTATGTTATCTATGTTCTGCACTAGCATCTGGAGTTATCTTTTGATCAATAATTTCTTTCAGTATGAACCTTTTATGCTGACGTCCATTTCACCTGTTAAATCTTTTGGTATCTACTTTAGTGATTATTAGTTTCTTGTGTTCTCAATTTGCAGCCTCTTATGGACAACTTGGAAGCCCAAACTTATGAGACTTTTGAGAAAGACTCAGTAAAATACATCCAGGTTTGCATACTTCTAATCTTGTAGATATGGTCATGGCACATGAAGTCCATCTCTCGCTCTATTACGTGTATATGGGAGATTGAACTTTATATGTAGATGGCTGGTGAATATCCCTG
The DNA here is from genome assembly GCA_027563885.1 of Erythroxylum longipes. NCBI lineage: Eukaryota > Viridiplantae > Streptophyta > Magnoliopsida > Malpighiales > Erythroxylaceae > Erythroxylum > Erythroxylum longipes. Next base: position 29,651,700 of record JAOQMS010000003.1, on the reverse strand, counting down.
TCACACTGAACCATTTAGTATAATGACTGTTTAACAGATATAGGTTTATAGAGGTTATGAGATGAGAAATACTGATTGATGTCGGACGAACAGAAGAGACATCAAATTAGTAGCTAAAAGTCACAGGAACTTATAAAATCTAGCATCTGGAATTTCATGCTTGGGATATCCTTTTAGGTTGCTGGAAATTCATTTTTGATATGGAATTTTGGGTTTGGTATGACCAGAATATTAGTTTTTAGTTGCTTGAATTTAGGTTCTAAGTGTTGAATTAGCAAGGAAACAAGCAATGAAGGGTAGGGAACTAGGAATCACTTATAGAGTTTAAAATCACCCTTAGAGAAATGCCACACCTTCTAATAGAAAAATCAAGTTTACAGAGAAAATTCAGGTTGTTCTTTATTGAAATGGCCGAGTACTCATATGGTTAGAAAAATTTTTGGAACCTTTTTTCTAGTGTTGAAGAAATTCTCAACTAAAATATCCAAAATCATATTGAATCCTACTCTAATAATGATTCTTTATTCTTAAATAAGCTTAAATCCTAATCAACTAGGACAATATATTTAACTTACTTCTATTTCCTTTTTAATAAGGAAAATCTTGCATAAGGTAAACCTCAACTCCTACTCTTCATCCCATCAAATAAAGCTTATGATTGAGTGATTTCTTCTCTTTTCTTTTTATAAACTCTAAGCTCTTTTCCGTCACTAATTGTGCTGAAAGAAATGTTTTCATGTCACTGCAATAGTCAGTTCTGATTATGATATTGTGGACACCATGATTAGTTTTGATGGAATGTGTAGTTTCACCTAGTCACCTAGTTACTTCTTTAGTAGCCTGTTTTGCGTTATACTCTATATTGGTTAGTTTAGGGCTTTCATGGTTAGTTTAGGGGTTTCAAATTTTCTCCTGATAAGGTAACCATCACATAACTGACTGAAATAGACTGTTAGGCAAGATAACTTCTAAACTGACCATTTGACAATATGATAAAGAAGGCTATTAAAGAAAATAACTAAGGGATTATTTGGTAAGCTGCCATTAAGTGATATTATTTGGGTTCTATGTTGAGACTGACGATTCATTTTATTTTTGTAGTACCAAAGAGCAATTTCTAATGCCTTATTGGATAGAATCCGTGATGATAAAGCAAGTACAACCACTGTAAGATAGATGTTTATTACCTATACACATGTCATTGTAGCCCCTCTTGTGTCAGCTTATTGCACCTCATTGGCTCCAAAGTATTGACCTTGCAACTTTCTGTCTACATAAACTCTTCCAAGGTCCTGATGGTTGTAGGAGCTGGGCGCGGACCTCTTGTTAGGGCATCTTTACTGGTTCCTTTCTATTCCTCTCTTTATTTCAATTTGGCTTCATGTAATCCATGTTTAAATTTTCAACGTAATGTCTATAGGCAGCTGAAGAAACTGGTCGCAAGCTAAGAGTTTATGCTGTGGAGAAAAATCCTAATGCAGTTGTTACACTTCATGTGAGCGTGCAATTCTTGTTCTCTTGCTTAAGAGTGCGATTTATAAAAGAAAATTGTTTGATTTTGATTATGTTGGTGGATAAGTGCTATTGTAACTTCACTCAACATGCATTTGATCCTTATGCAAATCTCGGCCATGCTTGATCGATCTAGTTAGTTAATGGATAATGAAATGCTGAATTCTGTTCTGCTCAACAACTGTAAATTTCATTTGTATTGCCTCTGCTATAGTTAGTGTTGAAATGTTTGCATATTCAGTTACGAGGATTATGCTTCATATTCGTGATTCTACATCAGTTCATTTCCTTCGGACCTTAAATTTTTGTGATGTCTCTTGCAACAGAGTTTGGTAAAAATGGAAAAATGGGAAGATATTGTTTCTATAATCTCTTGTGATATGCGCTACTGGGATGCTCCTGAGAAAGCTGATATATTGGTAATAATGTGCATATTTGTAGTTTTGTCAGTTTGATATTCTAGTATATGTAAGTTGCATCCTGCTTATTGCTTTGCTCTTTTTCAATTTGTTTTTAGGTCAGCGAGTTGCTAGGTTCTTTTGGCGACAATGAGCTGTCACCTGAATGCCTTGATGGAGCTCAAAGATTCTTGAAGGAAGACGGAATCTCAATACCTTCATCGTATGTAATTTTCAGAATGTTGAACTTTTTGTTGAAACGTTCCTCACTGCATTAACTACAGTAAATAGTCTCCTTTTGTTTCTTTGAGCAAAGATGGATGTGTAGAACTTGGACAGTTCATAGACAATATCTCCGATGGTGGCAGTGGCAGCATATATAATCTACATCAATTTTGAATGCTACCTTAAAAAAGTTGAATCAGATAAATTTTTTTTTTTTGTCAATTGATTGAAAGATCCTCCTCCTGGGCTCTTTGTGCCCGTTTGACCCAGTGATCTTCTGCACTAGTCCATATACTGCACATGTTGAAAATATAGTTTGGTCAACCTTAGGAATGTGCTTCTTTCAAGAGAAAATAGAGTGCTTTCTTAAGTTTACATAATTTCCTCATTAGACCTTTTTTTCTTTGCTCAACTATTACCCTAATAAACCTGGATAAGTTTGTACAGACCAAACTGGTAGTAAGTCTTCTGTAAATCAGTGGTTGTCAAAGTTGATACCAAGTTTGAAATTGTTTTATAAGCAAGTTATTCACACTGACATTTCTTCATTCCCAGTGTAGACCAACAGATAACATTCAATACATGTGTAGTTTTTCGGTGACTTGCATTGGAGGTATTGTAAGTGGCCAGAGTGAGATTTCTACTAAAACTTATATTATTGTACTCTTTTCCTTTATTATTTGCAGGTACACAAGTTTTATTCAACCTGTGACAGCTTCCAAGCTATATAATGATGTTTGTGCCTTCCCTTTGTTCAACTACAACCCACTTTGCACCCCTTCCACTGTTTTCTGATGCATGCTTTCCCTGTAGGTCAAGTCACATAAAGATCTTGTGCACTTTGAGACTGCTTATGTTGTGAAAGTGCATAATGTGGCCAGACTTACTTCTTCACAACCTGTAAGTCATCTTCTGCATAGCATACTCGTCCTAATGTATTGATGCTGAATCTCCTGGGTAGCATTCTGAATTCAATGGTTTTTCCGTTTGACCTGGTCATCTATAACAAGCTTATTTTGTATTTTTTCCCAGTGATTACCTACATGTATTCCTCTTCTAATGCTATTTCATTTGAGAAATTTCAGTCATGTATTGGATTTGGAAACTCATATTGTTTTTTCCCCTAGGTATTTACATTTACTCATCCTAATTACTCGAGTAAGATAAACAATGAACGTTACAAAAAGCTGATATTTGAGATACCTGGTGACACTGGGGCAGCAATGGTTCATGGTAAGTTCTGATCTAGTTGTGCCCCTATATTATTCAAGTTGGTAATTTAATTAGTTCTGCTTCTTGAAGTTTGACTTCTGCTCTTGGTAATGTTGCACCTCTGGGCCTGAATCTTGAAAGGCCAAAAAGGTTGGAAATTTTTAAGGAAACAAATTGGTTTTTTTTTTTTCCCTTTAAATTCCTTCTCAATTTATTCTAAGCAAAGCCTTGCTTCAATTATTCTTAGTCTCTGGGTTGGCATTAGGGCTATGTCATACTTTTTCAATGGAAAATACTGCCAAAGCAAGGATACGTGTGTGGTTGCATGTCTCTTTAGGATACTTTAGAAATATGGTTATTGACATTTATATCTATTGCAGAAAAGAATGTTCAGTGATGGATCATTTTCCTTTGGGATATTGATGATATAGGAGGCTGAATACATTTATTCTTCTGATTGGCTTGATTTAACTTCTATTGGAAAACCTTTGGGTGGTATTTTGCATAATGGGAGAATTTTAGACATTTGTTGTGATAATGGTTTGTTCTAAAAGGGGAAATTTTCTTCCTTTTCTTATTTATTTGTCGTAGGGTTTGCTGGCTACTTTGATGCGGTACTCTACAAAGATGTGCATCTTGGTATTGAGCCATCGACGGCAACGCCTAACATGTTTAGCTGGTATGAAGTTCGATATATTTCGTATCTAACGGATCATTAACAACATTAAGAATTGCAGTAATTCTTTCACAGTTCTTGTTGGAAAATCTGGTTTTCTGGCCCTTTACATGAGACTAACCACTCATTCTGGTTTGGTCAAATAAGAAACAGCTCCATTGACCTTGATAATGTATGCAGGTTTTCGATATTCTTCCCACTAAGGACACCTGTGTGCATAAGACCAGGTTCACCGTTAGAGGTTCATTTCTGGCGTTGTTGCGGCTCCTCCAAGGTAAAGAATTTTGTTTGTCAGCTATAAGAGAATGTCAAGTTTGGATTTATGTATTGTTTGTTTCTCATGCAGGTTTGGTATGAGTGGTGTGTGACATCTCCATCGCAGACAGCTGTTCACAACAGCAAAGGCCGTTCCTATTGGGTGGGTCTGTAATATTTCACACGAAAGAGTGAAAAGAATTTAGGAACTTGAGCATCTTCTTAAGCAGCACTCAGAGCAAATACATGATGTAATTGTACAATCAAAAATGAAGAAATATTGTATCCAAACAAAAATCTTGTTGTATGAGACCATTCCATTAATTAGTTAACAAGCTCGTTGAGCTTTTATATTAATCTCCATTTCATTATTATGCATAAAAATAATTAATGGTTAGAAGAGTAAATTTATTCGAAATTTTTTTAAATTGTCTAAGATTTATTTTAATAATTCTTGTTAAAAGTTGAATAATTTTTGTAAATTAATATATTTTTAAATAATTTTTAAATTTTGATAAGTAAAGATAATTTTTTAATCTCATTTTAAAAATTTTAATTATTAATTAATGTTTGCAAATTAATAAATTTTTTGTAAATTAAAATTGATTATTTTATTTAATATATTTTAAATATTTTTTAAATTTTTTGATAAGTAAAGATAATTTTTTAAATCTCATTTTAAAAATTTTAATTATATTTATACGCAAAAATACATGATAATCTGTTAATAAAGGTTTAAGTTGAAGATGAAAGAATGTAAAGCGAAGATGAAAGAATGTAAAGTGTTCAAAATGGTCCTTCCCAGTTCAACGAAATCCATCATCTTGACTAAGTGAAGGTGCTTTATAATAAAGCAAATAACATTAAGCAAGTTTAAGAAAATTTTAATTATTAAAAATTTTATTTTAATTTTTAAAAAACTTCTCAGGTTTGGTTAAAATGTAACAATAAAATATATATGAAATAAACGTCACATTTGTACCAATTAAATCTTATTTATATATTTATATTAAAAACTAAAATTTAAAAGAATAAAAAAATCTTTTAAGTATTTTTAATAGATCAATCAATGAGTCAAAATAAGCCTATATCGCCTAATTTTCTAAGCAAAACAATAATATTTGACTTAAAAGAGCAAGTCTAGGGCATGCATGAGTTTGAATAATTCAGATTTAAATTCATTTTAAAAAATTAGTTTACACATTTAATTTTAAGAAATTAGCAAGACTGACACATGAGTTAGCTTATTTTCATTCCTAATTTTTTTACCTGTCATTTATTTTAATACATGAATTTTGATAATTTATATCAAAATCTTGCAATGAGTAATTCTTTTCCATGAAGTGCCTTATTTTGGCTGCAAATGTTATTTTATTAAATGTATAACAATAAAGTGTTAGTCAGATTAAATAACATTTATTGTCAACTTCAAGATTAGATTTTATTTATATTTTAAAGGTAACGGCAAACAAAAATTAAAAAAAAAAAAACCGAAGAAATGGAAGTCCTCTACTAGAAGGGAAGGGAAGGGAAAGGAGAGAGGCATCTTTTTCAGAATTGCTTCGGTTTCTTCAACACGCACCGCACTCGCTTTCTTGTGCTCCGAGGTCGCTCGTTCCGACTCTCCAATTCATCATATTCATCGCCTTCTTCTCGAAAGGTACTTCTCGATCTTAATCCTCCGATTTGGATCTTGCTTTTTTCCTTTAGTTTTGTTTCTTCTTTTTGATCTATGTTGGAGAGTCTTCGGTGTTGATGCCGACGTGGTTTAGTGTAGCAGTAGACGTGTATTTATTGTTCTGAATTTCACTTGTAGGAGTGGTTTAAGGGGAAATGGCGGAGGAGAAAACTGGAATTGCGGAGAGTGAGAAGAAGGAACCGGATTCAGTGGTTAAGAAGAAGCGTAAGGGTCTTATGTCTCGTATTTGGAATGGTATTTTCAGGCTTCACGGTGATGATTTCGAGAAGAGATTGCAGCACATTTCCAAGGAAGAAGCTGCTGTTCTATCTCGAATCAAAAGAAGATCTCTTACTTGGAGGAAGATGACTAGGCATCTCATTGTTTTCTCTGTTATTTTTGAGGTCTTTTTCGGGCCCCTTTTTGCTTATTTATTACCCCTTTTTTGTTAGATTACATTGGGTAGGTTGTACTTTGTTGGAAGCTATTGAACTTGGAATTCTTTTGTTACAAATCTTGTATCCTGTTGTTCATGATTATCTTGAATTCTGTCATTCGTCCAGGTTCTTGCGGTAGGTTACGCAATCATGACCACAAGATCGGTTGATTTAAACTGGAAGATGAGGGCATTCCGGGTGCTGCCTATTTTTCTTGTACCTGTTGTATTCTCTGCCACTTATTCAGGGTTTGTAAGCTTCACTAAAATGTGTAAGTTTCTCTAACTTTGGAACATTTTTGTTTCATTCAAAATGGTTGTGCGTGCTTTCGTTGTATGATTCTATCATGTAGTCTGTGGACATTGATTTTCTTTTGTAGGGCTTTTTTAAAGGAATCGCTTGTGTAATAAATCAGTCTAGAGAGTCTGTAACTCCTTTATGGTGTCACTATAGGATGAGGGAAAAAAAAGGTATTAGGTGTAAGGAACTATTCACAATTAACTCCTGCATAAAGTTGAAAACGGAAATGGCCTCAATTTTGTGGGTTTAACTGATTCCACCTCCTTCACATAAAACATGATGTGCCATTATTGATCATCAGAATCATGGCATCTGAGATCTTCCATGTCCTCTTCTCCTTCTTTATTCTTTTTAAACTGAAGCAAAATGAGTTGGGGGGAAAAAAACGCAAAGGGGAGAAGCTTGAAAATTGAATGGTTAAAGTGCAGTATATTAAAAGGAAAGTTTATTAGATGGGAAAAGTTACCCTGTTTTTGTTATTTCAATAGTAACTATACATTGCAATTTTGTTTATTGATATAAACTCTTACCTTTCCTTAACCAATGATTACTTCAGAACATTATGTGTGCAAGATATGGTAAAACTGGAAACTGATGTATTTGATGTAACTTTGTTGGGAACCACGGCCCTTTCATTTAAACAGATGAAGTTCCCCCCTGAAAAATAAAAACTATTCTTTCTTAGTAAAGCTCCAGAAACTCGCAACATTACCCTATTAATGGTTCTGTCAAACATTGTAGTTTGTGGTTTGCTACTGTATCCCTTAATCCCATCCTTTTGGCCCATTTGATTTGTGTTTTAAATTTAAACAAAGATTGAGATATTGAGTGAGTTATGATGGCGTAGGTGATCGCAAGGACCATAAAACTCTCGAAAGACTCAGAGCTGAAAGGCAAGCAAAAATTGATGAACTTAAGGAGAAAACAAATTATTATACAACACAACAGCTAATTCAGGTAACCTGGAGCTATTCTTCCCCCTTTTTTTTTGTTGGTGGTGGGGGAATGGGGGTTCAAATTATACTCTCCTGTGCTTTCTTTTCCTTTCTAATTTTGTTATACACTCCGGTGGAGGGGAAGGGTCTAACTGGGTGGTGGGTGATTGATGGCATGTTATCACCTGAGCTTCATGGAGCATTATAAATGTGAGAAATAATACCTGGGATGCTTGCATGTGCAGAGATATGATCCTGATCCTGCAGCAAAGGCAGCTGCTGCAACTGTCTTGGCATCAAAGTTGGGGGCAGATTCTGGCTTGAAAGTATTTGTTGGGGAAGAATCGAACAATAATTCTCCAACAGGAAAGAGTAATGATGTTGAGGTTGTGCAATCTAGTGGACTTCGGAATAGAAAGCAAGTGCAGACTAGATCCAATAGCCCTGGAAGCACCGTGACACATCATTCTGAGACAGAGATTGCACATTCTGCAGAAAGCGGATTCCCTCAAACCTCCGAGCAAAGTCAGCTTGTTGTTCAACATCATGATCCTCAGGCATATGCTGCACAAGATGGAGGATGGATTGCACGAATAGCTGCTTTACTTGTTGGCGAGGATCCAACACAGTCTTATGCATTGATTTGTGGAAATTGCCATATGCACAATGGTGAGTGTACTTTTGCACTCTTCTTTATAATTTCATTATTAATGCATGTTAATGTAGCCAACATTTGTTAACTTGCTTGTGGGCATTCATATTTATTGATTGTACAACTCATTGTATTCTATGCCGAGTATGGTCAAACCCCCTCAGTCCCTCTTTCTCAGTTTTCATTACCATTTGTCTTTTAATACCTCTTAGGGCTTGCGAGGAAGGAGGACTACCCATACATCACTTATTACTGCCCACACTGTCGTGCCCTAAACCAACCCAAACAATCCGCAGAGCATGTCTCTGGTTCCATTGCACCAAATTTGAGCACCTTGAGATCCGAGGTAAGTGCAGAAGCAACCAAAAGGGCTGCTGATTCTCCTAGTAGCCCTACAAGTAACAGCCCTACCAAAGACGGTATGGAGGTTGACAAAGGAAGTGAGTAGATAGCTTGTGAGTTGCCGGCTAATTAAGACTAGAGTTACACTCTTAAAGGTGAGAGGTTTCCCTAAGCCTACTGTCTGATCTGTAATTGTATGGGTGTCTTTGTATACTTGATTTGTACGAGGATTGCCTCTTTTCTTGCTCTTGTAACAACATGGAGATTGCCTTTACGTATAATGAACGCAAATGGATCACCTGGCTTAAGCTTCACATGTAGCAGGGAAGTTCTTTTCTTCCTCAATTTTTAAGTTGTACTTGTGAAATTGAGATAAGATTTTGTACACAAATCTGCCGTTTGAGTTTGTGATTTTTAGTTTAGGTACATTGTTTTTGTATTTCTGTGAAGACATTACTATCAAATATGAGATCGCCTTCAATTGATAATCAAATTTTCATTTAATGTCATCAGTGCCTTATAATTTTCAAAGTTATGATCGCAAAGCATTGTTGCAATTAATGATTAAAATATTCAACTGGTTGATTTAATCGTAAAATTTTTAAATTGTTTTATTTTTAATTCCGTTTTTAGTTTTTTGGACCGATTTATTTTAATAATTTTTATTATTAAAAATTTACCGATCAATTTTTATAAATTACAATTAATTAATTTTATTAAATTTAAATTTAAATTTTTTGATAAATGATAAGAATATTTTTTAATTATATTTTATATTTTAAATTTTATTAAATCTTTAACCGATTTCATTTATGTAAATCAAGAAGAAATTAAGGGGACGTTTGGTTTGAGGGGTTGAGAATGAAGGAATGATATAATTATAACAAACAGTGTTTGTTTTGGGTATTTTGGGGTTTTTAATTTTAGGAGAATGGATTTATCCTATTAAATTTATGAATTTACTAAATCTATCAAGGGAGATGAGTATCGAGTTTTCATTTCAATTTAATTTTTTATCACGTTTATTTTTTATTCTTTTATTTTCAGCCTTTGTCCTACCATCTTCTTTACTTTCTTATTGTCACTCAATTCCTTACGATCTTCCATCTTGCCTTATCGCCTCTCAATTTTTTACAATCTCTCAAGTTACAAACTAAATATCATTTTTTTTATTTTTCATAGCCTTCCCTATCCCCTTATACTATTATACACATATTCATAGCCAACCTGCGCTTAAACCAAACGCCCCCTAATTTATAGGAACCTTAAAACGTTATATATGTGTATTTATAACTCTATATAATTTCCGTTTGTGTATCTAAATTGCATTTCCAGCTATGATTAACTGATCAAAGTAAAGGTAGGCAAAACCAAGAAAGAAGAATGGGCCATACTGTGAATGTTACTGATTCGGATAAGCTCAATAAGATATTTCAACCAACCATTCATTATTAATTGACGAGACTAAGATAAGAGCTCAGCAGAATGTATGCGTATATAATTCATTTCGCAATTAAGACTTATGAAGTTGACACAACAACAACAGCCGAAAGATTTGATTTAATTTGTAATCTCAAATTTTTTTCATTATATTAAAAATTAAATTGGTTGGGTTGATTTTATAGTAAAAATTATGAATCGGTCTACTTTTTGATTTGATTTAGTTTAATAATTTTTATTATTAAAAATTAATAAATTTATTAATTAATTGGTTTATGAAGTCATCAATTTTTATAAATTAGAATAAATTGATTAATTTTTATTTAATAATTTTCTTTTTCAATGAAATTTTAAATTTTTCGATAAATTCTTTAATTATTTTTAAAACTTTTTAATTTTATTTAATTTTTAAATGAAAATTTAAAACTTAAACTTTTTATCTTAAACATTAATTTTTTAAATTTATTTATTTATTAATTAAGTTTGAGGAAACCTCAAACAAATAAAAATATAAATCCAAAATACGGTGACCTAAAAGCAATTTAAATGGAGAAATGACAAAGCTTCTTGCGGTATGAAATTATTTGGCCATTGAAAGTGACTAAAAAAAAATCCTTTTTACTTTTCTTTTTCTTTTTTCTTTTTTTTGGGTTGCAGACTTGCAGTCATAGGTTGTTTCTAACTTAAAAAGACAGCCTCAGTGTCTGTAACGGTCTGTCTTCGCTTGATTGTCTCTTCTTCTTCTATCTACTAACTGCTTCTCATTGTTCGAGAGAACCGTAACTTCTTTATCTAATTGCAGCTTTCACAGCTCAGCCAACAACCTCCATTGCTTTTACTGTGTAATCCTTGGGTGAGGGGATTTTTCTCTGTTCTCTTGGGTATTCCGAGCAAATGTGGTGGTTAATGGTTAGAGCTGAATGTGATCTATCCTTCTTGGGGGTGTTTTGGCTCTAATTAGCAAATGGGTTTTGCTAACAAGGTCTCTGAATCTTGAAATTGCTTGGAGAAGGGTGGGATCTTAGTTATTCTAATTTGGCTGTATCTCTCCGGTGTTGGAAATTTAGGTATGCTTACTGAAAAGATTTCTTTTTTTTTTTTTTTGGGTTCCACTGAACACTCATTTCCTAGTTTGCTTATTTTCTGTATTTTTTTCACTTAATCTCTTCGGGGGAGGTGGGTTTAGGTACCTTCACATTGAAGGTTAAAGGGTATGCAAAGAGGTTTGCTTTCTTTGTGCGTTTAGTGAGATTCATGAGATGTTGTTTGTGTGTTGCGTTGGTTTTTGTTTGTAATGTGTTTTGGATGCAAATATGAAGATACTGCTTCCTTTTGGGTCTGGAATTAGACTTCGCAGGAACAATTCACATTTCTGCATTAATTGATTTACGCGTTTCTTGCATTAACTATTTTGTGCTTTTAGAGGTTCCTTTGCAATGAAGAAAAAGATAAGGTTGTCAAGAAAGGCTGAGTTTACAAAATAGGAAAGGAGTGCATTGTCGTCATAAAGCAAGTGGGAGTTCTTGTTTGACTTGGGATTTACAACTACTAGCTGAACTTCGGACACTGGTAGTATATCTATTAGTGCGAGTAATAAGTTTGGCATTGAGTAGTTGCTGCAACAACTAAGATGGGTAACTGTGGCACCAGAGAGGAGTCTGCTGTTGTTACGAATGCGCAAGGTTTTTTTTCTTACTCAGTTCTTTTGACATTTCCGAAATATTTCATGGAAAATATATGGATTCTAGTCCACAATATCAAGTGGCCTAATTCTGGTAGTTGTTAAGAATTCACTCAATTTTGAAATCATCTTTACCTTGTATTCGATCTGGTTAATTGCCTAATAGTTTGGCAAAACTGAACTAACTATATAGTTACCCAAACTTTCAAGAATGAATTTTGGTCAATTTTGCTTTGTATGAAAATTTGATTTTTGAAAATGCTTGGAGCACAGTTCAGCAACATCTCCGCATGTTATCTTCAGCATCTGTGGATGTTAAAAATGGTGCCTCTGAGAAGAAACACAATCGTACAATATCAGATTTGAGTGATCCTTCTTCCACACCACGCAACTTTGAGGATTCTCGGAAGAATTCCATCCTTTATACCCATGTTATTGCATTCACCTTGTATGAACTTGAGACTATCACCAAGAGCTTCCGCTCTGACTACATTCTAGGTGAAGGTGGATTTGGAACTGTTTACAAAGGTTACATCGATGAGAATGTTAGAGTTGGCCTAAAATCTCTTCCTGTTGCTGTCAAGGTCCTGAACAAGGAGGGCCTTCAGGGTCATCGTGAATGGCTTGTATGATGCTATCTTGATCTCTTTCTTATATCTTATGATACCTTTCCATTTTTCATCTTTAATGCCCTCCCTTTTTTATTTTATTGCTTTTAATATGTTGACAGACAGAGGTCAATTTTCTTGGGCAACTTAGGCATCCCAATCTGGTCAAATTGATTGGATATTGTTGCGAGGATGATCACAGATTACTTGTTTACGAGTTCATGTTTCGAGGGAGCCTTGAGAATCACCTCTTCCGGAGTAAATACTTTTCTGCTTTCTATCCTTTTTCATGATTCTATTCATTACCAGTAAAAGCCTTTAATGCTATTTATCTCCGCTTTCCTTATTTTGAAGAAACCGATCCTTTCTTACTGGAAAAGATCCAGAGATGTTTTCTGCTTTCCTTTTTCTATGTTTGTACACAGAGTTTTATGGGTTTGTCTTGATCTAACTTCTTGACTTAACTGAAAATATCTTGATGCAAAGAACCTTGTTCTTCAACTGTGCTTGGTTATGCGATGGTTGCAAGGGAAAATTCAAACTGTTATACAAACATTTATACTGTAGACTATGGCATGATTTTTCTATGGTGTACAAGATACTTTTGAATCTGTATCACAATCAACTTCTTTTGAACAGATTAATTCTTTTTAGGTTTAACTATCAGTCAATTATACAATACACATATTTCCTTTTGTGCTCTGCCATTATATTGGAATAAAATGTATACAAACGGAAATACTATTGAAAATGATGCGCAGGTTAAGTTGGACTTTAACTTCTCAATCAGGCTACTTTGTGATGATATTTCATTCTCTGATATAGTTATCTAGCACGTCTAAGATGATTCCGAAAAAATATCTGTTCTTCATTCAGATATGGAGATCTCTGTTATCAAGGTCCTGTTCTCCGTATAGAAATTGTATGCTAACCTTGAGCCCACTCCTTTTGATTATTTAATTATTCACTACTGTTTCAGTTCTGACTTGCGTTACTGGCATATTTTCCTATTTCACAGTAAATCCTTTTTTTATTATTGACACTGCAAAATGGTACTATGTTTGAAAATAATCACTAAAGAAGTTGAGCAGCCAACGGTTCCTAAAGATTGATAAAAATAAATAGTTTCAATCGTTACCTTCTGCAATCTGAAATTTTGCATCTTTAAATGTTATCACATTGTTAGTGGCGAATGTAAAACTATGTAAGGCACGCCATAATAATTTCTGTCGACTTGATTTTATCTTTCCTGGGATATACAGAGGCTACTGTTCCATTATCTTGGGCCAGAAGAATGATGATTGCCCTTGGAGCTGCTAAAGGGCTTGCTTTCCTTCATAATGCTGAAAGGCCAGTTATATATAGAGACTTCAAAACCTCCAATATTTTGTTGGACTCTGTACGTGTTTCTTGTTAAGTTTGATTGATAGATATTTTTTGTGTTCTCCTTTAGACACAAGTATTTTGCTTTACTTTTTCACCGATGCTATTGTTTGTGTTTCTCCAGGATTATACAGCCAAGCTTTCTGATTTTGGACTAGCCAAAGCTGGACCACAAGGTGATGAGACTCATGTATCAACTAGAGTAATGGGTACATATGGTTATGCTGCTCCTGAATATGTAATGACCGGTATGATTCAGAACCATATCTATGGCTTAAAAGTATCTATTTTTTCCTTTTTACTAAATAGACTAGCAGTTTTCACACAAGATTCACGATCACGAACTCCCAATGCTGAACTAGATCTTTGAACGCAGGTCACCTGACTGCAAGAAGTGATGTGTACAGCTTTGGAGTTGTTCTTTTGGAGCTATTAACTGGAAGGAAATCTGTTGACAAGACCAGACCCAGTAGGGAGCAGAGCTTAGTGGATTGGGCCCGTCCAAAGTTGAATGACAAGAGAAAGTTTCTGCAAATAATAGATCCAAGATTGGAGAACCAGTATTCAGCAAGAGCAGCACAGAAGGCATGCAGTTTGGCCTACTATTGTTTGAGCCAGAATCCGAAAGCAAGGCCCCTGATGAGTGATGTAGTCGAAACTTTGGAACCTCTTCAATGTAATACTGATGGCTCTGGTGAAGTTTCTTTAGCTTCATTTGGCCCAACGTTAAGAAGTGGTGCAGGTGCATTTTCAATGGGGGGAATCCCCAATTACCGGATGCATCATAGATTTGTCAACAATGTTGGTCCCGGTTCAAGTTGTCGGTCCCCTAATCCAAATTGCTCGCCAGGAGGTGGTCCTGCACCATGTAGGGTGAGATGAATAAAACTATTCCTTCAGTATTTGGTGTGCCTTTCTTCTCAGAGTGTTGAAACCTTGTTGTTAAATGCTGAGCACATTTGTTTCTTTTCTTTCTCCTTCCTGTACATATTTTATCAACCTTGTTGCTTTCTAACATTTTGGTGGTTGTATCAGTTTTCTTTCTGAGGTTGTACCACTCCATCCTGTCAAATGTTAACACCCTTCTGTTGTGTCTTACCATTGCCTTTGTTCTATCTCAGACCACCTTGTACCAAACCTTTTTAAGTCAGTCGATTCCTGTTCTTATTTTGGGGAGATTTCAAGTTCATTATCAGTAATCAACCACAGCCACTTAGTTCATGCTTTACTTGCATATGTTCCTTACCTTTCAAAGTCTCTATGCTGTCATTTTAACATTTAAATTTATATCAATCTACAAGTTGGGAATGGTTAGAGTACAAATTGCAGGTGTCACTTCCTAGTTAAAGACTTGGATTAGATGTTAATTAAATTAAATATAAAAAAAATAATCACTAGAAAATCCTGAGAATATGCATAATTTCTCGATGGGCTTCCAGTTCTCTTGACTAGGGCACACTTATCTCATCTCTGTTTCAGTAATTAATAAGACAAATTATAAGTGAAAAAGGGACCACTGGAGCATTCTGGACTGAAGATGAAAATGTGACCGTTGGAAGCTTGACCGTTACTTCCCAAATTTAAAAGCACCCTACAGACAGTCAGACCCTATCCCTGTCCTAATTTCATTTCACTACAACACAAATTCTCCCTCTCCCTCTCTCTCTCTCTCTCCCGCTCTCTCTCTCTCACTCTCACTCTCACTCTGCGTCTTCCGAAGAAGAAATTAATTTGAAGATGGGTATGGTGGTGGTGATCTCCTTACCTTTGATACTCTTCGGCGTTGTGCTTGGTCTCGGGTGTTACTTCTTGGGAAGAGCTAAAGCCAGGAAAGACTTCCGTACAAATCCTGAGGTGTTCGGGACTCCTGCTCCGCCAACTGGCGCCGCATATCCGGTTCCGCCACCAGTTTTCAAGCCGGACAATTCATCCAATGTCTAGCAGCTTCCACCACATTGTACGATCTGTTATTATATCAGTGAAGCTTTGAACGACGAGCTTTGGTGTGAACTTGCAAGCAGTAATTGTGTTGTACAGCTTGAAAAGAGTTGTGTAGTATGTGTGAAATGAATTGGTGCTCCTTGCTCGCATGTAATATCGGAATGGATTCTTTGTGATTTGAAGATTAATAATCATCAATTAAGATTGATAGTGAAAATTCCAAAGGATGTAATACTTTCACAACAATCTTTGACTTGACTGCAATTGCTTATAACTGTATTCGTATCTCTGTTAATTTTTTAGCACAAACGAAAATAAAAAAATAAATATAATATGAAATAAATTAATTTTGATATTTGTTAATGTAGTTCGACAAACTTTCCTTACTTCTGCATGGCTCTCACTTAATTTTTTCACTAACGACAATAATTTTATATAACGCTTTATTAAACCGGCATCACTTAAATACCATCTCTCTTCTTCACAACTTATGAAAGAAAAATAATACGTCCGTCTCGTACTAATCTCAACAGAAAATTATTAATCTTAACAGAAGATTTTCTTAAACAATATTTAATAATAACAAAACAAAATAAATAACTTAAATAATTAAAATAAAATGGAACAAAAACAAAAACATTTAAGGTATAACGAAATAGTTTCGCTAAATTTAACTCTTTTCGAGATGGATTAAAAAATATTCACCCATTAAAACGCCTTAATCAATCTACTGCCCAAATAGCAATCATCACCACATTTTTGACAATCATCAAAGAAACATCAATATCACACCTCGTAGACAAGAACAAAGACTTAGATTCTATAAAGAAATCAATTGAAAGATAGCTACTCACCCAACCTATACAGCAGTCATCTTTTTTTGACAATAATGTATTTATGACAATAATAAAAAAAAAGTACCTTGAAAATACACAACCGTAGGCACATCGAAGAATAAGATACTCACACCATAGCTTTCAAAAAAGATACTCGTATCATGCAAAAAGTCTTCAAATAGTAGAATTCTTCCTTCATCACGCCTTTTAGTCACTTCCACATATTTTATAAGATTACGTCTTTATTCAAGTCAAACTTAATGTATATTTAACTTTATCTTGAATTGAATTTAAAGTCTTTCATTATTTTGGAGATTTATGCTAAAATTAATATATTTTAATAGATAAAATGTAATCATCTCAGTTATAAAAGCACTTCAATTATTAATGTTAAGGTATTTAAAAGAAAGACCTTTCTAATAGTTAAGATAAGACTGCATACTACTGCACTTCTTCTATCTATATTTTATAAAAATTTTATTAAATTGTCGTTGTTTTAAAGGTATGCTCTATGTCATTAAGCAAAGCAAACTTCTTAACAAGAGGACCTTCACTTCTTTAAAAAATAAAAATTCAATTTGATAAGATAAAATTATCTTAATCGATTAATTTCTTAATTAAGAAATAGAACAATAATTTTAAATTTTTAAAAATTTTAAAATAGATTAATTTTTACTTAACTTATTTATTTTAAATTGTAGATATAATAATATTCAAGTCAAATAAAAATGATTAACTTTTTTAAATTGATCCAAAAATGTAAATCTTTATTTATATAAAAATTTATTATCTTAAAATTTTTTACTCAAATAACTTAAATTTATGAAACTCAAAAGTGTGGAGCAGCATTTATGATCTAAATAAATATTTCAAGAATGTCGAGAAGAAAGGGTGAAGTGTATAAGAAGTAATTCTCAAGGAATAAGGTTTGCGGAAGAAATATCCAAAGTTTGATCTAAAAATTGGGTAACTTAAAGCTTTACTGGGTTCGTTTGCTGCAACATCTTAATTGGCGGGATAACAATGGGTAACCTCATGGCCCAAACCATTTTATGAGTTAAATTCAAGTTCAGATCGGTCAAAACTCAAATCTTTGAAACAAAATAATATCGTCTTGTTTAGAAGAGTTAGATCGGTAGCCTAGGCTTATACTTATTTATAAAAAAAATTGTTTTATATTTTTAATTTTAAAAAAATTAGTGAGATTGACCATGAACAGGCCTATTGTTATCTCTATTAATTCGATACGATTCATCAAATATATTTTTAAATGAAAATTATATTTTATTCAAAATGATGAAATTTTATATGAAAATTTTTAGTTTTGAATTGAATCAAACTTAATAATTTGAACTCAACTCGAAACTTAATTAACTTAAACTCGATTATTGGATTAAACTACATTTGCTTGAACAAATTTTCTTTTGGAGAATTTATAAATTCATTAAAAATGAAATGTTTACAGTTGGGTCTCTCCCACATGAGACAGACCATTTGGACACTAACTACACACGATAATGATAAACAAAATAGCAACGTAATTTGGACAAATACTACACATGGTAAACGAAAACGACAACATAACATAACATAATAGAAATAATGTTGTTTAACACTTAGGGTATAACGACTCCTCTCTTTCGCGATCTCTTGAGAAATTACTCGAATTGGAAGAGAGATGGGATTGGCGATGGAGGTGATCATTATGTCTCTCCAAAGTTCTTTTAGATTTTGTGGTGCACCAAGGATATTTCAAGCTCAAGTAATAGATTCTCCTCTAATATTGCAATGTCTACAGCAATTAGGGTATAACAATGTTTTGTTCCTTTTCGGCAGACGCTGATATGAGATTTCCTCTTTATGGTAAAGGGCAAAGAAGAAGAGCGTTACTCAGGTAGGTTTCTTGTCGGTATGATTTCCTCCTTTATGAATGAATCTTTGCATTATAACGTTCTATCTGTTGGTTACAGGGGTTACTAAAATTGAACAATTTTTGTTATTACTAAAATTGAGTGTGTTATCCACGCTCATAAATTTGTAACTTCACATAAAAAGTATTAATTTTAATTGATGGAGTAATTAATATATAAGTAAATTGTTAATTAAAAATAAAAATCTTTGTTTTTAAGTCTTTCTTACTGATTTAGGAAGAGTCGGGTTTATGATTAGGACTAAAGAGACAATTTAACTTTGTTCTTATTATTAGTGACAAAGAAGCTTAGGCTTATCTCAAACTCAACAGGATTCAATCTAATTTGATTGGAACTTATAAAAAAATAATGTTACTTTTAAAAATACAAAATTTGGGCCAAATCGAGCTGAGTCAAATTTCGGGTTGGCCGGGCTCTGTTGGGTTCAGACTTGGATGTCTTAGGCTTGAACAGAAGTGTTAGGCTCTATCCATATCAACCCATTGCTACTTCTAATTCTTATAAATGGACCAATAATGGAGTAGAAGTTTAGGACTAAATTTAAGAATATAGAATATATGTGTATAGGGAATTTATCGGAATTAGACAATTATAAAGGGACATTTAACAAAATAATGAAAAAATAGGGAGGTGAAAGCAAATAGAAGAAAGTATGTAAACAAATGTTCTAGAAAATCTCTCACCTTTTGGACTTCGGTTCCCACATGATTACCGAAAAGCCCTAAAAGACTCCATAGACGGAGACAGAGAGATTGAAGCACTTAAAGAAAGGCGGAGGAAGCACCGGAGCAGCTGGAGACTGAGCGGCGGACGATAGCAGAACTCTTCCTTGCAGGTGTACATATATTTTCTTTTTCTTATCAAAACCAAAAATGAGGTTTCTCTGTCTTTGCTTTTCTTATCTTAACCTAAAGGCAAATAAAAGGGAATGATACATGGAGCAACTGAGTGTTCTATTCTTTTGATTTTTTGTTTCTATAAGATGAAAATGGAATTGGGTTTGTGGCAATAATTGTATAAATCTAATAGTTGGAATCGAAAGTAGCTAGCTTTCTGGAATTTGGGTTCAGCGAATGGATTTAGGTTTACTTTATTTCTTCATACTTTCTCTTTAATTTATTTTCTCCGTTGGTTTGGTGTGCAATCGATTGAACTTTAGTGCCATTAATTTCATATGCTTGAGTTTATTGAGGGTTTCCTATTTTGATTTTAAATTTTATTTTGGTGAAACTGTTTTTTCTCAAATCCAATTTGATGAGCTGGTAGTATCAATCTTATTGCTTTTCAAAACTTTGAGTAAACTGCATTCATTGAAAAGAGCGTTCTTTTGGTATAATGCAATTTGGTGCTTAAAAGACCTCAAGTTGATTTCCCAAGTTTTGGCCTTTTTGAGATATACTTTTTTTTAGCAGTATCGGCAATGCTTTCTATTGTCCCAAAATAATCATTTGAGTATGATTGTGATGTTTGCTTTTCCGTGACTTGTGAAATATTTTGTTTTCGATATTTCATGTTAAAATTGTTTCTCCATGATTTTTGATTTGAAGTCTCGTGCTTTCTTTTACTAAATGTTCTTTTTGCGAACCATCTGGTGTAATATATCTGACCAACTGACCTTTATACTATGGTAGAGTGTGTTTATGGAATTGAATGCCCCAAAACTCTATGGTATTGACATTTTTGCTTTGAACTGTTGTGCTTCTTGGGAAGGTTATCTACTGCAAACTGTTGATGAAGTGAACTGTGGTCATATCTTGTTCTCCCTAGTTTCATAGTTTTATGGCCAGTTTATTACCTGGGGAATCTTCACATCATGCAAGTTCTGGAGGTGGTCCTGCTACATGTTCTCAAGACAGGCCAGAGGAAGTGGGTCGTTGGTATTTTTCCAGGAAAGAAATAGAAGAAAATTCTCCATCCAGAAGAGATGGCATTGACTTGAAGAAAGAGACATATTTCCGGAAGTCGTATTGCACATTTTTGCAGGATCTTGGCATGAGGTTAAAAGTGTGAGTTTACAAGTAATTTTGGCCATTTCTGTTTTAAATTTTTGACCATTGTTTACTGCACGTTCACAATTTCATTTAGAAATTTGTGGTTTTATGTCTACTATGCTAGGTGTAGAAGCTCAATGCTATCATTTTTTTAAAAATAACCAATCTACTTGGGGATGATGCAAAAATTTTCAATATTTACATAATGTACACTGCAAAATATGTTTTGCCTATACAACTAGTAAATGATCAGTTCTGCATTATGTTCACTGTAACACTCATAACTGCTGATTGATTGATATTTCATTCGTAGTTTCTGAAGGTCTTTTGTTTGAATGTGCATGCATCTGAAAGTTGTAAATAAAATGACGATTGTGTGAGAAAGAGCTTATTTTAGTTGATTAAGACTAGATTTTGAGGTTGTATGCTACTAAAGCTTTTGTGCTATATCCATTGTATGATGTCCACAATATGGATCATAATCAAAGTTTTTCTTTATCAACATAGAGAAGCAGACTCTGTGTGCCCTTTTATCAGGCAACTTATGAGCTTGCATTAGTTTCCCATAAATATACTAAAACATGACACCTCTCCCCTCCCCCCCCCTTTTTTTTGGTTTTTCCATTTATGCAGACCACAGATAACTATAGCCACAGCAATTGTATTTTGTCATCGGTTCTTCATTCGCCAATCACACGCAAAGAATGATAGACGGGTAAGATAGGACGAATATTCACCATCTAATTTTTTGCTTTTTGTCCTACTGATTCTGTTCTTAGTCCACCAATTGATCAACAATACTTATGTACCCAACGCGTGGCTGATAGTAAGTAAGCATGATTGCATATAAGTCAAGTGCAGTAGTATATGTCATTTACTATGTGAAGATAAATTTTCTCGCATGCCACAGGAATTACAATTGCTCATAATTTTTAAGTAGTGTGGATCCTCTTGTAAAGACAGCAAATGTGATTGCCTAATGAGTCGTTATTGGACACCTTTTGTTGTTTTCTGGGGTATTTATTTCATTTCAAAGGACTAGCTAGCTGTCTTAACTCCTGCTTATTCATGTTGTTTGTCCATGTAGTCTACATTGTAGCTTAATATTTTCCTAATTGTTTACTTTGCAGACTATAGCAACATTATGTATGTTTCTTGCTGGTAAGGTGGAAGAGACTCCTCGCCCATTAAAGGATGTTATTCTTGTCTCATATGAAATAATACACAAAAAGGATCCGACTGCAGCTCAGAGGATCAAACAAAAGGTGTTCTTTTTACAAGTCATGACATCAGATATTTCTTTTTGTTTTCTCATTCTCATACTTATAAAGTTTGAGTTGCAACTGCAGTTTATTTACTCTTTCCCTAGGATAATTTGGGTCTGTGCAAATATATTATACACACCTTGATTTGATACCTACAATTTGAGTTGTTACTACCTCTTCTCTTTGTCCCAATACTTCCCTAGAAGACATGCATTATTGGCCTGATAACTTCTCTGTGATACTCTTTTGGGTATAACCACTCACATTCTTTTGTCGTATGGATTATGGTTTGAGACTCTATCTCTTTCTGAATATTTAGATAACTTTACCTGCTGAATGACAGTAAATAAAACACGATTCCAGGGAGAAAATGCTTTACTGGCTACTCAAAGATTTTTTCCTGTTTCTGAATATATCCCTTCCTTGTCAAAGTATGTTCCATAAGAGATGGAATATCCTTGGAAGTTCTTTTCAATTGAGATTTATGTTTTCAAATTTCTTTCACTTCTCTCTCTTTCATTTCTTTGTGCAAATGCAGAGTCTTGAAGCTTGCTAATGTGGTTATGTTACTATGCAGGAAGTGTATGAACAACAGAAGGAGCTTATTTTACTTGGTGAAAGGGTTGTACTTGCGACTTTGGGTTTTGATCTTAATGTTCATCACCCCTATAAGCCTCTTGTTGACGCGATAAAGAAATTCAAGGTTGCCCAAAATGCCCTTGCTCAAGTTGCATGGAATTTTGTGAATGATGGGTATGCATAGTTTTCTTTCATGCCAAGCTCATTATCAAATTCTAGTTTACTGGTTTCTGTTCCTAGTGTTCTTTTCTTCACACGCTCAAAAGTGGCGTGCAGGCTGAGGACTTCACTCTGCCTGCAATTTAAGCCCCATCACATTGCGGCAGGTGCCATTTTCCTTGCTGCCAAGTTCCTCAAAGTGAAGCTTCCATCAGATGGTGAAAAGGTCTGGTGGCAAGAATTTGATGTCACCCCACGCCAATTGGAGGGTCGGTGTCCTCCCTTTAATATATTCGTAAGATTGATATAAAAGGAGTCGATGGGACAATTTTTGTCTGGTCCCTTTGGCACTAAGAGACACCATATAGACTTGCTAATTTTTTCTGGAATTGATTTTGGCGCTACAAGTATTGCAGTTTTCTTCACATCATTACTATTTATAGCAATTAGATAAATATATGGTTGTGATTGACATGATCATCTGATATCAGGACTTTGCAATTCATAGCTAGGGTTCCAGGTTCTGTGTCAGGGGCTCTTCTAGTCATAGATTGTTTGTTGCTTAGTCTTTGATTTGTTAGCAAAGATTCAATAAATTACTCACTGGTTGAATTTATTCTTGCAGAGGTAAGCAATCAGATGTTAGAATTATACGAGCAAAACAGAGTGCTTCCATCTCAAGGGAGTGAAGTAGAAGGAAGTGCTGGAGGTGGGTCAGGTAGCTGGGTGCCAGCTAAAGCTTCATCTGTGAATGAAGAACATGAATCAGAACGAGAAGTGTTACCAAGGGCTACCCTAGATCAAAATAAGGTTAATGGGAGTGCAGAAAGAGGTACTGATCGCAAATTGAATGTAGAAATTAAAGACAACCGGCAGCATGATCATGTCTCAAACAAGGAAAACATGAAAGATGTTCCAAATAAACCCAGGTCCGGATCAGAACAAAATGTGACAGAAGACCAAGTCAGACATGATGAAGCTACATCACGCAAGTCCACTACCATAGTGAGTCGACACGGGGGTCTTCGGGAGGGTCCAGTTGGTCAATCACCTAAAGAAGTGATTAAGATGATTGATAAAGACAAAGTGAAGGCAGCACTTGAGAAACGAAGACAATCTCGTGGAGAAATGCCCCGGAAAAGGGACATGATGGATGAAGATGATCTCATTGAGAGGGAGCTGGAAGATGGTGTTGAATTGGCAGCTGAGGATGAGAAAATTAAAAGGGAAAGAAGGCAGGGTTGGTTAAAAGGTGAACATTCAGATGGTGGTAAGGTTGATGAGGAAATTGAAGATGGAAACCTAGTTGGCATGAGAGGGCAATCTTCAGGAGGATTGGAAGCTGGGAATGCAGAAGAAGGGGAAATGTTAGATGATGCTTCTCCTATGTTGAATAACCATAAAAGAAAAGCTGACAGCCGGGCTGACAGGCAGTCGGATGGAAAAAAGCGCCATGGTTCTAAGCTAAATCACAATCGTGACAGCATAGAAGATGGGCACAAGATGGTTAAGAGTGGCTATGGTGATAGGGAACATAGAAGATATGGGCAAGAGAACCATTTGTGAGGAAAGTATCTAAGCATAACTCCTTTGCTGATGAGGGGACGAACTAAATGCTTGGAGACTTGATTGACCCGAATGTTGGATTCTGTATTGGTCTAAATGTTGTAATTTGACATTATTAAAAAAGGAAATGAAGAAAAATAAAAAAATGACGAGGAAGTGATTCTGTAGTCGATGAGTTTGGTGCTTTGGCCTGGAAATTCCATTTGCTGCTAATTTGATTTATTAGCTTGGATATGATTTTGATTATATTATCGTAGCAAATCTAGACTTTTCCATATCTTTTATGCTGTTCTTTAAGAGAAGTGGTTACATGCTCCTGAGTATGAGGATTTTGTTCCGTTTCCTGATTTCCTGACATAAGTACTGGCAAAAATACTGAAATCCCTTGAAGCATAGCCTTGTTTCTGTTGTTATCCTAATTCTCCTAGTTCCTTTCAAATGTTCTATCCAAAGGTGTAAAACAACAGTAGGTCGCTAAGTTAGGGTCTTAAAACTTGCGTTGGTTGTTTACAATCCAGGGACTTTGGTGTACGCCACCAAGTGTGGTACATAAAATCTACTTAATCTCTTATCCATACCATTCATTTGTTAGAAGATAGACAGTGGATCTAAAATCTATGTCCAAATACTTCCCAGCCAATAGCAAGCATCCACCTCAGCCTCCTCATTATCCAGCAACCACTCCATGTCAGCCACTACTCTTTCCTTCACGGAATCTAAAGGCCCTCTCTCCTCTTATCTCCTCCGTTCACTTCTCTTCTCTTCTCTTCACATCTGTTTTTTAGAATCTAAGGAAGAGAAAAAAAGGAAAAAAGATGTCTCTAACAATACCAACTAATCTCTCAAATCCATTGTTGAAGCCAAAACTTGGCTCTCACTTGACACCATCGAAGACAAAGTCTGTTGTTGTGTGCTCAGCATCTCAAGACAAACCCTCTTCTGGGTCGCCGCCACTCCAAGCTTTCTCCGCCGCTTTGGCCCTTTCCTCCATCCTCCTCTCCACGCCACTCCCTGCCGTCGCAGACATCTCCGGCCTGACCCCCTGCAAAGAGTCTAAACAGTTCGCCAAACGTGAAAAACAGCAGATAAAAAAGCTTGAATCTTCCTTGAAGCTCTATGAACCTGACAGCGCTCCGGCGCTCGCCATCAAAGCCACCATAGAGAAGACCAAACGCAGGTTCGATAACTACGGCAAACAGGGTTTGCTTTGTGGGTCTGACGGGCTTCCTCACTTGATTGTTAGTGGTGACCAGAAGCATTGGGGTGAGTTCATCACTCCTGGGATTTTGTTCTTGTACATTGCTGGTTGGATCGGGTGGGTTGGTCGAAGTTATCTGATTGCTATTAGTGGTGAGAAGAAGCCTGCCATGAAGGAGATTATCATCGATGTTCCTTTGGCCACCAGTTTGATCTTCAGAGGCTTTTCTTGGCCTGTTGCTGCTTATAGAGAGTTTGTGAATGGCGATCTTGTTGTCAAGGACGTTTAGATTTTATTACAACAAACCTCAGGCTTGTATCTTGTAATTTCTTACTTGCATTATGTAATTCTGTACTTTATGATTTCTTATTACAAGGTCGAACTTTCTTTATCCATTGCTTGAGCAAGTCACCCTATGCTTACCATGACATTGTACAGTTTTTTATCTCGTACTCTATATATGGCTTAATTTGATCCCACCAAGGTGATAATTGAGAAATTCTCTCACTGCTTACCATGAACGTAGGAAGAAAAATTCTTGGCATGAAAAGGAATGATCAGATGGTGCTTTTAAAAACTTCTAATTCCTCCCCTGTCACCTTTCATTGCTTTATATCAATTCTATAGCTTGAGCTGTTCTATGGGTGGGAATACGTGCAGTCCGATTGTACATAGCAGAGATGAACAAACTGGCTTATATCAATTCTATAGCTTGAACTGTTCTATGATGAGGATAAGGACAATTGATTGAGTTATTATTTTATTGTTGTATAGTTCTTATCTATCTGTTGTAACATCCTCTAGTATATCGGATTTGCAATTGTAACTCCAGTTTATATATTCATGTAATCTCTGTATCAGAGTATCAATGAAAACAATAACAATCGTATAGATTCTTTATGGTATCAGAGCTTCTTACCTAACGGTTTTTTTTTATCAATCACCATTCCGCTGTTAACTTAGCGACGTCTTTGTTTCCATGGCCATTAACGACAAAAACAATGAAGCCAATCCAAATTTGGTTGCTGTTCCTGATGCCAATTCCGGGATCGTCATTCTAAATATGCAATCAAGCTTTAAACTTACAGGCTCGAATTATCTTGCGTGGAGGATTCAACTCACATCCCTCCTTGATGGTTATGACTTGATGGGATTCGTAGATGGCAACCTTCCTCCTTCTATGAAAACAGACGACAATTATTGGTGCTGGGTGCGCCAAGACAAGATGGTCTTGCACGCCATCACCTCTTATGTTCATGAATCTATCATTACCATGCTTGGTTCAGTTGAATCATCGCGTGATGCCTAGACATTACTTGCTCGGATGTATGCCAACAGGTCAAGATCACGAATAATGAGTCTCAAAGAGAGACTATTCTCGCTTA
>JAOQMS010000003.1:29591164-29625015 GCA_027563885.1 Erythroxylum longipes | reverse complement strand
AACTCCAGTTTATATATTCATGTAATCTCTGTATCAGAGTATCAATGAAAACAATAACAATCGTATAGATTCTTTATTCTATAGGTGAGAATATGTGTAGTCCGATTGTACATAACAGAGATGAACAAACTAGCTGGTAGACCTTCCTAGCCATCTCAAGAGATTTGGAAATATAACCTTTGAAAGGTCGATCCTTTTGAAATAATCTACACCAACCACTACAAGATGAAGGTATCAAAGATACTAACCTTTCATCTATTTTATTACAACTCTTTTCAAGTAAATGCATATGCTCAAGGTTAGCTTCATTTAAATATATGTACATGATTAAGTGATTAAAACCTTTTCATTTAACTACTTCAAAATTATTGTAGAATCTTAAAAATCAAGTTTATTTTCAATATCTCCTATAAACTTTATTTTTGTATAATTTTAATCATTATCTATATTTTTTGAAAAGCATCATACTTGGCAGGCCTAGTGAAAATCTCGACAACTTTATCAAGAGACCTCACAAAGTCTTAAGTTAATCTAAAAATTTTGGTGGACTTGTTGTCAATCATAATCTTTGCTACCTCAATTTATTTTAAGTGAAACTCTTTCAACAACCTTTTCAATCAAATAGTATTATAAATACAATAAGTAGTTGTGATATACTTAGATTTGTATGTATAAAGTGTGACTATGAGTTATTTGTTTAAACATTTAGAGATTAAGTTATTAACTAAAAAGAAAATAAACCCAATAATAGCTTCTCTATCATCAAGATCTTAGACAAATCATCATCACACAAACCATTAAATTGAGGTCTTTGAAAGATGAGTAAAATACAATATAATCAATAATACCTTTGAGATATAAAAAAAAAATCTTGGTTTTTTTCAAGTGAACTTTAGAGAGTGTTTTGGGAAATCAACTAACAATTTTAACTACAAATAAGATATCTGATATTATACAAGTCAATTACATCAAACTTTTTACCAATGTTTTAAAAATCGGACCTGACATTAAATCGATTAAAGGAGAGGTTTAAAATTAATAGGTTTAACCGGTATTAAACCGTTATAAAAACCGATATATAATAAATAAGAAATAAAAATTATAAGAGTAAGTAAAAAATAAAATATTTTGTTTTAAATTTTGATAAACAAATATTAATATTCTTGATATCATAAAAAATTAAATTTTGTATCTTATTTTTTTAAAATTTTACTATTTATTTCAAGTACAATATACACTAGTATTTAAAAATTGAAAAGTGAGAACAGAACAAAATTCATCCATGTTTTATTAATTTTTCCTGTCCAAAATACTAAAAGCTTAAGGCTTATCTCTTTCTTCTCTTGTCTTTATCTTCTATAATCTCTATTCTCTTCTTCTTTTAGACTCCACTAAGAGTAAAAGTGCAGGACAATCATAAATGTTTGTTTGAAAATTTAACTACAATTACAGTTGTAAACCAAATAAAGAGTGAATTGGTGGACAAAACATCAACCTTATCCAAATTGCTGGAACTATAGAAACTCTCATATTCTCAGGATTGTAAATATTTAAGAGTCTAGTTCTCTTCGAATCTTTTTGTTTCAAAAGCATATTTGAAAAATTATTAAATAGATTTTTATTGTGCTCGAAATTTACAGGTAGAACAGTAGAACCGATCTTTATGTGCGTGGAAAGAAGAAAAAAAAAGGTGGAAACAAGATTAGTAAAATATCCTAAATTTTTTTAAGTGGTAAAGAATTCATTACTGAAAGTTTCCAAAGAAAATTAGGGATGGTTTCTGTCAAATAAAAGAGAATCAGAAGATACCAAACTGAAAGTGGTCATTAACTATAGAAGAAAAGTCAACTACATTAATTAGACTTGCCATCTATCAACTAGCTATTGGCATAATTAGTGAGTTAACCCTTTGGCAACTATGATTTAAACCAAGTATAGATGTTAGCTTCTTGCTTGTTTTTACGTCATTACCCCTTTGAAGATGTCTTAATTAACAAATATAGCTTCTTCCAAGCAAAAAGTCGGGAAGCACAGACGAGGAATAACAATGAAAAAAAGGTAATAACTTGTCAAAGCTGTGCACAAAGCAGGTGTGAGGATGGCATCCCTCCAGAGGCGAAGAAGACCGGAAAGATCCGTTTTACAAGTGATTTCCATGGCATTGGTTCACTGCCTTCATTGATTTGTTATTGTAGCTGCAATCTCAAAACCCACTTTTTGCCTTGCGATGAAGCTAATGCCTTCATCGAATCCTAGAACGAGTTCGTTAAAAATCTATAAACACTGCATGTTAGCTTTCGAGTTTTGGGATTTCTATAACAGGGACAAAAAAATGAAAGTTGTGTGTTGCAGAAAAGTTTAGTTCTAGGACTAGGAAGCAAAGAGTTGAAGGAGAAAGAGTTAAAAAGAAGGGTTCTTGAGTGTTAAAGAATCCATGGAAGTGACAATATGTTGGAGTTGAGACAACATTTCAAGGAAAGGGTTCAGGGTCAAAGAGAGAAGTAAGGAAGATGTTTTATGTTACGAGACATACGAGCAGACCAAGTACTTGGTGTTAGGAGAAGACGAAGGCGGGTTCTTCACAATTCAGAAGAAACTGGCCTGTTTAATATTAAACCGGCCGGTTTTTATTCAAAAAGGTTAAAAGTAAAAATCGAACCGGAAGCCAGTTCGGTTCGTACTTAATCCGGTCGAACCGGCCGGTCCAATTCAGTTTTTAAAACATTGCTTTTTACAAAACTTTTGAATAAAGTTAAATTTAAATTCTCTTATCCATCAAACTTAGATAACTTTGTTGTGGCACTTTATAGGAGTTTTAACCAACTTACTATCTAACATATTGAGCTTCTTAATCACCTCCTTTATATAGTCTTCTTAAGTGATGCAACTTATATCCACCATTTGCTTTACTTTGATTACTAAATGTTAAGATGATAACCCTATATCACTCATCTTGATCTTTTGGGTCATATAATCTTTAAAGTTTCCAATCATCTTTCGATTGCTTCTTGTGAAGATAATATCATTCATATAGATACAAACAAACAACAAACCATTATTATCTCTTTTAACATAAAGAGTATATTTGTGTAAGCATCTAACAAAACCATTCTCTTGGGAAATATTGTTGATTTGGCTACTCCAAACTTTTAGAACTAGTTTAAGTCCATATAATGCTTTCTTTAACTACAAAACTTTATATTCTCTACCTTCAACCACATATCCATTGGTTATTTGATGTAGATTTATTCTTCTAGATAGCCATTGAGAAAAGCAGATTGGACATCCAATTGACGAGTCCTTTATTGATTTTGGACAACAAGAAATTAATAAATGAATAGGTTTTAAAAGAGCAATAGAAGCTGATACCTATTTTTAGTTAATGCCTTACTTTTTACTTATGCTTCTTGCCTTGTATCTGCTCACTTCACTTATGAAAAATTTATTGATCTTGTATACCAATATGATTCCTATATCATGATGATCATTTGCAAAAGAAACTAGTTCCTACATGTCATTCTTTTTTATGACTTAAGTTTTCTCATTCATTGCATGAATCTACTTCTCATTCTTCCTAACATCTTTAAATTTTAAAGGCTCATATCTACAACCAAACAAAACAAGTTAGGATTATCATAAAATTTATCAAGTCTTTGATATCTTCCTCTTCCTCATACTTTTCTTTGACCATGTTGAAGATTTTGAGGTTGATTCTTACTAGAAGAGTATTGTTCACCTTTTCCTCTCCTTTGGATCCATGAATGTTCGTGACCTCACTTATGACAACATCCACTTTCACAAATTCTTTTCTATTTTGCTCCGTGTAATTTTTTTAAAATTTTAAGGACATCTTTGCAAGTAAGAATTGTTTTATTACGTTCTTCCTACCATGATTCGTCATTTCTTCATTGGCTAGTAAAGATCCACTTATCTCATCAATGTTCATATTGCTCATTTCTTTGGATTCCTCAATACCCATTACCACATAATTGAATTTTGAGTTGGGAGATCTTAGGATTTTCTCTACAAGTAGAATATCTTGGATGAGTTTACCGAGCCTCTTCATCTGATTAACCAAACCTAGTACTTTTATGAAATACTCTAAAATAGACTTAAATACACTTGCCAACCTTCATTAAGAGTGTCTCAAACTCAAACCTTAAAAGTTTAAAGTCACACATTCTTCACGTTGTCAACACCTATCTTCGAATTTCGAGATTCATATACCTTCTTTAATATAGTTCTATTGGCTATTTTTGGAACATTTCTTCATCCAAGCCTTGATGGGTAATGGTAAGTGCACTTTGATCTTTCTTCTTTGCCTTCTCTAAAGCATCATTTTTGTCCTGAGTCAATCTTGCCTCATCGTTAGGCTCTACATAACCTTTGTTGACTATATATCGTATATGCCACATGAACTAGGAATGACCTTCATTCTAAGTTTCCAATTCTTATGGTTGATTTTGGTGAGTTATGAATATTGAAAGTGTAGCACCCCAGTCTCATCTGATACATGCCCGTGCATACTTCAGACGTTTGAGCACATACCCGATGGAAGCAGCACGCTAGTTAGATCACTTTCACTTATCTTATGGCATCATAATTTAAAAACAAAAATATCACAATGTCCAAAACCCAAATTCCTCATTTCATTTCATAAAACATGATATACAATGTAGCATTACATATAACATCCATATATATACAATATCAACGAACTCTGTTTACAAAACATGCTACATACGTGAGGAATTATACAAAAAGTTTATCTAAATCCTTCAGTACTAGCTGACCGGCCTTTGAGTCATTTCTTCTATCCCAAAAGCAGTACTAGATCTCTTCTAAGTTGTCTTATAAGCTAAGTCGTCTCTTTCGATCATAAAAAGTCAACGTTGCAATTTTGGTAAGTTCTACGAACTCAGTGAGTTAACCATCCTCGATAGTTCACTCATATCACATAACACAACAACGCATATAATCACATAATTCACATCAGTTCATTTATCAACATTTAGCAGCACTAAAACACTTTGTTCACAATTTTCACATTTCTCATTCAACACAATTCAATTATACATTGCAATTACTAAAAACATACATATCAAATACATATGCAATGCTCATGATACTCACATTTGTTTATTACGTTGTTGTGACTGAGTGCCTTTTTCGTTATCCCGTATCCATTGTAGATACCGGGCTTATTAATAATTGTCCCTTATTCGTTGGTGATACAGGACTCATTATATAAAGTGAGCCAGAGGCTCTTACCACATTCTGAGCTTTAAGTTCTTTTGCACTGACGACTTCGATCACAACTTCCTTTATGTTATCATACATTCATGTAGTTAAATGCATCACATGTATTAGATCAATCTCTAGTGCTCAATCATTCACATTCATATACACGTTCACATTTTTCATCAGACTTAGTCTGGCATTCGATAATTAAGTTGAGTATCATTTATTCAGTCAAATTCACATTCAATGAGCACTTCCAATATGACATTCATGCATCAAATGCCCCAAACATTCAATTTCCAAAATCAACACAATCACAATTACATTCACACAATAATTCAATAAGGAAGTTAAAACAAACAATTAATCATGTGAGACCATCTAGGTTACTTACAGTTTGCTCTAGATAGCTTATTGCCTTGAAATCCTGGCAACGTCTGGATGTGGTCACTTTATTTGCTCTTATATCATGCAACACACATTTACACACATTACAACTTTGCACAATCATATAAGTACTAATTTATGCACATATGTATATGTGTTATGTACAATGCATGCTCAATGACAATCCCAGGTACATTTCCTTAATTCACATCTCATAATCGTTTAACATCATCTATCAATCATTCTTTATTACCTAATACACTTTACTCACTTTAATCACCTAATTCATCATCAAGTAGGGTCATTTGAGATCTCATTCAAGCCTAGATACACCATAAAGAAGTACCCCTAACATTATTAAGTTTAAACAACACTCAAAAGACAACCCTTTTACTCCATAGGTCTGCCCACGATCGTGACAGAAACTTCTGGGGCTGGGCACGATCATGATGGTCTTGTCATAATCGTGACAGAAACTTATTTTTGTCAGGTGTTCTTTCTTCATTCACACGAATTTAACATATATACTTCCATCAATTTCACACCAAATTTTCCAGAATCCACATCTACTAATGCAACATAATTTATCCTAATTCAACTACTAAATTAATTGCATTAAACTCTCAAACCCCTACTCATTTGATTCACCATTTCCAATTGAATCTCATCATTCATGAAATCCTATCTTTTTCAATAAAATATCTCGTTCATAAAGCATCAAACAATTCATTTTCATAATTCATCATTTAGGATTTATAACCTCTTTATTTCCTCTTCGTTCTTAACTCCATTTCAGCTCAATATCATCCACACACAAATCAAAATCCATGATTGATCATCAACACCAAAAACAGAACATATTCATATACGCATTCATCTTCAATTTTCTACACATGTTCAACTTCATTTCCACCTTCATTTTGCTTATAACTTATCATTCTAATTTACCTCATTTCAAGACACCACATTAGCCCTTTATTTAACCTTAAGATCATTTTAGTTCATCCATATAACAACTACCTAAAAATTCATATGATTAAGCATTAAAAACATAACATGAGCGTATCATCTCTTCACGAATTTCTTCACAATTTCTACCTCATTTTGATGATCTTTCTATCCCTAAATTATCACTACAACATCTTATGAATTATCAATCATCATATATGTAAAAGCAAGACAAGAACATATCCAAGTTACTCATTTACGTTTCAGCATACATACCTTACCATTTCATTATCGTTTAACTTCTAACTGTCATCAAAACATGTTTCATTCAGGAAATCATAAAGAATAATGCTTTACACTTACTTGTTTAGCTTCAATGTCTTCAAACCACACTTAACCCTAGCTTTCCATGCATCCCACGAACATCATCATGGAGGTTGGGAGAATTAGGTTTTCTAGTGGCAAGATGAAGATGACACAAAATGGAAGTAATAAGTAAAAGATGAGAGCTAGGTTCACCGTTAATGGAGATTGGTGAGAAAAAAAATTCGTGAACGAGAGGAAAGCAACGAAGAAGATGATAGAAATTAACAAGTGAAATACAATGAAATGTTTGTCTTTCACTAGTGAAATTCGTGTAGGATTGAGTGGTAAG
This sequence comes from Erythroxylum longipes, assembly GCA_027563885.1. Taxonomy (NCBI): domain Eukaryota; kingdom Viridiplantae; phylum Streptophyta; class Magnoliopsida; order Malpighiales; family Erythroxylaceae; genus Erythroxylum; species Erythroxylum longipes. Next base: position 29,617,784 of record JAOQMS010000003.1, on the reverse strand, counting down.
TGGTAGTGACACTTGTCACTGCCATTTGTCATATTCCCATGGTCCCATTTGGACCCTTATTAATAACTAGTCTATTTGTCTCAAATTTCTACTCCAATTGTTTCCCAATTTTCTATGACTCTTGTCATTAAAATCCGAAAATCATTTGTCAAAAATTCTACTGTCATAAGATGAAGAAAGAGTTGAGACAGATATTTACAAGTGATAAGTGAGTTGCATCTCAGTATGCTAGGTCTAATACTAGATTGAAGGTTTCCATAATTATACTTAAAGATACAGAATTTGGGTCGCAATGACAATTTGTTATCTGAGTTTGTGAGCCTTTAGTGAGGGTGCTTTGTTTAGCTGATAGTGATGAAAAGATAACAATGGGTTTTTTTATGCCATGGAGAGGGTAAGGAAGCAATTAAGGTCAATCTAAAAGGTAGAGCTTCTTTATATACACCTTATCTTGCAGTCATCAATGACAGATAAGAAAGGAAACTTTACTTACCGTTGTTTACAACTAGGGCGTTTTTGAATCCTAGTGTCTATTTTAGTTCAGGTTTTACAAAGAAAACTAAAGTTAATGGGGGAATGCTATTAACTATTGCAACAGTTGTTGCCCATAAGATATTGTAAGATATCCTGAGCTCACAAATAAAGCTTTATAAGCAGTATTCTGGGAATGTTGGGATGCCAATTGCGATTTGACAAAAAACAAAACTTTCTCCAAATATTAGCTTTTTCTCTATTCTTACTTGTTAAAAATTAATTATCACTTTATTTTGTTTATAATGCTACTTTTGTTATCTTACGACTTACAGTTTTTTGGTGGGATCAATTTAGAACTGGGATTTCAGAATTGCAAAGGTTTGCCATTCAAATTTTAAATTATGTGTGAGCGTAACAATCTGTAAAAAGAACTAGAACATATTTGAATTTATCTATTTCAAGAAAAGGAATAGATTAGAGCATAAGAGATTGAATGACTTGGTCTTTGTCTGTTACATTTTAAAGCTTCCAGAAATGTATGTTATTATCATTATTAATTTAGATATAATTTTTTATAATTTTTTAATAATTAAATTTTATTGTTCACTAGGACTCTTAATAGAACAAGAAGTTCAGTAGATCCAATTTGCATTGATAATATTGATCTTTTGGCATATTGAATTTTTGAGGAATCGGGTTTAGTAGATGTGAGTGACTTAAAAGATAATCTTGGATGGGAAAGCATCAGGATGTCATTTGGTGCATTGAATTTGAATAATGATGATGATGATGTTTCTCTTAATAATGTAGATTTTGTACCAAATGATAATTGAGGTCAGTGCAGTTATAGCGAGTATTCCTCGGTAGACGAATGAATGAAGTTCTAGGTTTTTGTTTCTCCTCTTCCTTTAATTTTACTTATATTTGATATATATGTAAAATTTTACATATGCAATGTAATTTTATATGTTTTTATTTCCGGTTTCACTTATACTTGACTATTTCCTCATCAAGAACTTTTGTTGTAAATTGTAATAGTTAAAGAGTTAAGGATATTTATTGTTCTTTTTATATGATATTTTGAAGTAATTATTATTTATTATATAATGAAATCGTAATATTTTAAATATTTTGTATTGTTTTTAATTTTATATTTATATGATGATTGTCTTTTTATATTAATTGTGGTTATTATTTATAGGTAAAATATTTGAAAATTATTGTTAATAAAAATAAATAAAATAATTTTATTTTAAATTATTATTATTATGATATTATAAACATGGTTGATGTAAAATTATAAAGTATACAGTAAAACATACTAATAGACTATTTTTCAATTTTTTAAAAATTTAGAAACTATTTCATAAATTTAAAAAATTGCCCAAAACGGTATCCTGTATTAATTGATACCGGTATAGTATCGTACAAGAACTCCATCCAGTACTAAGGTCTGTATGGTATTCATAACATTGATGAGATGAAAGAGGGTGTCAATGTCAAGTTAGAAATTTGGAGGGATACATTAGAGTTGAATGGTTTTAAATTGAGCAGGACTACGACTGAATACTTAGAGTATAACTTTTTAGGTCATAAGGTGACTTCCGATGTGGAAATAAAGATTGGTTAAGAAAGTTATACCACAAAAAGAATATTTTAAGTATTCCATTCAAGCTTAAAGATAAATTTTATCGTTTAGCGATTAAGTCGACCATGCTCTATGAGGTGAAGTATTGTCATATCAAAGAGATGCATAGTCGTAAGCTAATGGTGATGCATATGAGGATGCTCCGTTAGATGTGGAACCTTACTAGAATGGATACAGGAATGCAATAGTAAGGAACAAGTTAAAAGTGAATAATGTTAATAAAAAATTAAAAGAGACAAGGCTTAGGTGGTTCGGACATGTTAAGAGGAGCCATTTTGATGCTCCAGTAAGAAAATACGAAGAGACTGTATTTAGAGACTGTAAGAGAAAAAAAGAAAGACCTAAGAAAAATTAGAGGTAGGTAATAAAAAATTATGACTCTGTTGAAACTTATCTAGAATGTATTCCTTATTAGAAAACTTTGGCATACTATAGTACAAATAAAGGACGTGACATAGAAATATCCTCCTCGTTCTCGTAAGTCTTTTAAACATTTTTCTTCGAGTATTATAACGTGTATTTAGTCTAAATATTTAATATGTAGTACTTTTTTATAGTTATTTAACCTAAATACTTTCTTAGTTAGCCCAAATACCAGTTAAGGATAAGGTGATTGCTACCGGACCTCTTTGGACCTGAGTATTAGTGAAACTTTTGTTGTAAGATTATTACTCTTAAACTTTATTAGATTACTTTTTATCTTAAGCTAAACTTTATAATACCCCCACCACAAATAATGTTAATATATATATATCCATTCAAAATTTCCAACAACTATTCGTACTACATGTCTTTGAATCTATTCACCAATCTTGTTCAAATCTACCCATTGAATTTGTGACCTATGATAAAATGTATATTAACTTAATTGATATATTCTTGCCTATTGTTAAGCTGGATGGAGTACAGCAGTACGTGAAAGAGATTGATAAGTAGGATTTTAAAAAATTTTAATTTTGTTCTCTATTGTATTGATGTTTGTCATGCAGTAAGTATTTATAGAGAATTGATGGCTAAGTTTTTTAATCTTTATATTTATATATATATCCAAAACTGTAAAAATTATATTTATTGATTGTGATATTGAATGTTTGATTGTAAGAGTTGATGTTGTACATTAATACTCTTTGTTTGTTGTTTCAGATTTTTCTATTAAAACGATCCCATTAAAAAATTTCAGTTGAAACAAATATACTTACTTAGTTCACCCGTTAACATCGACGACATAATATTCTGGACAACGTTATGTTGCAGTCCTGCGGAGAACTGGAGAGGATGCCAAGGAACACAGTCGGAAGGTGGTGGAGAGTCTATGGATAGTTTGTCCTATATTGTTTGTGCAAGTTTCACTGGTCATGTTTGCAATCTAATGCTTTGTTTCAACACTGAGAGTACTTGCTTCTCTTTACTTGTTCCTGTTTTACCTTTCACTAACTTAAAGAATTGAAGTTTAATTGAAAAAACCTTCAGCCAAATAGTAACTAAGAAGCAAAAAGTCGATATAAGACTTGAATTATATAGAAAATTCAAGCAAAGGTCGGCCACAAAACTCCATGATCACCTATTTTAACTAGCTATACTTGCAGTATACAGAGTTAAGCTATTTATATACATATACAATATAGTCAATACCAAACCAAAGCAGCTGAATTTGACTACCACCATCTCTCTACCAGTATATGTATGCTGAAGAGGACGTATATAAGATACTTGGGACAAAATCAATGTAGATATGTAGAGAGAGAGAGAGAGTAGTATAGAAAAGAGAGCTCAGCATGACCACATTGTCTCACCCAAGCTTGAGTGGTCCATCATATCCATGTCAAAATAGGGCTTACCCTGTGATCCCATGAGCCTGGAGGATGGAGAACCACTGTTGCTTGGGCTACCTGGGCTCAACCCATTATTAGACATTGTTACAGTTTGACGAACCCGTAGATGCACCACTTCAGCCTGCGCCAGAGCCAACTGGGTCTGGAGCGAGTCTATTTGTTGCTGTAGAGAGGATATTGCACCCACGCAGCCGTAGACAGGGTCACGCACCCTCGCATTAGCTTCGTACACCATGCTACTCACCGCATCTCCTCGCTGATGCAATTGCAGCTCCTGTAAAAAGTGAATTAGCCACTGAAACTTTGTATCTATGTATTGACCAGGTCAGTCAGAACTACAAAGGGTGGTGTGTAAATGAGGAATTAGCAAAACTCATCGAATCCTGAACAGAGACACAGGCACATAGACAGAGCTATTGACCATCTAGCAAGTAGGCTTACTGTTTCTGGGGTGGGACACAACTTGCTATAAAGGGACTACTGAACTTTGCTTCACATAAGAACAAGTGAAGAAATTTTGAATCAGGCCCCCCCACATCCCCACCTGTGGAGTGTGGACTGGCGCTTCTCTCTTCCCTAACTTAGCCTACTCAGGCTGCTAATAGTCGTTCAATCGGTATCCACCTCTCTCTCTCTGTCATTATCAAACTTAAAAACTTCTTTCTAATCAACCCAAAAAGAGAAAACAGGGAAAGTGTAGTTGAGATAGACTCTTAATTCTTTTCAAAGTTTTCTGGGCATTTTGAGTTAACAAAGAACTTGATCAAGGGTAGAATTCCTCGACAGAGGACTCTGACAGTAAACTGAATTCTATCTCTAGCTGAAAAAAAGTTAAATTTAAGGTTAAGCAGTGAAAGCCATCGTTGTCCACCCTGAAAGAAAACAAGTGGAGATAAAATAGAACCTGCAGCATCTTGTTGACATTACTAGCACCAAAAACCTTGTGGACATTAGCAAACTTCTGCGGCTCATCTGCTGGGAAATAAGGAGCAAAGACACAATCTTGGGCACACCTTCTTCTCAAAAGCTTGCATGCTGCACATGGTGAGGCTGCACCTTGTTTCCTACCACTCTCCTTCATGCTTAATTTTCCCTAATACCTAACAAGCACAAACACAATGCCTGCTTACGTCAAAAAAGACAAGTAAGCAGCTTGTGCAGAAGAAGATTTGGAACGAACAAAAACAGAGAAAATGGTGACAACAGAAAAAGGAGTGAAAGATGAGTGCTTTATGAATGAAAAGAAGGGAAGGGGCGTGAAGCATGGTGGATGTGATTATATAAGCAAAATCCAGTACACATGAGACAGGGTCCCTACCACCATAGAAACCTTTAGATTTCAGGTCGACAGAAACATCTCTTTGTAAGGTGACATCTTTGGTCGTATCTCCACTTCTCTATTCTATACTTTCTTTTTTCCTTCATTTCTTTTTCATTTTAAATTCGTATGTATCGGTATTACATTCCAAAGTTCAAAGAAGAGATAATTCAACATCTGCATGTGATTGATAGTACCTGTAATGATGACTATGGTAATAAGCCTAAGGTATGATTTTGTTGGAGGGCGTCTGTTGAATATGGGTCATGATGACACATTTGGTAGGCCCTATTCTCTTAAGATTATGCATGTCAATACTCAATAGTGATGTCCAGGCCAATGAAAAGTTACCATACATGGACAAAAATTTCCTGGTCTTTATTGGTGAGCATTCTTAATTATCAATATTATAAATAATAAAAAAATATTATTTTGTAAGGTTAAGTTTTCATCATTTCACATTATTCAATAGTAAGTGTTAGGATTTGACTTGCTTTATTTTTTCTTATCCTAAGATAGTAGTTTTGAGTGAGCTAAAAACTGATGATACAGTTCATTTGAGACTTATTTCAAAAGACATTATAAAAAAAAAGCCCTTGTTTCTTGATGTTAGTGTGCAAGGAGAACTAGTTAGGAGTGTGAACTCATGGACCAAAAACTAGAAAAGATGGGAGATGATTGAAATGAACCGATCGTCCATGCTTCGAACCACCCGTCTTTTTTACTTTGATCCATTCCTTTCTTTCTTGGGTTGTGTGATTAGCAGAAGGAGATTGGCAGATTTGACCGTTTCTTTAATTGGTTGATCCCAAATCCTATGAATTGAAGACCAATTTGCCATTTGCCCCTCTATGATCTTCATACACATTGTTGGCTTTTTTCGTGGTGAAGATGGATCTGGCTTTGGTAAATTCATCAAAGAGGATGATTCCTTTTTGGGTAGATAAAAATTATTATTTATTTATAATAAAAGAAAAATGCCTGCATTAATATGAGTAAAATCAATATCTTTTTCTTTATGCAATCACTAATATTTTTAATAGAGCTTATAATAAGATTCTAAAACTATTTTTAGAAAATAAATGAAACCATGACGGTGTTAAAAGGAAAAAGAAAGTTTAATAGTAAAAACTTTAAATCGATTAATTTTTCAATTCGATTTTTATTTTTTATTTGATTTAGTTTAGTAATTTGAAAAAAACTGATAATTTTATTAATTAATCGACCAATTTTGATAAATTAATTAATTTTTATTTAACAGTTTCTTTTTTAATTAAAATTTATTTTTAATAAATAAGGACAATTTTTTAAATTATTTTTCAAATTCTTTAATTTTACTCAATCTTTAACTAACTTTATAACAGTCTAATGTCGATTGAACTTTTTAAACCTTAAATCTTTTATCTCATCGATCTAACTTCCAGTTAGGTTTTGAAAACATTGATTAAAGTTTATTCTGAATAATTTTTTATCTCAAACCAAGAAAATGATATTATAAATTCAATTTTATTTTTTCCTCCAACATTTAAAGATGACATTATGGTGTCTGGTGGCAATTTAGATGGAATTAGGATTGAAAGTGCATCATAATATTGCCTGGATCACATGTGTAGACCTTCAACTCCAATCTTATGATTAGTGTTTTAACAATATTACTCTGTTTTCTTTTTAAATGTTTCATGTGGTCCTGAGAACAATAATTAGTTTTGTTTTCTTTATGTACCAGAAACGGTTGACTTAAAGAGGAGTCTTTAAGCATCATCATCCTCACCTCATCATCTTAAGTAAGAAACTGTAAATTAGGGAAATTAATAAATATAAAATTAGCATACCAATTTCTTCTCTTTATTAAGAAAAACAAAATTTAAGATCCCTAGACAAATATTATACTTGTTTCTGATTTTTTAAAAAACATATTTAAAATAATTAAGAATTATTTACTAATGATGATTTATACATTTATAAAATTTTCAAATTTCTCTCTCCTTTTTTTTAATTATGAAAATATGGCTCCGTTAATTATTTTTATTTTGTTATCCTTATGGATCATTTAGAAACAACCTTTCTATTAGTTAGAGATAAGACTACATACTACTGTTAGAAAGGCCTAACTCACCCTCAAAAGCTAGCTCAAAAGGAGAGGTATGCACATTATTATACATTGTTGAATGCTCTTATAGTTGTCCGATGTGGGATTCCTGACACACCCCCCTCAATTCAGAGCAGGACTGAATATCTGATGGATATATTGGGCAAAGGGACATAATTGAGCACCGCGCCAAACTATCGAGACAAATTGGCTCTGATATCATGTTAGAAAGGCCTAATTCACTCCCAAAAGCTAGCTCAAGAGGGGAGGTTTGCACATTATTATAAATTGATGAATGCTCTTATAGTTGTCCGATGTGAGATTCTTAACACACTCCCTCAGTCCAGAGTAGAACTGAACATCTGATGGATATATTAGGCAAAGGGACATAACCGGACACCGCCCCAAACCATCGAGATAAATTGACTCTGATATCATGTTAGAAAGGCCTAATACACTCCCAAAAACTAGCTCAAGAGGGGAGGTTTACACATTATTATAAATTATTGAATGCTCTTGTAGCTGTCCGATACCTTTTTAAATTTACATTTTAGTGAAATTTTTACTCGGTTAATGTTTTTGTTGATGTAAAATTTGACTCGGGCCACATGAGATGTCGCATAAATATACATGATTTGAACTCTTTTAAAATCTAAAACTTTCAAGAACTTGTGTTGATCATATTAAAGTTTTTGGTGAAAATGAGACACGGGCATTAGTGTAAACTCGAAAACTAACATGGAGTTGGATGATAAGACAAACGCAACATGCTCTTTAACGTGCTTCGGACGAATGACCAACCTATCAAATATGTTCAGTTGTCGTTTGCGACCAAAAGAAGAAGAATTTAGTCGTCGTTTTGAGTCTCATCGTCTGAAAGCTGCACGTGATTCGCCCACCTTCTCCACGTTAGTCTGCGACATGTCTGATCACCAAATTACCGTTGTCTAGTGCTCTACGTACTCCTGCTCCTGCACCTGAATGCCGTAGTAGAAGGGCACGAGAACATACCACATTACCTGTCATCATGATCACATAAATGATACGTCAATTTTAAATAAAAACAGATTCGAAACACGTTAAGTCTTTTCCCAGTTCAGTTCTAAGTCTTTGCAAGCCTTTTTCTTTGTCTCCATGTGGAGGTAGTTTAAACACCATTGTCATTTTTATATCGTCTCTTTCATTGCTTTTTATGAAATTATCAACCCATTAGCTAACACTGGGATAGACATCGTCGTTAGTGAAGCTTGCAGAATTAGAGGCAAACGTCTGATATCTTGGGCTTTCACACACTAGTGCAGCATTGGTGACTGGGGCGGCGCTGGTGGCAGTTGTACCGTCGAGGAGAGAAAATAAATCATTTTTATAATTTGTTTTTATTCAAACACTATATTTTACTAATATAAAAAATAAAGTCTACCTGCTATTAATATCAATAAAGTTATTTTTATAAAAATTAAAATTTTGAATATTTTATTATCACTTTTTAAAATTAATTCAAAATTATAAAATTTAATAAATTTTAAACTTTTTTAATTAACTCTTATTTTAATATAAAATGAACTTAAATTATTTAAAGAAGGCTTTGTATAAGTTGAGTCAATTATCTGATTATTAAAAATTGACATTTTAAAGTGTAATGTCATATCATAAATCAAAGATAAATTAATTTAAATTTTTAAAAAGTTAAAATACAATATAAACTTTTTAAATTGAATTTGTTAAAATAATTTATCTATAATTTATAAAATATTACATATTTTCAAGATGTTATTCAATATATATTTTAGAAATGATAACTATCAATGAAAAGCATAAAATTCAATTTGATACTCTTAGCCATACTCTTTTACTTTAGCTCTGATCCCACTACCACAGTACCACTAGAAAGAGTGAGTCATTATAACAAAATTCAATAGCAAAATAAAGTTAAAAGATGGGTCAACCAATTAACTAACTAATAATGAAGGTGTGGAATGGAAAATCTTTGGAGGTTGTGGGTACAATAATTATGTGTTAAGTCAACCATTTCGTCGCTTTGGTCAATTAATATGCTTTAGAGAAAACTAGTAATTAATTCACTTTTGAAGATGTGATCAATTTCCCTTTTGTATTTTGCATAACCATTCAATATTGCACCTTGCCGTTTATTTAGAGAAAAGGGTATTTTTAAAACAATTTCTCTATTATATAATTATAAAGACGCATATTATTAGATATCTCTAAATTTTACATTTCAGCGAGATTCTCACAAAAATCTAAGGGTCGTTGTTGTTATTGTCGCATGGCCATTTACTAGCTTATCTCTTTTTCTTATTCTTTTCCTTTTTTAACAACATAAAGAGTTTCGCGTTTTACCAGAACTCTCACTAGATGTTGTTGTTTTTACGTAACCATTTAATAATTTTTCTCTTTTTTTTCCTTTTCTTTTTTAACAAGAGAAAGAATTCCACCGTGTTTAGATCCCATTGAAAAAAAGAGTATTTTAAGAGGAAAAAGAGATTTTACATCCTTTTTAAGATTAAATCATAAGATTTAAAAGTGTGTTTCTAAATTCTACTAAACTTAATGAGGTAAGGATTTTTATACTATAAATGTTTGCTTTATTAAACTCTCTGATACGAGTCAAATTTTAGAATTTTTACACTTTCTTATGTATAAAAAAAAGTAAGAAAAAAGTTTTCTTTAAGATAATAAAATAAAATAAGATAAAGTTATGTATCTTTTTTTATGAAGGATCTATCTTCAAAATTTTTAAAATAAATATAAAATGTTTAACGCTTGACATTAATATTTTTATATGACAATTTTTATTTAAATGAAATCTAATAATAATAATTAATTAATTAATCTGTAAAAAGTTTAAAGAATTATTTATTAGATTTAATATAAATAAGATTAATTTATTAACAATAACAATATAAAAATTATTTTATAATATTAAAAAATTAAATTCTTATTATTATAAAAAAAAAAAAAGACAAACGTGCAGAGCATGGCATTCAAGTCAAGTTACCGCTGCACCTTTGTCAAGACTCAAAAACCAAGAAAGCATATGATGAAAGAAAAATATGACATTGAAATTCTTGTCACGTTATATAAACGTGAAACCAAAGGTTTAGACCAAACATTTTTTTAATAGTAAAATTTACAGCTATTATCTTTTAGATGCGCATTGAATAAAATTTTAAATCAAAGAAAAAATTTGTAAATTTTGCTAATTTGATTGAAATTGTTTTATTACGTTTCTAAGCGTTAAACCAAAATTCTACGAGTTTGACCTATTGCACAACGCACCCACGTCTTTGTCTCCATTCCATGTTATAGAAAAAGAGGGCAAAAGAAATATGAGGCACGAACAGTGTTTAATGCCATTCAACTTTAGGGAGCAGGCCCTTAGCTTTCTAGGAGTGGGTAATTAAACTTTGTTTTAGGAGTATAACAATAATGTCCTACAAATGTTCACTAATCATGATCACAACTTGATATGATTGTTTACACACTAAAATCTCTCAATTAGATCAATGTCGTGCGACCGAGGTCAGTTAAAATAACCATGATAAATAAAAAAATTCATTTAAGTTGGATTATTGGATAAATGAAAATTATCTCCAACCAATCACAATAATTTGTTTTTAAAATCACAATAATTTGTTTTTAAAAAGACTAGAAAGTCAACTAACTCTCACCATCCAAACTATAAGAACTGTGACACCCTCATACCAGCAAAGTTGAGCGTGGGCAGGTGAATTAGGTAAAGCAATAATGTTGTGTTTTGAACGATGGATGGCTTTTCCACCGATTATAGACAGCTTAATTAGGTCAGAACATTTGAAACACGTTTCACTCCAGGGTAATAATGCTCATGTGTGAAACTAATAAATATATATAAATAATTAGAAAAAAACGAAGACACATCAATTTTTTAGTTATTTTTAAATTTTTAAAAAGATAAAATATACGTATTTTGAATGTCGAACATGGATTAATCAAATGTTATTTATATGATGATTTAACTCAGCTCTTAAACTCGAACTAAATTATTAGATCTAATTCAAACTAATTTTATTATAATTATCTTAAATTATTGAATTTAATTAGTTAAGGTCAATTTTAATAAAAAGTTAAAATCATTTATCATATTAATGACAAACGATTAATTCATATAAGAATAATTTTAAAAAAAATTATAAAATTAATAAAACTTTTTGAAATTCGTTAAGATATGTATCTTTTCCCCTATAGAACTATATATATTATTAAGAAAAATGTAAGTAGTCAACCCACATAGGATGTGGTTTCTACCGTTGGAATGAAAAACCGAAATTGCAACCACCTTTCGGTTGGTAAAGAAAACGAGAAAAGAGACAACATTGAAATTTCAGTCATAGGAACAGCAAAAGGCATAAATTTCTAAAAGCAAAAAAAGAAAAAAAGAAAAAAGGAAGGTAACCCTACATGGGAAATTCTGCACTTTTGCTTGGTCCCCTCCCCCCCAAGTTGCTTTTCACCTCATCATACGTTTATATATGCTCACGCTCATTGCCTTTGCATACAGTGGTCTATTCTATTGACCAAAACTTATATATATAGGAATAAGAACACAAAGAAATATTTAGAATACTTTAATTAAATTAGTTATTTTAAGGATCGTATGACTCAGAGCATGTTCTCATCGAAGACTAAACCATGTTTTCATTTCAAATTAATAGTTCTTTTTAAAAACATTAAAAAACTATTAATATATATTTTAATTTGAGATCATGAAAAGGTTCAAATTTAATTTTATATTTTATAATTTAAATTGAGTTCGATTTTTTAATTTCAAACTGTAAATCAAATGTACGAAAAGTCAACATGATTAATTAATTAATAATAGTTTAAATTTGCAGTTACTAGATGTCTTGCTTTATCTCTCGTTCCAAGACATATGCAGTCTCAAGAAGGAAAAAAGGGAAAAGAAATAATTTTATAATCAAGTTTTTCAGATTCCAATAACAATGTTTAGTTTACAGATCCCTCCACAGCTTCGATTCCCGTCAAAAGTTAAATTACTCATTATGAAATTTACCACGGTTCCTCGTTAACTTGTTTTACGGTCTAATTGTCTCACGTTGTAATAAAAGAGACTGATAAATAATTTATGGGTTTATTGGTTCTTCCACTCTTCAAGTTAGTTTTTATAGCTAGTTCTTTCGTAAGACCAATAACTCGGTATCAAAACTAACACTACTCTTTTAAGTCTTTATATTGCGATTATGGGTGATAACGTCGGCATTGCAGTATTCGCCGGAGGTTAGAAAAAGTCTAGTGCATAGTTAATCTGTGAATACGTGGGTAATGACACTAGTATAACAGTGTTCGCTTGAGACTAAAAAAGGTTTTGCGCACATTTAACCCGCTAATACCTAAATTGCAAAAAGTGGTGGAATATTATAGTTTAATTATACTATATCAGAAATTTTAAAAAAAACTGATATAAGATTTATAAGTTTATAAACTCTCCCACATTCCGAGCTAACTTTTAGAGATGTTCTTATAATACCTGTGTCAAATTGCAACCTCAGCCGAGCATTCCCAGATTCATTTCTTAGCCAGGTTGCCTCACGTATTCTCAATTTACCAATTTGCGTCAGATATGGGATTATTATGTCCGCTCGACTTTGTCTCCACAAGTGACCATCGACAAATTTTTTCACAGATTCATGTCAGTACAATGAGTACTATTTTGTTTTTAGAATTATAATTTAAATGGAGCAAAAGAGACTTTGAATAAAACGATAGAATTATATTTTCACAGTTAAGTTAAGGTTGTTTTTTATTAATTTAAGATATGTTTAGGAAAATAAAATGTGCAGCGCTAACTGTAATTACATATCTAAGATGGTATACGAAAGTATTAAAAACGAAAGAATGTAGAATACCTTATTTCGGTTCCATCTCTAATTCTGAAGTAGTTTCTGAGCACTAAACTAGCTCTAATCTCCTAGAATTTTTATGGAAAGTGTTCTTCAACATATGATTGAAGCTTTTTTACGTTTTCTCAATACGTAAGCTCTCTTAACGGGTTAGAGATTCTATATGCTTATGATTAATATAAGCAATTATAGAAAATCTTAACCTTTATATAGCTTCTATATCGGGCTTTATATCACAAAGCTGATATGGACCTAGTCCATATTGATAGGGATCAATTTTTCACTCGAACTTCGACCTATTGATTTATATCATTTATTGGGTTACCTTATTACCTTTATCTGGATTAAATTACGTAACTTAATTGATAATTTATTAAAAAGTCAAAATTACAATTAATGTTATCCACTTAATAGGTAAAGGACAAAAATGTCCTTCACTAACATTATTAATTTTTGCTATGGTCCATTGGGACTTGCTGCACTTTAATCATTTTATATATATATATACACGCACATATATATAAGCTTATTTTAATCCAAACTGATAGTTAAATTGTTACATTGCTAAATTTCAAATTGTTTCTAAATTCACGAGGTAATTAGGGATAAGATTATGTATTATTGAATTTTTTCAGATTTCACTTTCAAAAAGTTTACCGAACTATTATTGTTGTAGTAGTAATGATGTAAACATCTATATTTAAAACTAACAAGCATATGCATATTTATGCTATTGATTTTATGGTAAAATTTATTGCTTCAATTTAAAGAAATTGAATGGGAGTAAATTTGATTTTTTTATTAGTCGAAATTCAATTCTATTCGAGAAGTATTTTAAAAATAAATTATTAAAATGCTATAAATTATGCCCTTAAAAAAGGATGCCGTTAAGCAATTTTTTCATGATAATAGAAAGGTGGAATAATTTTCTTATAAGCCTCCGCTCGGCTTGGCCCATTGCGATCCCTAGATGAAAATGGTATTTATAACAAAGCCCGACAATTGTCGTGGTAGGCTGCGGGGTCGGATTGGCGGCCCGCAGCAGACCCACCCATGAGTCGACCGGCCCGTAGTCCAGCACCTATATATATATATATATATATATTTTAATTAAAAAAAATACAAAATAGCATCATTTTAGATAAAACGGCGTCGTTTTGTTCAAAATGAGCAGGCTGCGGATCGACCATGTTCAGTCCATGGCCTGGCCAACCCGGGTTAAAAATCGAGCCAGGCTGAATTGCCATCCCTATTTTCATCCATTAATATTAGATGTTGAATTTGAATAAAACATATGACAAGTCAATTTATTGGTACAACTAACACCAAAACTTATGACAATTCCAAGTCATGATTCATTGGACGTGTTGTATAAATCAATTAATGGTACAACGAATATCCATAATTAAAGCTAGTGATCGTACAAATTTATAGAATCATAATGCATTCACGTTCATAAAACTAAGATATAAAACACTCAATATGGAAAGCTGCCGCCGGTCTGCGGTTCTTCCATTTGTTCCCGACAAAGCGTTACCAAAATTCTAGATCTAGACATAATGTAAATATTCCTTTTAATATCTTAGCAAAATTCAATTACTAATAAATAGGTTATTAAAAATCAAAATTTTGTAATAAACTAATGAGCATTAAAGGACAAAGTGATGAACGAAAAGAATGCTGCTATAGATTGTTGATTGACAAGAGGAAAATGGAAGAAAGTAACAATAATGTTTTAAATACCGAACGGAAATTAAACTAATAAGACAAGAGATTTATGATGAAACGATTCAACTGATATTAAAATGTCATAAAAATGGTTAAATATTGAATAAAATTAAAAAATTTGAAATATGATTAAAAGAAATTGTCCTCATCTATAAAAAATTTGAAGTTTAATTAAAAAAAAATTATTAAATAAAAATTAATTAATTAATTTTAGCTTATAAGAACTTATATAATTAATAAATTAATCAGTTTTTAATAATAAAAGTTATTAAAGTAAATTGAATTGAAAAGTTAAAAACCGAATAAAAAAGTTAGAGGATTCAAAAATTTTACGGTTGAATCGGCTAAATTGGGTACATTTACTTTTGTCCCTACTCAAATTTAAACTCTCATAAATATGAGAAGATACTCCCACTCCTTAATTATTAGGTTAAATCCTTAACATAGATTTAGTAAAAAACAAAGGATCTTTAGTTTCAACTCTATTTTTATTGTGAGTTTTATTTTACTTTTGAAATAAAAGTAAAATTCATAACTAAAAGTTTGTTTATAAATTGATATTTAATTTTTATGTATTTTAATTATTTAAAATTTTAAAATTTATTTATTAAATATTTATCAAATTTTGTTTTCCAAATATTTTAAAATTAAAATAATTAAAAATTAAAATAAGTTAAATAATTGAATCATATTAGTTATAATTATTATTAGTTATTAATATTTAATAATTTAATAACATATATTAAATTGATTATAAATTAAAATATACAAATAAAAATAAAATTCAGTTTTTCGTGGTTTTCATAAATTATGAGAATTAATTAAAACAAACAGAATTTTTATTGAATATAAAAAACAAAAAATAAATTTAAAGAAATATGCCTAAATATTTTTTTTCAAGAAGAAATGTAGAAAGGATAGTGATTAGGAAATCTTGTGTTTTGTGAATTGTAATAAACTAAACCTTAAAAATAGGGGTAGGGTTAAAGACATAGCGCCTATTAGGAAAATATTAGTAAATATAAAAATTATGAATAAAGGCTAATCACGAAATAGTTATATTAAACAAGTCCAATTAAAGTTTTAATATGTATGTCATGTCAAACGAGTAGCCTTGTTGTTAGGAATGTCTTGGTTGGGACGGGCCGGGGCCACCAAGATGGGTTAGCCTGCTGCTCGGCCCGATCACGGGTTGACTAGCCCGTCATTTTTTTAAGCAAAAAATTTTCAAAACGACATCGTCTTGGAAATAATGTACGACCCAGCCTGTGGTTTACTCGTGGCCCGTCAATCCGGGCCAAAAGCAGGCTAGGTCCGATCGAGTTTGCCATCCATACTTGTTGTCATAAGAGACGATAAAAAAAATCATTAAGTTTAAATTATGATTACTAAATAAGCAATCATTAGTGGATCTAAATTAAATGTGGGTGTAAGGTGTGAGACTTTCTTAACCGTATCTAAATGTCAAGGGATGTGTATGTATAACTTTTCCCTGTAAACAAATCTTTTGGGATTACAAAACTAAAACGTCTTGGAGGAGGGAAAAGATTAACTAGTGACCTAATTGGTGAACGTTTCCATCTAAATAGAATCTTTCATCGACCAAGATGCATCAATCTCTCAATCTGCCGCCAATCAAAAGGACAAAAACATAGAAAAAAGAAGCAGTTTTCAGAAGATCTTATGTTGATGACAAGTGAAAGATCCTGCCTACAGCTTCTCATAAAACATTTGATATAATGATACTGACGTTAATTAATTAGACCCCTCATGAATGATTCATCTTATGATTTATATTAGTCTTAGTCATGTGCCAGAAAATAAATTTATGTTTATGTTTAAGAGTTGTAGTACTAGTGGATTTCACCTTTTCTAGCTGAGGCTTAACGAGTAAGCAGATGATGGAAATTTCTTTTATTGGAAGATAACATCATTTAGGATTGGATGTCAAATCTTATCTTCCCCCATTATCCTCGAATTAAAAGTGAATGGAGATTATTTAAACCTTTTGTGTAAGCCGACACATTGTTATGAAATTTAAGCAAGCATAGGATACGATAAGATTTGGTAGCATGCCATTTCCATGTACACTCAACCTTTTTCTCACTCTTTGTCCTTTCTAAAGTTTTCTTCCTTGTCTACTTCAAAGGATTAAGTTCAAGCGTAGACCATCACACGATTTGTTTTTATTTCTTTTATTGTAGACAATAAGGTTAGCTTATAAGCATGTTTGATGGCAATAGAGTTTTGTTGATGTGGAACACTAATCTTTGCTTAAAGAGAAAAAAGTAAGCATGCACCATACATCAATGGACATTCAATTATCAATAAACTTTATAT
Source organism: Erythroxylum longipes (assembly GCA_027563885.1). Classification (NCBI taxonomy): domain Eukaryota; kingdom Viridiplantae; phylum Streptophyta; class Magnoliopsida; order Malpighiales; family Erythroxylaceae; genus Erythroxylum; species Erythroxylum longipes. The sequence goes on along the minus strand of JAOQMS010000003.1, from coordinate 29,600,437 downwards.
AAACATAACAACCAACAACATTTAATAAAAATCTCTCGATTTGGAGTGATTCAGTAATACACAGTCTTATCCTTATAAGTAGAGAGATTGTACATATTTGTATTTTAACTATTATTAGATTTATACATATCTTCGATATACTCACCTATAATATTTAAAATTTTAATGTATTTGTTATATATTACATAGGCTTTTTTTAAAAATAAATCTTCTAGTTTTGGCCAATTAATTGATGATGAATTAACTAAATGCTATAATTGTTTGATGGGTCTTATGTCATCAATATACCAAGCTTTGCCCTACAGATACGATTACACTTAATTAATTGGTCTCATGCTTATGGAATCTTGTAGGTCACCCACATTCTTTGTCAGTTTGTTTCATGCTCTTGTTGGGATGTGAGGACCACGTACGTTTATGCAATAAAATTTGATGTTGGATTGTGTACAATACATTAAAAGTATGTGGTATTTGTGTTTAAAATCATTCACTGGCATTTAATCAATCAACTTTTTGAACAAGTGCTTCAAACACAAACAATTCCTTTTTCTTTTATGGTTTTTTGTAGGATGTCGAGCATGGAGGGTATATTGATAATGGCATGATGAGTTTGACTTTGTGGAGAAATTAGCAGTCTTTCTTGCACCAAAGAAATTCCACAAACGAAAAGGGCTCCCACCACTATCTTTATAACTTGTTGAAGCAAAGTATAAAATGCTCCATTGTGATCTTTTTGGAAAATACCTGAAAAGTAGAAAAAAGATAGGATCTTGGACTCCTTTTTTTGCGGGTGTAGAAATAACAAAAAACAAATTTGGTGGGAAAGAATTGAGGGTAGGTACTAGTTTGTCACCATTTTCAACATTGTAACTACAATTTCAGGTGTTCAAGTGATACTTGGGCTACAACTTATTAGATCTTTAGACAACAAGGGGGGCCCCTAGAGCCTTTCGTGCCATGCGGTTGGTGCAAAAGGAACAAAGTAAGGCCAAGAAGGAAATCATGTTGTGGTGGTAGTAATATGGTGGACTTTACAAGTGACTTATCACTTGCTCAAAAGGGTTGGTTAATCATAGTTGATGTTGGTGGGGTTGCTTAATCCTATCTCATGATTCTCACTTTTGTTCCCTCCAGGTATCCTTAATCACTTCGTTTGGTGAAAGTTTCAAATTTCAGTTCAATACACATTTTCATCTTTTTCAAATACGTAGAAGAACTTTTAAGGTTTTAATGAAAATTCAATTTATAGCTTCGAACGTACTTCTTCCTGGTAAATTTTGACTTGCACTGAGTTCATTACCACTAGCTGCACAAGATGACATTGGAGACAGGTACATACTTAAGACATTGCCAAGAGATGGCCAGGTGCTATTGCCATCACCAGAATCACAGATAACTGAAATTGAGAGCAGTCTTCAGCAACTGCAATCCGATAATTCGTTTAATCAAACCAAGTTAGTTCCCTGAAATGGAAGAAAACTAGCTCAAGGAAATCCGTTCCCATGTAATTACATCAATGGACAAACAGAAAAATACTTGATCCGAGTACACCCTTCAATTCTACAACCTTTAACCCCTCAAGTATCTTCTTAACTATCTCCAGCAGGATGAGGAAAGCACTTTTAGTTCGGTTACACCATTCATTTTTGTGCTTCTACCTTAAAGAAGGTTCACAACTCATTCGGTTTCGATGACCAATGTCACCTACCGATCAAGGTTTCAGTCTCAGCTGCATATTTTTAATCCTATCTAGAAAATAATGATGTATCACAGGCCTGGCTTCAGATATCTTAAAGCACAATCAGGATCATATGCACCTACTTTCTACATTCGTAACACACATATTTGATTCATTAGTTGTCCAAATTTTGTACAGAACATGTCATATTTCTTGTTTCTGCAGCTTCCTATAATTAAATACGTCCATGAATATATCAGAAATAGGTGAGCTGCTGCTGCATTCAATATTCTTTCTTTAATGTCCTCTGGTCTTCATTTTTCACAATGCTATTGAGGAGCTCGGGACTAATCAGTAATAAGGGAACAGGCCTACCCAAATTTTCAAGATGCAAATTCGAGAATAGAACCTTTAGTTTATATAAAGACCCCTTTACCTTCAATCCCTTCAGGCATAAAACAGTGGAAGAAAACCACATCCTGACAGCTGATTATCAAAATAGAGATGGAAAAGGCATATAAAACAGGACAAAAATTCATTATCAGTTTTGAAATAACAAAAAATAATTCAATACCATTGAACAAAAACAAACCTTGTGCTTGATAGAGTTGAGTTAGCGAGAACTTGAGAAGTCCAACCTATAGAGAGTCCATCCAATATACAATATGCAGTGTCCCATCTGTAGAATCACCATTCCTTGAAGCCTGATGCCAGCAGACGTACTAACAACTGTCAGACAGTAGAAAGCTAACACTTTTCTGATTGCAGAACAAAGTCTAACCAAGAAATTAATTTTCTTTTCGGTTAATTCATAACTTAGTAACTAAACCATTACTTACAAAGTTCCAAACCAAAAAATCCATATTGATGACCTGAAATTACTAAGAAAGACTTGTTGGAGGATCTCTTTCAAACATGAGAAAATTAAGATGTTAAGCTTGTGCAACCATGTTAGCATCACTTCTGTTTTTTTTTTTAATTCTTTCATCTAAAATATTTTGGTTTCTGAATTCTAATGTTGGTGACAATCTCGAAATATTTTGTTTATAGGGATGGTATGAGTAGGCAATTCACTTTGATTGAGTCCCTGACAGAGCAGGAAGCTGATGAAGCTATTTTACAATTCAAGGCTTAGATTGGTACTTGTAGAATTACTTGTGAAGTGCTATTTCTTCCTTTATTTTCTTAATATTCTTTCTTCATGTTCTGTAATGAATTTACGAATCCTGTAGATCTAAAGCATTAGATGTTTGTCAATGCTTTGAGAAGTAGAGGAAACTAAATTCTGTATTTCTATATGAAGTTCAAGTTTTAGCTGCAAATATGTGATCCATAATTTATATTTCTCTTTTCAGTTCTAGTAATATAGTTGGATATGCTACATTTACGTTTTGAGTTTGCCAATTTTCAAGTTGGGTCTTCCAAAGAAGACTGGCTTCTGAAATGAAAGCTTCGTGCAGATACCATCTCCTTTAGGGAAGGCTGGAGAGCAAGTATGACAATGACAATAGCAATGACAAAGATGGTAAGAAAGCTAAAGAGGTAGGTGCTCCGGAAGGATGGTGAAATTCTTGACCTTGAGAACCATTCATCAGCTTCCAAAGATGAAATTGTTGAGAACCACAGATTGTCAGGAAGCAGCAGGCAAACACCCAACACTAATGTCTGATAGCCCTACAACAGTTGCACTGAACTGTTGCAAGTACAATTTTATATTTCAGGTTATAGAGAAAGCAGAGGAAGGTGGGAGCTTGGAGAAACAACGAACTCAAAACCGCTCTGAGTATACAAATTAATGAGCAAATTGGATTCCAGAATGCGACAAAAGTTGAACCAGAAAGAGGAAGCAAATGGTCATCTTGGATGAAGGAAGCATGATGTTCCCAAGAATTATGGATTACTGCTTTTCAGACAGATCTTTGTTTCTATCATGATCCTCTGGAGAAGTGAATTCTATGCTGATAGCTTTGTGGTGGCAGATTCTGAATTTTATCTTATGTCCCATTTTGTTCTCCGCTGCACTTGTATTCACCCCTACCATTTAGTTTTTATTTATAGATCAACAAATTGATCCAACTAATTTGGTTAAATCCAAAAATTAAATGCTTGAATTTAAGATAATTTAAAAATTTAAGTACCAATTTAAATTTATATTGAAAACAAAAAAATCATCTAACTTTATATATATATGATTAATTTAGAGATCTTAAGTTAAAGAATCATTTATACGATCGTCACAATGAGAATCTTTTATAGATATACAAGTAATGTTTCAAATAGAGTTCTCAGATGAGGTCAATTCAATGAACTTTTTTTCTAACAAGCATCTGCATGTTTGTTTAAGTATCGTCATATTTTAACCTATGAGATCAACTATATCATTCATAAGGAAAAATATAACGTTTACTAGTTTTTTTACATTTTATTAATATTCCGTCTTAGTAAAATAATAAGAAGGAATAATTTAAGGATAAAACATAAATGTAATATGAATCTTATACTTATATTCTTGTCAGAATTTTATTTGCAATATATTATTGTCCTATAGACTTCATCATATACATTTAAATATGTACATGATAAAGAATGAATTTATATCACTAAATTAAAACCAACTAGTTAATTTTAGGGCATAAACCAAGACTCACTCACTTGCCCTAAGTCAATTGTTTAAGTACATTACACCATATCACTATATAATGATCATACTACTATTTAGAGAGTGATTTAGTGAGATAATTCTATAAGATTCTCTATAGTGAGGCACTTGCTTAATATTACAACTTTAATATCAATTATTATTATTAAGAGAAACTGCTTAAATACATCGTTGGATCTTTAATGATACCTTATCGTCTTTTTGCATATATAATGGCTCTGATATTTTACAGTACATTACTCGCTAAACAATGCAAGGAACTTTACCAAGTTTACTAAATAACTTCTTATCCATAATAATTATTTCCATTAAATAAAATATGTCTTGTGGCTTAATTAGTAACCATTGCCACATTAAAACCTTTCCATTCTTAAAATAATATTATTCTAAGTAAAATTTATGTTAACTATGATTTACTTCTAAAGTTAAAATCTATATAACCTTAAACTCAAATACCAACTCATATTAATTTTCAAAAAATACCAATTCATATAATAAAATAATAGATATTTTCAAATTTTCACAAGTATCAGATATCTCAAATATTAAACATCTTTAGTATGTTATAAATGTACTTGAAGTAGAATAGGTATCAACTTTCAATCCATCTCTATAGATCTAATTCTTAAAATTAAGTTATTACCTTTTCATATTTAACAATAGTTCTTCTTGGATAATTATATTTTCAACATTTGAAAATTAGGATTATTATTCCAATATATCTCTAGATACTCTTATTAAGGAGAACAACTATATTCTCACTAACCTTCTTGTAGACTTGATAATTCATAATTGTCTCCAAAACAAACTATTTGAATTCATCTCGAAAATAAATTTGTTAATGTCTCATAGCCTTTCAACTATACATCTAATGTATCAACAAATGCAATAGTTCTAATTGGATGTCTTGTCATGAGATTTGAAACTTTCAAATTTGATCTTATACCCACTACTTATCTTGAGAACCATTTTTCTAGAAGTATTCATTGAAGCGAACATTTTGTTCAATGGTCTGTAAGAATATATCCAACTTTTTGGATATCTCATAACTTTTTATTATCTAATTCACTTCTGAACTTAGTGGATAAATATGCTTCAACTAAGCATCACATCCCTATATCATTAACTTTGATTCTTTCAAAGTCTTAGCATTTCATATCTAATATGAAATCTTACTAATTGATTTAATTTCAACTACTGAAGGTAAGTTGTAGTATAAGGTATAGCTATAAAAGAAATATTACATCATACAATATCTTATACTGTATATTCCTTTTGTCATAACATACTCTCATAAAATTTAGTTGTGGAGATATTTACTAAAGAATATCATTTCTTATAAATAATAAAAAAATTTAAAAATCACTAAATTGATTTTCGAAGTGTTTTAGCATCTTCAATGCTTAATTTTTACTTAGATTTAAACATTTTGAAAATTTTTCAAAATTTTAAATCAAATTTTCATATAATACATATGATTATAAAGTCATTAGTACATCTAATATAAAAATCATCATTTTATGAATTGTTATTCCATCTAAAATATAACATGTATAAATTTAGCAATTCAATATTATCATCATCCTTTCACCAAAGGTTGATTTGATTTTTCTTAAACTTAATATATATAAAGTTAACAAGTTTCATATGTTTCATATATATATATATATATATATAGCATGGAAATTTATGATTCTTACTATATTGATTTAACCAATATGATATAAAATGATAATCTCAATTATCCAACTTTCTACTCTTGCAATTATATTAAGCATAAGTCTCTTTTAATATAACATATACAAACTATTTGTATAAACTTATATAATGTATTTTTGCTCAATAATGTATTTTAATTATACTTCACAATTATGTTTTTAGCAGGCCAAATTGAGTGCAACAATTTCATCAAAGTACTATATCTTTTAGCTATAATCTATGTAACTTATCACATTTTGCTATCATGGTGTTGACATATATCTTACATGCCATTATTGAAATTTATAAGACATTAGTCAGCTCAAAATATCATTACATTTTTTCATTCATATGATTTTGACATATCTCTAAAACTTTGACATCAAATCCTAAACAGGGATTAATAGTAAAATTGCGTAAAGGACATACAACTTTTTCATCCGACTTTGAGAACTTTTCTCAAACTTAACCTATGTCCAAGAAATCAAGTTCATTTACTATCATCTATACTAAACAATTATAAGTCTAACTACCAGATAAGATCAGGATTTTAATAATGTGTTTGGTTACTCTCACTATTTTATTTAAAATAATAGCCCTCACTATTATTCGAAAAGATTACTCTCATCTTTCTAATGGCTGAGATCCTATTTAAATTTATTTGACCTTGAATCACTCATCAAATCAACTAAACTTAAATGATGTAGACAATATTATTATCAATTACATCTCATGTGATTCTTAAATTTGTTAGGTGACAACTTGTTTTTTTTTAAAAAATTAAAATTAAAATTAAAATTAATTATAATAAAAAAGTAAAGTACAATAGGACTATTGGAGAGTAACAAACACTCCTATTACAAATATGGGTTAAAAACACTACAACGGAGACATACAAAGGCACATTGCACGATACCGTCTTGCCCACTAAAGAGTAGGACAACACCGTGTGATGAATTTGCCATGTAAAACAACATCAAGCCCTGGTATCGTTCAAAAAGAGTAAAGGACTCCAACCTGCCTTTAGAACATTTCGAGAATGTTCCAAATCAGGGTTGGGATTCTTAAACGATCGTCAACGCCATTCTAGTAAGAGCCAACCCCCATTCCATGAGTTTGGAATCTTCATCTTACTGAAGCTACTTTAACTAGCTTTAGCTTGTTTTTGTAGAGAGCTTGAGAGAGCTAGGGAGCTCGCCCAGCAACATGTCGTATCGGACTTCCTTAGGTCAGAGCTAACTCTCATTCCTTTGTCTCAATTGAGCTTGTTCTATTTCCCAGCATAAATATTATTCTCTACCCTTATGAATAATTGATTGTAGCATTAAATGTACAAAATGTTCCTTGTTTTGGAACTTTCGTTGATTTCTTTCTTTTCATATCCCTTGAGTTGATATGGCTAGAAAAATCTCCTTTCTCTTTTAGAGTGGAGCGGAAGCTTATGTTTCAACTAGGAACTTAGCTATCTTGATGAGTAAATTAGATGACCTACACCAAGAGAGAAAATTCCTGATCCTATTCCAAATAATACTGAAAAAAGGGCATAAAAAGAACAAATGGTGACAACTTTTGCCAAAACATATCTTATATATTATTTCTAACCTTGCTTTTAAATTCACGAGTCACTCAGCCAAATCATACAAATTTAGTTAAGTATGACCCATTAATTTTTTAAAAAATATATTCAAGTTAAAGGAGTCTTGAGTTACTCAACAAGCCTTACAATAAACATAACTCTAGTTTTATTCTTAAATAATGGAAGGCAACAATCACATTCTTAACGTGTATATAATATTTTAATGAGAGATTTAATTTTGTTTGTCTCGTCAAACACAAAATTACATATAAATATCACAAATATAAAACATACAATTGAACATGCGTCTAATATATATATATATCAAACATATAAATAAAATATGCAATTTATGCACTCGTGATCAAATTATATGTATAAAGTATCAAATTTCATTTGATTCTAGTTATTGATCATCATAATTTAAAATAATATTTCCATCTTTTTAAAAAAATTAAATTAGATCAAACCTAGTGATTCTTAAATGAATTAAATTCTTATTTCATAATCAACATCCCTACACTCCAAGTCAGACCTGAATTTCTGTTCATTATTCAGAGACCTTTTTTTTTCTTCTTTTTTCTCTGTTAGTCTCGATTGGTAGAAGATCAATAAGGAATCCACTTTTCCCGACTTTTGTTGTCTTTGGTAGGAGGTGAACTAGTAAGCTACAAGGTAATGAATACACACTTGTACAATCTTTCCCAAAGTCAAAACTTTTTATCTGCTATTCCATCTGTGTACTTCAACAGTTTCTGTAACAAGTGGGGACTGTTGACCAACGCTGGATCAGATTTGGGAACTTGGCTTCATTGATACTTAGGCTCAAGTGGATGGCTCAACCCACTCCCCGTATGTAAACAGAGTAACTCGTCTCAGGGTTGTTCATATCCTGATCATTTCTAGTGACCTGGACCAACCTTCTTTATGGCTTCTTTAAAGCCCATAGGTTGGGAAGCCTACTAACTTATGGGATACATGTAACATAATACATATCCGTTACTAGTTAGGAAAGATTGGGTGTTCATAACATTTAGAATATGTTAGGTTGGTATTGGAGCATCCAGTTCTCGAGCTTGAGTTACAGATGACAAATCTTAGATTTAGAAGATAGTGATTTATGTCTTGCTTATGAAAATCTCAGCCTGTACAAGGACCATTGTCTAAATTATCACAAAGACACAGGATAAGTTGTGTTACAAGTCACAAGTTATTGAAAAAGGGAATTCAAATATTTGAATAAAGGCGGCAGTTTGAACTTTGAAATTGAACTGCGAAGAAGAAAATGGAGAAGTTTCCGTCAGCTAATGAACTCACCGTCGCTCGCTTCTGCTCTTCGCCTCCTCTCTGTTGGTTTATGCCCTACAGCCAATCGCTTTGGTTGTATTTTATTGACAAATTATTTAAAGGCATTATTTATCTTGTACATGTTTAGATGTATACGATTGGCATGATTAAAGTCCTAATCTTATTTGGTAGTCATGGCATATAATTGATTACTTGTTTTTCCTTACAATTATATTTTGTTCTTAGTGGAATTTACCTTATTTAGTATAGTTGATACTAAGTTAGTGAACCCAAGTTTTTGGACATAGGATATGTTTGAGAAGAGTTCTCAAAAGTTAGATAGAAAATTGTATGTCTATTATGTTATTATGCTAT
>JAOQMS010000003.1:29536772-29576407 GCA_027563885.1 Erythroxylum longipes | reverse complement strand
GATTTGGAAGGAACAGATGGAAGGGAGAGAGGCGAGGTATTGAAATGTTATTTTTATACACTTCATTTGACAATCAAGGATAATTCCTTCACTGTAACGAGAAAGGGGGAGTGAATTTGTAGATTTGAACCTTGCAATGCAGTAGAGATACTAGATCAAATACAGTGGATGAATGATAACTCAGAGATGTGAAATGGAAAAAACAAAGAATTCTCCATAATATGGAGTAAAAATCATGCCGACCAACAAGAAAAATGCTTTTGTAACACGCCTACTTGCTTGTTAGTATGTATATTGTGGAGTGCAATTGTTTGCAGCAAGTTTCTGATTTCTAAAAGACCAGATTGCATTAAATTCTCTTTATCAGTTCAACCACATTCTGGGCAATGATACTTGAAATGTTTTGTCTTTTCAGGATGACACTACGTTTGAGAAACAAAGTGCCCTATTTGCTTTGGCAGTTGCTGACATTGTACTGATAAACATGTGAGTTTGTGATCCGGCATAACAACTCTTAGTTTCCGGAAGAAGATTTATGTGATTGCTTTGAACATATATTTAGACAATTATAGAGCTAGAACTACACACTTTGGAGCCTTTGTATAGGTCTATTCCCTCTGCAACCTCTCCTTATTGTCCATGATAATTTTGATGGTACAATTTTAACACATGAATCGGCATTCTATAGTCTTTGGGCATCTACTTTTTGGCTAGATGTGATCATTTTTTGGAGTCTAATGTAAGTGGGAAGGAAGTATCAGATGCACTGGTGTTAAGTATTGGTATGAATTTTTCAAAGTACTTTTTCCCCTTAATTTTGTGGTTGGCTTGCACCTTTCATTGGTAAATTCAGAAGGTGGCTCCAATTCTTGCTATTCTTTAAGATACTGTAGTAAGCAGCTGCTTAGCACATTACCTCTTTCTTTACCGGATGTCATTGTATAAATTTCTTTCTCTCTATTGTTTTATGTGTAAAACACATTTGTTGTAACTTTCACGATATAATTTTCCATATGTTTAAACATAATTTAGTTTAGTTTGATGCAAGAGAGGATTACCCCTCTTTTGCCTTCTCCCTTCTTAAGAAAAGGCAGAAAGAAGAAGGAAAGATAAAAAACTGATGTGGCCTTTCATTTTACCTGTTCTTGCAATAGTACTATGCTTGGGCATATGAAAGGCATTGCTTATTTGTTTGAAATTCAATTTGACATGAGCATCAAGTGTTCTATAATTGGCTCCATATTCTCGAGCTCACGTGCATGAAAATAAAAAGATCAAGCTAGAACTTAATGTGAGGCACATGTAGATACTCCCATCTGTTATTTAGCAAAATGTTACGTAAAATATGCAGGTGGTGCCATGACATTGGTCGTGAGCAGGCTGCCAACAAACCCCTCTTAAAGACAGTATTTCAGGTGCCTTAATCATTTTCCTAGTAGCTGTACTTCACTTTCCTATTCTCATGGGATTTCCCTACATCAACATGACTTTGTTATGCTTATCTTTTTTTAAATAATGTAGTTCATGATATTTTGTTATTGTGAATAGGTCATGATGCGCTTGTTTAGCCCCCGCAAAACTACCCTATTGTTTGTTATACGTGACAAAACAAAGGTTTTGATTAATGCTCATAACTTGGGTTTGATTTGTCCTAGCTACTTTATACTTTATTCTTGAAATTTATCATATTGATTACTTGCCCTCTTTATGGGTCTTACTCCAGACTCCATTTGAATATTTGGAGCCTGTTCTGAGGGAAGATATTCAAAAGGTACTGCTGTGCCTAGCTTATTTTATTTCTTCTTTCAGTTTCTCCAATCAGTGAATTATTCATTTTACTTAGTTTTTCTTCGGCAGATATGGGATGCAGTTGCCAAACCTGAAGCTCATAAAAGTACTCCACTCAGTGAATTTTTCAATGTATGAAGATAACCCTCCCTTCCATCTATTAGTGGCATTTCTGTTTCGCATTTTGAAGTTTCGTTTTCCTTTTACCCCCATTAATTACTCTATATCTTTTCTTTTCTTAACAGCCTCTTAATAAGCATTAATTTGAATTCTTATCCTTAAAATGAAGGTTGAGGTCACTGCTTTGTCTAGCTATGAAGAAAAGGAGGAGCAGTTTAAAGAGCAGGTCAGCATTGAGAATTGCAGTGAGCTTGATGTTGGTTGAAACTTATATGTCTTAGCATTCTCAGGAACAAAGTCCTTAAAAAGTGACAGTTTTTATGTTATTTAACCTAGCAATTGGTTGAAATAGTTGGCATAAGGATGCCAAATCTATGTTAACTTATTTTTTCCGCACTTGATACATAGAAATTAGATTTAAGTTAGTATTACAGGCTTGTAACCTGTAAAAAGTTTTAATGCAGGTTGCTCAACTAAGGCAGCGGTTTTTCCATTCTATATCTCCAGGCGGACTTGCTGGTGATAGGCGTGGAGTTGTCCCTGCTTCAGGATTTTCTTTTAGTGCGCAGCACATGTGGAAAATTATAAAAGAAAATAAAGATTTGGATCTTCCTGCTCACAAGGTAAAACACTGCTGATTCCTGATTGAACGTCTAACTTTAGGTTTACTGCTGCAACATAACCCTTTGTTTTATCTTTTAGGTGATGGTTGCGACTGTGCGGTGTGAAGAGATTGCCAATGAGAAGTTCATGCGCTTATCATCTGATGAGGTATTTCATTGCCTTCATTTTCTCTGTTTCTTGTAAGAGTTAATATGACAATGGTCTAGTTTAGCATCAACAGTACTTATAACAAGATTTCATATAGGGTTGGTTGGCATTGGAACAAGCTGTTCAAGAAGGTCTAGTGAGACAGTTTGGCAGAAAACTTAGCTCTATCTTGGAAGCTTTCCTTTCTGAGTAAGTTATCATTTCTTGATTATGTGGTGATTAAGGTTTAAATTGCAGTTTGGATACTTTAAATCACTAAATAATGTTTGATTCCATCTCTCTCATTTTTACCATTCACCTCTTTAATAAAGTTAGCCAGTTGGTGTGTTTAACTATCATTCACTATTATGTAGGTTGTACAAGATTTTTGTGTAAAATTGGTAAAAAAGAAACTATAAAATTGAAATTCTTTTGTTCTACAATATGATCTCTAATTCATATAAATTCAGATATTTAGCTTCAGTTATTCTTAAGTGTCTGTAGTGTAGACATTTCATACCTACTATTGGAGTAATCCTGATTTGACTTGAACTCACTCGATAGGTACGACTTGGAGACAGCCTATTTTGATGAAGGTGTGAGATGTGCCAAAAGACAGCAGTTAGAATCAAAAGCATTAAGTGTAAGACTAACTGTTTTGCCTATGCACTCTGTTTCACAAAATATTTTGTATGATTCTGGGAGCTGTTCTGAATTATGCATAAGTATGCTATACTGTGGCTGTGCTAATATCTAACTTAATGCAAGCACTGATGAACTTCTTGATGATTCTTTTTCTCCTAATCTCAGAAGGAAATAAGCCAGTGATTGTTTCTTCTTTTGATATAATTATTGAATGAAATGTTCTTGTACACTCAAGGTTTTAGACATTGATTGATTCAAAAAATGATGACACAATATGCAGATCTATTAGCTTTCCCTCTGGTGTTAATTTTGTGGTTTATGTAGTGATTTGTTCAACTGAGTAATTATCATTCTCAATGTTTGAGTACTTGTGTATATTATGCAGTTGGTGCATCCTGCTTTTACCACCCTATTGGGACATTTACGCTCTGTGATACTTGAAAAGTTTAAGACTAGGCTGGAAGATTTGTTGAGCAGAGGAGAAGGATTTGCTTCTTCTGTCCGTAATTGTTTACACACTTGCATGCTTGAATTCGACAAAGGATGTGAAGGTATTTTCCCCAGATAGACAACATGACATGGTTAAATGTAACTTGGTGTGGAATATATATGCTTGGTTACTTGCTTTTATTCTCCCCAATTGAAAATTTCCATCCTTTTTTCTTCTGGTAAATTGTTTGCTCTTATGTGCTTTAGAATGATTTAGGAATTACATCATTGTTTCCAGCAGTTGTTATGTCATGGAAAAAGAAACTTCCCATAGTCATAGGCTGGCTTGGATTTCAAAAATCTTTATTTGCAAAATTTTTAATCAGAACCATCATGCAAATACATGCATCCAAAAAGAGAAGGAATAGTCCTGGGATCAGCTTCTTCTCCTGGTTGTGAATAGGAAATTGCTTAAAGTGCTTGATAAGCTGTATAATATTTAGTTTCAATTTGATCAGTGATTTTTAATCATATCTGCCAGATGCTGCCATAAAGCAGGCTAAATGGGATGCTTCAAAAGTTCGGGAGAAACTTCAACGAGATATTGAAGCACATGCATCATCTGTATGTGATGCGAAGTTGTCAGAAATAATAGCGAAATATGAGGTGATTGCTTGTTTATTTTGCAATATAAGAATTATTTCATCTAAAAGTGGTCTCCGAACTAGAAACACAGTGTTCCTTGCCAGCGAAAAACAATTCCTTGTTATACTTGTGCAGAAGCAACTCACTGTAGCATTAAACGACCCCATAGAATCGCTATTTGAGGCTGGAGGAAAGGATACTTGGCCATCAATACGAAAGCTTCTTAAACATGAGACAGAAGTTGCTGTATCTGAGTTACAATCTGATGTTACTGGTTTTGAGTTGGACACTGATGCTGTTGACACGATGGTCCAAAAATTGAGAGACTATGCGAGAAATGTGGTTGAGAAAAAGGCTAAGGAAGAAGCAGGAAAAATTCTGATCCGAATGAAGGACAGGTAAAGAATTCAATTACATTAATTAATCTAGTTCTTTTTCTTTTTCTTCTTTTTCTTTTAGTATGTGGCCATTAAAGCTTTGGGTAATTTCAGGTTCTCAACAATTTTCAGTCATGATAATGACTCATTGCCTAGAATCTGGACTGGGAAAGAAGATATTAGGAAAATTACAAAAGATGCACGCTCAGCGGTAATTTAGAGGTTACTTGTCAATATGACTACCTGTGTGTTATATTTGAGGTACATCTTAAGATGCTGTATTATCCTTTTTCAGTCTCTGAAACTTCTCTCAGTAGTGGCAGCCATACGCTTGGATGAGAAACCGGATAAAATTGAGAATGTTCTTTCGTCTTCTCTCATGGATGGTGCTGTTGCTGCATCATCCCAGCACAGAAGCTTGACTATTGCAGATCCCCTTGCATCCAGCACATGGGAAGAGGTAATGAGTGGTGGAGATTGGTTTCTTGAGATAAGCATTTTCTGTAGTAGTTAAGTGATAGTTATGCATTTATCCTTTTTCCATGAACTGTAAAATCACATTTAACAGAGGACTCAAATATGAGACAGGTTTCTCCAAAAGATACCCTGATTACACCAGTCCAGTGCAAGGCAATATGGAGGCAGTTCAAAGCAGAGACCGAGTTTACAGTCACTCAAGCTATTTCTGCTCAGGTGTGTTTTCTTAGAGATTATGCTGTGATTGATAGATGTAGTCATGCAAATCTTTAAATACTGTCTTGAGAGATCATTGCACCTTAGAACAAAATATGTTGTTCTCTGTACCCTGCTTGAGTTTGTAAAAGTGAGCTTTGATCTGTATTACTGCTTAAATCTTAATGTGGATTCCAATGCATGGGCGTTGGCTATCAATGTATGTGCCTCTCAATTTTAGCATGTATTATTTATTTCCATGTGTTAAACACTCTTTAATTGTGATGCCAGAAATTGGTTACTGCTTATAATTGGTTTGTGCTTGAAGTTTTCAAGTATTTTCATGTGGATGATTTTTTATTTCAGGAGGCTTACAAGCGGAGTAATAATTGGTTACCGCCTCCGTGGGCAATTGTTGCTTTGATTGTCCTTGGCTTCAATGAGTTTATGCTTCTGTTGAAGTAATTACTACAAACCCAAAATCTTAACTCCTGCACTTTGTTTTGAAAATCTTTACATTCCTTTTGTTCTTGATTCGTGACATGTCCCCAATGTGGCAGGAATCCTTTTTACCTTATGATTCTGTTTGTTGGATTTCTACTTTCGAAAGCTTTATGGGTACAGATGGACATTGCGGGGGAGTTCCAACATGGCACTGTGAGTTGTGAAGATAGAATCTTGCCTCCCAATTACTATTAATTTTATACTCCTATACGTGGGGAATCTGTTGTATTTATACTAACTGCACAAATTTCTTAGAATCATGTTATTTGTCTCATTCTACTATTGGTTCGTTGGCAGTTGGCTGGGCTATTATCCATCTCTTCAAAGTTTCTTCCTACTGTTATGAATCTTATCAGAAAACTTGCTGAAGAGGCACAAGGGCATTCAACTTCTGAAGCAACAGCTACAAGGACAGAGTTGCTTAATTCTCAGAGTTTCAGGAATCAATCCAAGCCAAACCCAACTGCAAGCACAATCCCCGAATCTTCAGTTTCATCAAATATTTCATCAGCAGATAGTGATGTTGAATACACAAGTCCAAATTTGGCACACCGGCGAAGTACAAAGAATACAGAGGTAGAGCTTTCCTGATGGAAACCGCATGCATATGTAGATTGTGTATCAAAAAGGTAACATCTTTGGAGCAGCATATTTTGATTCGTACTAGACCTTGAAAGAGGGGAAGTTGGAGGCGATAGTTTTTCCTTTTCTAGACGGGAAGTCAAAATGTGGCAAATTATTGTGCGTCAGCACACACTATAAGGGAGATTTACATGTGTAGCTGAAAAAATAATAATGATGGGTTAGAATCAATAGTAGGATGTGTACACTAAACATAATTTTGCTTGTGTTGTGTTATAGAATGAGATTAATTGGCCTGATGGGCCAATAGTCGAAGATTGAAAATTATGCCCTTTTAGCCAACTTGCTTAATGTCCAAGTATCTAGTGATTGCAAATTTGTAAAACTATTTATTTATGTTTAGTTTGATACGATGATTAGTGAAGAAGATGAAGCTGAGTTTTTCTTTTGGACATGTGTTCTCGTTAATCCTTGCACAGGTTTGGGTTGTTGGTAACTTTTCATTTCTTTAATCCTGGCTTAGGAAGGGCTATAAAACCACATAAACGCATACCAGGAGATCTAAAATGGGTTTGTGTATTGACAGATATGAATCTAAATAAAAAAAACTCTACCTGCTCCTGACAACATCACAGTGCAGGTAATGTCAGTTTTAACTCTCTGTACGCTGGATAATCACCAAAATGATAAAAATTCATCAGGGCGAGCACAGGTTAATAACCTAAACTTCTTAGCGATTGACCCTCAAGAAAAATAGTGAAATGAGGATAGCTATCTGGGTTATCATGGTTTCTGAAAATTGGACCATAGTTTAGGCGAGAAAGTTGTGAAGCGTTATGAGAGTTCTGGACTTCCAAGGTTTGGTATTGGATTCATTAATTATTGTCAACATGCTTTAAAGTAAATGTGAAGTGAGCAGAGTAATCGATACGATGGGAACGTAAATCATTCGTAAGAGCTAGCGTCGATGCAAACACTCGGCTTTGCCATCGATGCAGCCTCTCAAGCTATCGCCTATCGTTTATTTGCGTGCTTTTCTTGTTTACTTAGCTATCTGCTCATCTAACCAGAGCAAGTTTGATGCACTTGAGCGTTATATTCCCACGTCACCTGAGAGCATTAGTCGAGATGACTTTAAATGTGAGTTAGGCAAACTTATCTATTAGACTAATTTTTTAGTTAGTTAGACCAGGTCTACATTATTTAATATCAAAGCCGGGCTCTTATGCATGTAGGCACACACAGGTTTGTGGAGTTGGTTTGAGCCGATCCTCTTGTAAAAGATGACCCGGACCACACACGGAATGTGTGTTCTTTTGCAATGGAGAGAATTGATGCAATAAGCATTATAGTCCTACATCACCTGAGAGTATTGATCGAGACGACCTTATATATGAGCTGGACAAATTTATCTATTAGACTAGTCTTTTAATTAATTAGGCCTGGTCTGCATCAAAGTTGATATATATAAACTCTTCTCTGCTTTATCAACTCTTCTCTACTTCTTTTCCACCAATCTTATCTTGAATTCTTTCATGTCCAAGCTTGTCTATAAGTAACTCTAGACCCATTAGTCCATCGAAAGAGAGTCATTTGTAGGTATCGCATAACAGTTTGCCAGAGTTTGGAAACCAGTTTAAACTATCCAGGATCAGGTACGTAAAACCAACATATCAGGGAAAGCGGAGTGCAGGAGAGTCCAAATCTCTATCCCAGAGAAAAGGCCATGCGGTAACTTGCCGAATAAGATTTTATGTAGTGATCAGAAATCAACCCATCAGTCCTACATCTTACTAACCCCGATCGATTCATAGAACCAATCCTTCCGAGTACATTGTCAAAAAGTTGAAAACATTGTTATTGACAAATACGTAGAAGTAATGTCAAATGTCAATCACCAGAACATAAATGGACACCCGTACATAAGCCAACCAATCAACCTAATTATTGATGAAGTAGGCCAACCAATCTGAATGAACAAGTCTTAGATATACCATCTATTCACATAAGAGGTGTACAATCTACAGAAACCAGATAGGAAATTCACCCATCGTTTCCCTCAACCCCAGCAATGAACCTGAGGTTTGCATAAACAAAAGATTTGTAAGTGCTAATGGATAGAAATCTTGTTGTGAAGTTAGTACTTAGTAGTGGCTAAATGAACCGTGTGGAAGGGAAAAATTTTATACCTGGAAAAGGAAAACCAGAACGTGTAAAACCCATATTGAAATTGTTGAAGTTAAATGTTAATCATGGGAAAAGAAGTGTTGAAACCTTTGTTTAAGCTGCTTAAAAGGAAAAGGACAAAGTCATTGAAGACAAAGAACGTACTGTCCTGTTTCAATGGTAGTGGTCAGTAGTGGCATAAAGCTTTCTGTGGATGCAGTTGAGTTATATTGTGTGCCTAACCCCTTTTCTGTCTGGCGTTAACGCTCTTGGAATCCTAGCTTTTTACCTGATGTTTCAACGTTTTTCCCTAAAAAAAATAGTTGAACTTCAACATTAGGAGCCCCCATTTCTGTGCCTTTAGGATTAGTGAAGGAGGTAAATCGCGAGATGCGCCTCAACTGATTAGGGACTTTGACTTACTAATATCACCGTATAAAAAGCTCAAATCTTAATACTTACCTTTAAGATTCGAACCTCCATTCTACAGGTCATCAGTATGGCAGGCACCCCACCATCCAAACCTTTGCTAGTTAAGCTATGTCCGGGCCGTTTCAAGGTTTTTCCTTGCATCGCCGCTTAAAACATTACCAACTAAACAGTTTTGTAGACTCCTTATTTTTCTTCTTGATTATCATATACCATTACGTCACGCCATCTCAAGATTCTCAAGCCAAGTAAAACAAATGTAAAGGTTAATTAATGCTCATCAACTGAGGGATGAGATGAGTAGCAATGCTTGAAATTGGGTGCTTTCCGTACCCCAGTGGGTCATGTTATATGCTGTTACGGTTGACCAAATCCATATGGTTCTAAACTAAAGCATTGATTTAATGAGATTTGATGGATTAAAAACTAACAATTTTTGTATGCAATGTTTTAAAAATTGTACTGAAAGTTAAATTGAAAAGACAAAAATTTTAAAATTTAAAAGGTTTAATTGATATTAAATAATAAAAAAATTATTAAACAAATAAATAAAATTAAAAATTTTAAAATATAATTAAAAGAGATTATCATTATTTATCAAAAGTTTAAAATTTAATTAAAAAAGATTGTTAAATAACAATTAATTAGTTTATTTATTCAATTATTTTAATTTTATTTACATATTTTTTTAACATATCAGTTTTACATATCTACTTTTTTAACCTGCATTATTTTTTCATTATCATATTTGTATATAGGTTTACCGCTGTAGAAGTAAGGCTGCATACTATCAGACCTCTCCAAATCCTGCTTTGTCTCAGAATTTCGGACTGGGTGTGATGATGATGAATTAGTTTATTTTAGTTCATAAAAAATTATTAATTTATGAAAATTGACCAATTAATTAATAAATTGATCAGTTTTTAACAACAAAAGTTATTAAAATACACTGAACCGAAAAATTAGACT
This sequence comes from Erythroxylum longipes, assembly GCA_027563885.1. NCBI lineage: Eukaryota > Viridiplantae > Streptophyta > Magnoliopsida > Malpighiales > Erythroxylaceae > Erythroxylum > Erythroxylum longipes. The sequence continues at coordinate 29,566,331 of JAOQMS010000003.1, read as the reverse complement.
GTTTCAAAAATTTTACGGTTGAAACGGTTTTAAATATTATTAGTCCGTGAAAAAGGAGTAAATTGAATTTATCATTATCCTATAAAATCTAGTAATATTAAAAAGAAAAAAAGAAAGTAGTACCCACTTTAATAGTTTAATTTTGGTATTTCCTAGTGAACTGCACAGTAGTGGAAAAATAAGAACAAAAAATGCTTTACTTAATAAAATTTGGGCCGCCATGTGACGTTGACAAAGAGATGGAGACCAGTCAGCAAGAAGGCCCATTAATGGAGTCTGAGTTTTCTCTTGGCGTACGCGCATTTGGTGAGAGTGAAGAAGATTTTCAAAGCCTCAAGTTGCCTTCTCACGCAGGAAGAAGAGCATTTAATGGAAGAAACTACGGTACAAATTGCATTAAATGCCGACCATTAATGACGATATCTCTGCAATTTCTTCTTCCTTGGATAGTCATCCATTTATAAAGACCACCACCTTCTAATAATTGCCAATGAAAATGGTATCTGAAAAGTCTATCCTTTTGAATGGACTAATAAATGGGTCATTTTGGTTTCTAGCTAATTTATTGTTTGGCCTTAACAGTAACACACCCTGTCTTCTGCTTACAAACGTATCTCTCAGGTCGTCTCAATAAGTTGGGAAGCCAAAAGGATATCTCAAGAAAATGGCAGCAGATGTGAGCTCAATGGTTGACAATGGCAACTCAGAGATGCTAGTGACTAAGGACTTGCTTGGAGAGTTATCAAAAGTTGCTGTTCATAAGGATTTACAGGCTATCCCCCTTCCTGACTTGAAGCAGAAGGTGGGTTTCTGTTCAAGTTCCAATCTTTTTTTCTTGTTGGCTTCAAATCTGCGACTTTTGTTTCAACTTCTTTTCTTCTTTGTCCTTCCGTTTGTTGCTAGACAGTTTGTGTGTTTGCTAGAATTATCTGGTTTTGCTCATGGGACTTTTCACCTTTTCATCTCGGTACCTTCCTGGTCGAAATTATTTTATCAACCTGAAGCAGAATGAGAATCTTAGATCAAAGATCCAAGATCCAAGATTCTCTAAATTTAGTGCTTCAGTTCTGATATCTATCATTTTTAGCTTTCCTTTTTAAATTTCTTTTAAAAAGTTGAAGCTTTTCTCCTTACATTAATATAAGTTTGCACCTCCTGACAGAACTCTAGTCCACCGACTCATTCGTCATCATCATTAACGCCTATGGTCGACACCAAGAAGCATAATACCTACGATCACCATGTCATGAGGAGAACATCTCAACTGCAAAACAGAGCCTTGTCCTATAACAACTTCTCAGCACTCAGGTTCGTTGAAGAAACCTCCCTGGAATTGAAACTCCAGGGACCTGCAACTTATAATCCAAGCCATTCACAGAGCGTTTGTACCCTTGACAAGGTCAAATCAGCTCTGCAAAGGGCAGAGAAACAATCCTACTTAAAGAAACGATCCTGTTTGTCTCCACCAACACCATTGTCAGACCATAACCAAGAACATGAACAAGAACAAGGAAGTGAAACAGATGGAAAAGGGACCATGTTTGCTGCTGGGTGTCCTGGTTGTTGTATGTACGTTATGACTTTGAAGAACAATCCTAAATGCCCTCGTTGTAGCGCTACCATTGCATCTCCATTATTGCTCGCCAAGAGGCCTCGACTTGATCTTAACATAACAACTTGATTCCTTGGGGCTGCAGGTTCCATACGTTGTTATTGTTCTGATAAAGATTAGAGAACTCATCTCATATTATAGATAATATAAATTTTAGGATAGAGAAATTGTGGATTAGATAAACATCTTAGAAAACTTTTTTTTTGGGGGTTGAAATTGGCTTTTTAATGCCAATTTTAAGTAAATATATCTGAAGGTTTATAAGTACTTAGTGGTTCCAATTTCTTCATCTGTGTAATTATATTTCATATTTCATATTGTTATTATTTGTTAATTCTTACCAACTTCAAAACTTAAATCTTTTTTGTATATTAAAAATAAATTTGGAGATAACTTTTCAGTTAATTAGGCTAGGTTTAATAGGACTGTTAGTAATAGAATAAATGGAATGTAATATTATTCCACTTAATTCAGTTCAAAACAACTCGAAATCAAAATAAAAAAATGAGTCTCATCTTATATATATATATTTATATATGAAAGCAAAGAATTTTGCAATAAGTTATAAAATAAAGAAATTTTCTTTTTACTTTCAATATTTGAAATGGATATGTCCGATACGGATAGATTATATCTTGTAAATTATTTTTCTTTTTTGTTTATCAGTTTTTCTTCTTAATGAGCAAAGGATTGGATCGTTTAGAATGATATGATAATTTTTTTGTCTCATTTTGTTTTTTACAAGAAAATTTATAATAGAATGTAATAAAATATAATAGAAGGAAAAAGTTTTATATTACTTTATATTTTATCTTAAACAGTACTGATTTAGAAAGTTTATAATTGAATGTAAAATAATAAATATGAACTACTTAACATATATTTAATAATTTTTTATAATATTAATTATAGTTTTAACTCTAATAAAACAATACATCTCATTATTCTATAAGGGTAGAATAGCATTTATTATTATTATACATTACATTTATCTTTTAAATAACTTTTTGGTCTATTTTAAATAACAATTTTTTAATATTATATTTATTTATATTATATTTCATTTGATTTTATTATTGGACCTTTCTGAATTTTGCTTCGGAGAGAAATTTTTGCTGGTGATGTTTTTTTTTTTAAAAAAACTAAACCACAACAAAATTCAATTTATAATAAGCATTGAAACATCAAATTCTTGTTCTACAGCGTAATTTGGCTGCAACAGATTTCAGCTTATCCTGTTTGAGGATATCCTGTAAAATTTACCTTTCTTGTAAGTTTGAAAACAGAACAAAAGCATTAAACTAGTCTGAAACAGTGCTCGTGATTGATTCATTTAATGAGCCATGTCAATTTCCAAAGCATTTAAAGCTCTAGTAAGAGTTTCAACACTCCACGTAGCTAAATGCCACGTGGCAGATTTGGAATAAGGTGTATAGTTGATACAGTACTCATGTTGCATTTAATGGTTGATGAATTTGGACCAAAGTAATAAATGACTTTTGTGCATATGCCAACCAACAAAAGAAAAATCAACATCCATCCTTTTTATGTTAAGTTATTGTTTTACAAGCGCACGTTTAAGTAAGCTTTTTGACAATAATTTTTTTAAAAAAACTTCAATTTTTAATTTTTAAAAAATTGTATTTTAATTTTTAAAAAATCATTTTTATTAAAAAATACTTTTAAATTTTACGTTCAAACACTCATTTTTTTAAAAAATAATTTTTGCGGTAAAAAAATAGTAAATTAAAAAAAAGTGTTACTCAAACACAATTAATTGAAAATTTATTAAACTCTAAAACCACTTCATTAAATAAGTACGAGTTGATCGAAGTATACAATTAACCTAAATGCCTATGCAACTGATCACATCAAGGTTTATTTCTTTAAACGATAAAAATGGCTAAGTATCTTTTTCAAATATGAGTTGATAGACGTATACACTTGACCTAATTTCCTATGCAGCCGATCACATCAAGGTTTATTTATTCAAACAATAAGAATGGCTAAGTATCTTTTCCAAATGACTGTTGACCAACGTATAATTTGGTGTAGGAGTCGTTAGCTTTCGAATATACTTAATAATTTATAAATTATGAGTGTGTGATTAAATTCTTTAATTTTGTTATAATAATCTAGAATTTATTTAATTTTAAAAAATTAATTAAAAGTCTTGCTTGAAGCTTTTAGCCCAACTCAGCCCGATTTTAGCTCGAAATGATTGAGTCACGGGCTAAAATGTTCAACCTGACCTCATCCGTGACTTAACCCAAACGACAAAAATAACGTTATTTTGCAAAATTTTTTACAAAAAGTAAAGATGGTCTAGGGGTCACAAGCCGGCCAGCTCCGGCTCACGGAGCTACTCAACCCGGGTTGGGCCGGTGACATCCCTACTTGAAGCCCAGGATCCAAGGTCAAGCTCAAGCAGACTGTCATTGTTGAACCAGACTTGGACCTCTCCGCAAACAACGCCTTAACCAAGTTCTAAGGGAAGCTCTGACCAGAACCCACGTTTCCTTCATCCTGTATTCATTCAGCTCTAACCATCCTTGATCTGAAACATAAGTCTTATCTCAACGCGTATGAAAAATGTCAATCATTTTTTAGGAAATCGTGAATTTAACACAAATTAATGTAACAGATGAATGCTCCAAAGTTTAACGGAGAAAGAAAATACATCTTTTTGAACAAAATAGCACTACTGCTCAGAGAATATGAACTTTCTTCTCATAGACATTAAATCTCTGAAGTCTGACATGTGAAATTTTTCATAAATTCATCATTGCAGTAGTACAGAAACAGCTTGCCTTCAAACAAGATTAACAATAATGCCATTCAACATTTGAAAAGGCAAAAACATAATCCAAGTTGAAAGCTCTCATATCGCATAAGATGATCTCTATTCATGCCATGGATCAGAATAGCGTATATTGCCCCAGTTGGGCACGTAATCATTGAGCACATAGCACAGGAAAAAAATTACAGAACAGAGATCAGAGTGTGTGTGCTAAAAACAGATATCGATCACCGTGGAATCAGAAACACGGACCAATTGAATACTCATCATATCTCAAACAAACATGCGAAAGAAAATTCCGTACAGTTCATCTATATTGCTGAAAACGGCTGAAAACGTAAAACTCGAAACATGGACGTTTTCAGATCATCTAAATGAACCACCAATAACTAAAAAGCAAAAAATGGAATCAGCCAACCAACATGTAAGCTGACATAGGCACAGCTTACAGGTTGAATCGCCGGCGATAAGTAAGCGGCGGCGAAGTGGTATTCAACTGAGGTACCACCTTCTGTATATATAGACACTACAATCTCTAGGGTTTTACAACTCTTTGACGCCGCTTTGTCTTCTAAATTCTAATTTCTTCGGAAATAAGTTAAAATTTAAAGATCTCTAATATAAATAAAATAAAATATGAGACATAATTTTTTTTTTATATATGTATGTTAAAATTAAAATTAAAATTAAGAGACAAACACTCATTCATATTATTATGAAAAAAAATTAAATTAATATGCTAGCAAATCAAGTGTTACATTAATTACTAAATCTTATTTACTTTTTAATGAGTAATTAATTATACTATCCCCGAGAATTCTACAATTCCAACACTTTCAACATTTTTTTCTTTAACTTAAATGTATTTAAGAATTGTTAAATAATTATGCCATAACATTAGGAATTATAAATTCTTGACAAAGAGAAAAGTATTTTTCAGGTATTTCTTTTACTATTTTATAATATATTTTTCTATTTGAATGGTATATATTGTTATATTTGTCTATATATTTATATTCTATTTTAGTTTAGGGCTTTTTTATGTTATAATTATAAATATACATTTCTTTATATTATTTAATATAAATTTATATGTTTGATAACACATATTTATAATATTATAAACATATATATTTTGCCTACTTTTATAAAATTTTAGGGATAACAATAGGTTATATGTCTAGATTCAAACGTTTTCAAAGACCAATTCATAGGCCACGCTTAAGTTGGCTTAAGGCCCAAATCTTCTAAGCTTTGAATTTCAAATAGACCTAGGCTTGAGTAACTCAAGCTCGGACTCAATTAAAAGAGACATTATTTTACATTATTTTCTTTTTTTTAAAAAAATTAACAGGACTTACCTATTGTCTAGAAAAGAGAAAAGCAAGGCTTTGTAGCTTTTTCTTCTTATATTTAACTTAAACAAAAAACTTCGCCTTAATTCTACAAGAAAGTTAAGGGTATAACCTCAGTTCACAGAGAGGAGAAAACATTGAAATGCTCCAACAACTTTGTATGTCTTGCCAACATTTTGATGTGAACTGTTGGTAGAAGCTCAAGTTTTGATCAAGTGATCAACAACTTATGTTATAAATTTGCTAGTAGATTTGCACTTGCAGCTTCAAAGTTGCATAGTACATGAATGACGAAGATGTATTGAAAACAGCCTACAGTGTACAACCCTGTAGTATCTTACACGATAAAAACCTCTTGGCTTATCACCAGCCACCGCTGGTTCTTCAAAACTCTCCCACATGGGAAGGGGATTTAATTCAACTGCTCATGTCACTACATTTTACAACGATCTCTATAGGATATACAGAAATCCAATTTTAATCCCAAAGTTGCGAGCATCTCGACTGTTGCATTCACGGAAGAGATCTCACGGAGATCTTCTCACATCTAGAAAGGTTCCATAGATCCATTCTTAAGTCTCTCAATTCGAGCCTGAAGTCCAGACAAGGCCTTCTCGTCCATAGGAAGTACTGCACTATGGACTGGGTTATCCGCTGTGCCTGGAGCCTGACCAGAGACTCCATTGTTCAAGTTATCATTCATGGGTATTAATGCCCTACTACCAGAATCTGGATGCCCAGCTCCGGCAGCTAATTGCATGCTCTTCATCCTTTCTCTAATTGCATCTAGTGTTCCACTGGCTACTGCAGTCAGGACAATTGCTTCTATTTGTAAGAAAACAAAAATAGAACACAAAAACGAACGGCACTGGAAACATTTACCTCCACCAACAAATTTCTCATTTCCCAAAGAATTTTCTGAGACGAGACCTCTAGCGGTAATGATATTAGAAGCCCTGATGTCCTCCGCATAGGAGGGAGGTAGATGTTCAGTCTTCATATTCACTGACTTTGAATCATTTAAGGAATTCGTATGAACTGGGGAAAGAGGTCCAAATTCAGGAGAAGAAGCAGACAGCGCAGATGGTGGAGGGGTCGATATTGGCAAACTAGAAGGCGTCCTTCCTGCAGCAGCATTCTTCTCCATCTTCAATAAAAGATAAACCCGTTGTTAGGTGCATATTCTTTCACAGAAACTATATGAGAATGAGGAACTACAAACCTGGGCCAAACCATCTCTGATGTAAGTACGAAAAGCCTCACTTGCATTTTGGAGCTGTGCAAATATATCAACCTGTATTGAAAAATACCAGAAGTTTAAACAGGCAAAAAGAGGCTACATAAAGCAATAACATCGAAACTCCTCTAACCATCACTAGCTACCAAAAAATATGGCAAAATCTTACATACAGACAATAGGATGCCAATTACGTACCTTGGGGTATAGTTGAGTGATGCGATATAGTTCATAGAGCCCAATGGTGCAAGTTTGCTTGTCACCAATTTTTTTGAAAATCGCGGCAAGTTCTTGCTGGGTAAAGCAAAATGCACAACAACGAGATTTAAGAAAGGGAAACAACTTATCAAATCACCAAAAAAAGTTAGAATTATCAAAGATCATGAAATTGACTAAAAGGATATCAGGAAAAACAAACCTTCAATTGAGCATCAGCAGAATGTGTTGGCGTGGATGAATTGTTGGCTGCAGAATCCCCCCAGTGAGTTTGGCCCGTAGGCCCTGTTGAGGTCAGCATTCTTGCTGCAGCTAATGTCTGACGAGATAAAGATGTAAGCAAAAACCACTAAAATCAACCATAACTGAAGAGCAGCAGAATATGTTATCCAGCTTTTCACCTCAAGGTTCAGATCAATGTATGCAAGAATAATTGGCTGTGGTTTCATGTCTATAGGAACCATGGAAAGGTGACCCTTTATTGCAGCTCCACGAAGTTTAACAAGTTCATGCAGAACAGTTTTCACCATGCGTAAAGGTTTGTCATCCGCTCCAGCTCTTTTTTAGTGAGAATCATAACCACAAGCAGAAAAGGAACACATTAACTCAATTGAGTTGACCAATCAAAATAAAAAGGTCAATAGAACTTAGTTGCAAAGGATTGGGGGGAAAGAAGACAAAAAATTAATGATGTCTCAAATTCACAATTATTGCATCATTTTTCACAGAACATATACCTTTTCCTAATTTCTTCCATCCCTAATTCCTGCAGGTATATATGGATACTTTGAAGAATCCGATCAAGGTCAACTTCATAAATAGTGTTCTGGAGAACCTGCATCATGAAAAAATTGTTCAATTTCAAATGATGAACCGGATGAACTAAAGAATCATTATCCATGGCTTAAGCTGGAAATTAAGGTTACTAAAGCACCAAGTTCGAATTCATATGCACATATTGGAGGAGAAATTATCCTGTTTGTCGGATGTCTGACCAACTTAAATTGTCGAAGAATGTTCTGTGAAGTGCTGGATGCCTGACCAACTTGTTAAACATGTTTTACAAAACATGAAAGTAATAAATATGCATATACGAAAGAAAGCCTCACAGTTGATAATCCCAAATGAAAGGATGGACACGGTTTGAATAAGCAAATAATCAGAACATATATGAAGACTCCAAGAAAGATATAAAATATTATATAACATTACCTTAGTGAGTTTGATTAAACATTTGACCACAAGATCAGAGAACTTCTGATTTCTAATAGCTAAAGTCTCACTCGAGGCAGGTGAAGGCCATCTTGAAGGGTCTAGTGGACGCAGCAGGTTAATCAGGACAACAAAAGATGAAGTTCGATCAGCATTATCCTGCACATACAAACACCTACTGATGAAAGCTCAGTCTAAAACTAACTGAAAAAGGAGGTGGATTTTGAGGGATATTTTACCAGAATTTTAAGCATCAGCACATTCAATGCTTTCAGAAGTTGGCTTCCATCATCCATATGAGGAACCCTTTCATCCAACAGCCAAAGTAGAAGTTCGGTTATAAGACTGTCAAGGGTACTCTCCTTTACACCATGGGCAAGCCTTTTATTTTGAAAAGTCTGCAATCAGGCCAGAAAATTTTGCCAACTTTTCAATTAGGAGTTATTTGAAGACATCAACTAAGTGGTTCTCAATGCTAAGAGAAAACCGGACTCAGCAAAATAAAAAGAGCATAATTTTGAAATAGGAAATTACAAATGAAGAATGTACCTGCATGAGTGTGTTCAGGACATATTTACAAGACCGCGAGGAAGCTCCTGTTAAACTAAAATCGAAAGTCTTGGGCACCTGTTTATAGAAGAAGAAAGGAGGAGAAATACAGATCATGTTATGTGATAAGATGATGAAAGATCAAAGAGAAATCAACACAAGTTAATTAACATGAAAAGGGTAATCACTTTGTTTGCCAAGCAAGAAACAAGTCTATCAGCATCTTTCACAAGATCATCCATCAAGCTTCCTTCTGGATCATTAGTAGCCTGTGCCAACTCATGGCACACAACTTTCATTCCCTCTACTGACTGCAAAAGAGGAATTACACGTCCAGCATTACATTTCATCAATATTCGAAAATGAATAGCAAAAAAATATGAAGACGTGAATCAAAATCAGTAAAGAATGGCACAATGAACAAATGGAAAAATATACAGCTATAACAGTTTAAGTAGTTGCATTTCATTAACCACAACATCACAACTATTGACATAATAAGGGAAGTTCAAAACCACATGTCAACCAGGAGACTTGCTAGAAATATAACAGCTTCAGAGCTTTAATGGGCATGTCTTAAGTTTCGTTCTATTCCTAAGTCTTCCATAAGACAGGTCATAATCCAAAGGTTTAATTAAATTTATTATAGAACATAATGCAAGCTTTTGTAAATCAATGAACAATGAAATGTTAAAGCTCCAAAAATCATGCCAAATTATTGATTGCTGACAAAAACTATCCCCTAAATCAAGATCAAAAAATCAAAACAAATAGAAATAATACACAAGATTAGCCCATAGAAGAATGGAAAATGCTAAGTGGAAAACCTGCTCTGGGGAGCCAAAAGAAATGATATCCAAAGCTTCATTCCAGTTTGTGGGCCCATTGGCACCTGCCAATGCATATGGTATTGCAGTCCTATCCATCTGAGGTTCCAGAGGAGTAAAATTTTTCCTGGAAATGAAAAGCATTGCCAATGACTGTGAAACTAGGAGTTCATTATATAAAATAGAAGAGTATGAACGAAATTGTCACAGAAATAACAACCTAGTAATTATTGACCCAGATAAAGATTGTGAAACCTCCCCACTTTGTTCTGCTAAATCAGACCTGGAAAGTACAAAGGTAAATAATGCAATGATCAACAAATCAGTTAGAAAACATGAATCTTCATACTGAAATTTGCCCAAAGCTACAGATATAAGAATAGCAATTCAGATGGACAAACTAAGTAAAAATAATGATACAAAATCAAACATATCAAACTGATTCCAACAAAGAAAGATGTTTAGAAAATAGTTCTACACAATAGCATTAACTTAATTTGTCAAGGAATTCTTACAGACACAGAAAACTGCATGACTGGAATATTGAAAAAAAACTTTTCATTCATGAAATCAGAAATACCAGGAAGCTTGTTGTGTAAAGAAAAATTTAGATAATGATATCCACATTCTATTTCAATTTTTTATCTTATCCACAAAGCAGAAAACACATCAGTGTACTCTTCTATAACTTTGTTGGATTTCACAATAATGATCCAAAAAATTCATTTAGAGATGTCAACTAAATTCGTATAGCAATCGAACATGATATGTGAGCTTCTCTTAACAAGTAACAACTTACATTGTTCATTATGCAACAAGCAATTAGGAGAATAAACAAAAAATTTAATTATCCCAAAGAGCACCAATCATAGTATTAGTGAACAACTTTCTTTACAAATGGAATGTTCAAGGATCACAAAAGAAAAAGATAAATTTCAATTTTGCATGCATAGATTCTGAGAATAAAACGAGCATAAGGATCTCTAAATGAGAACTCCATAAAAATACAAAGAAACTAATTTTAACGTATACAAACCCAGTTTCCCTAACGGAACGCCTCAATGCAGCTCTGGCATCACCTGGCCTTCCTTCCTTTCTTTTCTCCATTTCTCGCACCTACAAAAAGATATTAGACAGAGTGCATTGAAATCATACAAAGATCACATTCAACTTGATACCGACCTTCCACTTAAACCTATCATCTAGCATGCTCTTTTGAGCATCTGTTAGCTTCCCAACGTATCTCCATATGTCCTCACCTGATAAATTTAGAGAGTAAGTACAGCAGCTTATATACTTCAATACTAAAAAATTATTCCTAAAAACACACCAAACCATGCGAAAATCAACTTCAAATCATTAAAGAGGGTAAATATCAAATATCGACAACATAAAGCAGCATGCAAGTTTAAGGCTGTGATAGAACCCTAGAAAAAGGAAAAAAATACAAAAGAAGTTGCGGTTAAAATTAAGCAGATTCTTCAGACCACATAAAAAAAGATTATCTGATACATACCAAGAATCTTGTAACCAGTAGCTAAAGTGTTCAATGCAGCTTTCCTAGTTTCACCATCCCGTTCTGCCGTTAAGCTTGCAACCATTTGCAAGGACTTCAATTGCCCACTTATCTGTCGGAAAAAACAAAGAAAAAGAATAAGTAATAAGAAAATTTTACAACAAAAACACACATAACAGCTGCTTGTTACCTCAGCACTATGATGCTCTATCAAGAATCCAATCAAATCAGCACACTCAATCCGTGTACGATTGTTTTTGGAGCGCAGACCTTCCATTATATAAGGCAAAGTTTTTGCTGCAGTATATGAACTGACAATTTGTTTGGTAAGATCGCGCATTTTCTCTCGCACCTTTTCAATATTATGTCCAGACTGCAAAGTGAAAATAGCATGTCAGAAAATTGTATATTTTGAATAGTTCTCCAAATCCTATAAGCAACTAGAAAGCTACATAAAATGATTAGACACAAGTCATGAATGACTTAAATAGTAAAAACTAACAGTACCTTTTCTATCAAGCAAGGAAGAAATATGGCAGTCTCCGATTCAGTCAATGTGTATGCCTCATCTCGCAGCATGTCAAAAAGTTCAGGAAGAAATTCCAGCACCTGTGCAATTAACCAAAAGAGAAATTATTTAAAATCATCAAACTGAAGGCACACTACATTATAAATTTAAAAAACAATAACGATATTTGCAAAAGGAAATCTTATACCTTCAGAAGACATGTTGTATTTGATTTACAGAACTGCAGTACAAACCACCTCAGAAGGATATCCAGAACTTCAATTATTTCTCTCTTGACAGAAGGCAGTCCCTGGATTCAAATGGTTGATTCAGAGCCAAAAACTAGTTGCTTTGAAATGCTTGTCTCAAAATAATGCTAGATACCTTCTGTAGCATCTCAAGACCGTCAACTTGCTTTTTAAAATCAGTACTTGAAAGCCGCCTATACAAATCCTCTCTAAAATACTTCATCATATCACTCTGCAAGAGAAGCCACATTGCGTACGTCACTCAAAATGCAGTAAGATGAAGAAACCAAGGAAATCTCACTACAATCTCCCCACAGGTACAAACCTCAAGATCTTGGATTTGTTCTGCCCGCAGTTCTTCAAACTTAAATCTACGAACTACCAATCTCTCCCTCTCTTCCTGTAGATAACCACATTGAAAAAACAAATTCTCAAGCACGTCATTTAACACTTAATACAAGTTTAACGTCCATGACACAGCCATACCTTGTTTGACTCCTTTACATTCAACAAAACTTGCAACTGAACAGCTCTATCCTGAACAGACATAATTGGCTCTGGCCGTGAACCCTTTGTTGGCATGACTCTCTGGTGAAGCATGGAATTAATAATTACTACTCCAATTAAGCATCAGATGGCATGCAAATAAGGAAATACAAACAAAAATAGATACCGCAACTGTAGTCCTATTTGTATGCCTTGAGGTAACGCTAGCAGCAGATTTTCCACCCTTCAGGCTTATTTTGGATCCTGTTGATATCGTCTTAACAGATTCCAGTGGTTCTGATAAAACATGTCATAAAACAATAAAAAAATCAAGGGTTTTAGAATAGGATCATCTACATAGACATGTACCAAAGATAAAGAAATCTAAGGTTCCAGGAGACAGACCGACGAAAGACCCAGAAGGTCTAAACCGTTCAAGGACAAGAGCTAATGCTGGCCCTTGAATATCTCTAAGATTTTTCTCAATCTGAAAAGTAAAGGAATATAAGTACAGACATAAAAGATTCAACATAACCAGATCAGCATACGAGACAACTAATCAGAAGAGCTACAAAAATGGTTACCATTTCTTGTCCAGAAACTCTCAAAATCTCATTGATGCAGGCTTCTGCAGCTTTTCGAACATCTGAAGATTTATCCTAAAGAGACATTCAAGCACACAAAAAGTTCTCAAAATGAACACCAATCCATGCGCCAAGTGCAGGTACAGCTCTAGAACTTGTAGATAGAAAGAGAAATTACAGTCATAGCCAAGGCAGTAGGTTTCAGAAGGTGCCCAGCATCAGACAAATCATTCAATCCAGAAAGTTGCTTTGTTAACCAATCAAAGAGGTCCTTACGCCCTTCAGCACCAAGCTTTGTGTCCACCAAAGCTGCTGTGATGTAAGGAATCTGGAACAGAGAGATCATTATTCAATCTTTCAACAAATGTTATAAAATAGAAAAAATGATAGGACACAACAGTTACCATTTTATCAAGATGGACTGCAGCAAGCCAAGAATCCAAAGTACCCAACGCACATTCTCTCATATGTTTCTTGTTGTCACCAAGGCATTTCAAAATATCAGACAAAATGCCCTGCAGGGAACATACTTATGAAAAACTTGACCATCATCAAGTATAATAAGAAAATGTGAAGTAGAAAAGTTTTTGTCAAGATTATGAAGACCTTGCTTGACTTTTCAACAGCTTGACCCATAGCTGATGCAACCCCACCAACTGTGCTCAAAGTTGCCATGACTAAGTTTTTGTTGCTGTCATACAGACGCCCTCTAAGAGCACCAAATAATTCACCTATAATGTGGAAGATAGGTTACAAACATATTGGCGTTCAATTTCACTACAGACTTCTAACATGCACTCCAAATTTAAACTTAATAACAGGGAAATTCAAAGGAATTGAAGTTGTACCGGTTCCAGTTGGTTGAATCCTCTTGTTAGCCTCTTCCAATATTTTATTGACTGCATCAATTGACTCCAACCTAACCTGAAAATTGAAGAAGAAATCACCCAAAAGATTACAATAACCATTTCTCCAAGTAGTTCAACTGTTCAAGGCAAGGCAAAACTGGCTTTAAAGCTTTCTCTACATCTTATGGATTCCCATACCTTCCAATCCGGACTTTCCAAGCTCTTAAGGAGAGTAGGTGTGATTTTTCCACTAATATCTTCACGTGGCAGGCCATCCAGTCCACCAGAAGAAACAGAGGCCACAGATTCCAGTGCCCTAACTGTTTTCTTCGGGACAGCTGAAGCACCCTGAGGATACACAGCATTATCAAGTAAAAATAAATACATAAAAGGATACGGCTTAAAGCATGCAACCAAATAATGAACTTCAAAGCATAACTCGCCATTACCTCAAATGGATTCTTCTCAAACTCAGCATCAAGTGCACTAAGCAGAGCAGGTTTGACATCCGCAAGAAATCCCTTAATATCTGTTGAAATTTGAAGAAGTCAAAAACATCCATGTAAACTTTAATATATTCAAAATGCATATAGAATGACTACACACCTGGGCCAACAAATTTATGTAAAGCCCCCAAAAGCTTAATAGTAGCATTTCTACTAGCAGCAACACTGGATTGCAGCCCAACATCTTTACAGAAATCAATTAAATCCTGAAACATGACAGCATAGCTCTCTAGGAATGTCAAAAGGATTAAAATGGCTGACACTAGCCACAATGAATAGTAGCTGTGAGCATGGAAGGCACGATAATTAGAGAGGGAAGGTATGAAATCACCTTTAGTTTCATATGTGATACGCCAAAGTCTTCAACTGCCGAAACCATCCACAAAACTCCCTCACTAAGAACCTTGGGATTCTTGTGCTCCTTCATGATTTTGTAAAGCTGCATCATTTTAAGCCCATAGGTTACAGGAGATACAATAAGAATATAAGATGCAAAAAATCACATGCATTATCCTTATGCATAACAATAGCAACAAAACATATCTTAGGTTAGGCACAATAATCAGGATGAATAGAAAAGTTAGAAAGCTAAATGCTTAGAGCAAAATGAAACATCAGTCACAATTATACTTACTCTCTCAAAAATGAAGCCTGGACCTACAGCTTCAGAGAATATAGTAAGACATTTCATTGCATGAACTCGGGTTTTAATATCTGCTACCCTTTCACTAATACCTGCCAATGGGTATGAATAATGTCAAAAATCAAAAACCATTCAGTTATTACCCAATGGACAAAAGGGCAAAACCCAAACAAAAAGGGAAAGTAATGAATTCATAGTAAAACTGGAAAAAGGCTGAACCAAATTTTCAAGAAATAGCTCATCAAATTGGTAAAACAAAAGGCACATTCTAGAACGAGTACCCACCAAGGAGGCACAGCACTACACATTTCTTGGGAAATTTCTTTGCAGTTGAAGCTATATAAGTAATCACTTCAAGAGCCTGTTGCTGAACCTGCATTATGGCTTAATGTCAGGAATGTCAAACTAATAAGAAATATATCTTTAAAAGGAAGTTCAAAGACAACCTCTTAACATTGAGAAATCCATGCATCCCAATACCTGAACATTTTTCTCACTCCAACCAGGAAGAGCACAGAGTAAACGGATCAGAATTTCCACTGATTTATCAAGATCCTGCAATCCTTCAACTTGCGTTTTTAAAGATGATATTGCTGCAATAATTATCAAGAATAAAAACTATCAGTCAGTAAAAGAGAAGGTTCAAAATTCATCATAAATAGGAATTGCCAGAACACATACAGCCACAGACTCTATGAGCTAATTTATCACTCTTTAACACATGTAAACAACACGAAACAAAGAACTTAACCTATAACAACTTGCCGTGTTTCACAAATACGGTAAACAACTTCATTGCCTGCCTTTGGGCCTAAACTAATGGAAATTCAAGTTTTTATGATTTTCCTAGCTAATATGATATTCTATAGTCAACGTACGAGGAGTTGATAGGATGTAACAACAGATACAATATTCTACAGTTGTGAATACTGTGATTTACTTGGTGTAAAAACCAATAAAATAACAGAGATATGCAAAGTACTATAACATAAAACATACAGGAAGGGATAGAAAGAAGAAAAACAGAACGGTAGCATGGATGTTCATGTTGCATATGCATATCACAAACCGCAGGTGTCCTCGTGCTCAAAACCTTTTGTTATATATATAATGGGAGAACTCACAGACCCTAACCTTCAGGTGTGCACTGGGTAAATCCTCAGGTGCACATAAGAACCCGTCAAAAAGTTTAAACAATATAATAGACTATGAGCTTTTCAGGTATAAGATCACATATAATTTTGTAAGGTAGATGTCAATGCAACAAAATAAATTTCGTTTGTTGAACTTTTTCTCATGAAAATGGATTTCTGTAATTTGACACAGGACATTCAGCTTAGCCTCAAGCACTTTTATAATTATAACAGAAATCTGGTTACAAATTGTGGATCATCGACCTAAAACAAACAATGACAATCCTCTTAGATTATCAACATCAGCACAACTGCAGCCTGAATCTCGTGATCATTCACGTAAATGTTCTTAACAGACTTAGAGAGGGTCGATAGTTAAACAGCAAAACTAAAAATTGATTGTACATCACAAGAATAGTAGTCACCTTTATTCATATGCATATAATTGATTTGCACAAGCGAAAAAAGGAGACAGTCGCAAGAATCAGGGCAGATTACCTTCCAGCCGCTCCTTCCAAACAGTGCTTTTCAGTTGAGATACAGTGTCCTCTTGTACAATAGAACCTAGCCTGCTTTCAATCTCTTCAAGGCTCATATCGACAGGCTGCAAGTATCAAAATATGCAAAGTAATAATCATGCCAAACAGTGGAAAATCAATTGAGCAATTGACCCTGCAACATACAAAAGTAAGTAAACAAGCTTACTTCAATATCTTCGGGTGGTTCAACAGGTCTTGAAGCTTCAGCCCTCCCAGCTCCATCTCCTTTCTTGGCCCCTGGTTTGGTAGGCACCACTTTCTTGTTACCGGCCTGATGAACATCAACATAGCATACAAATAAATGGTAGGGCTGATTTGTTAACAAACAAGGATCATGCATGGAAAATAAAAATACTGAGGGCAGGAACACTGTACACACTCACAGCAGCAGTAACAGGCTTCTTTCCAGAAAGCATGCTTGCAGCAGACTTTCGCACAAATGACCCTCCTGATACCTGCAACAGCCATTTCCAAGAATAAGCAATCAAGCAAATATTGACGTTCACTCCTTATTTATTACCTATTTCAATTATAAATTAAGTAAATTTCAATCTCCCACTAGGGCATCACAATAAATACCATGAGATACAAATTAAGAAGAGAAAACCAAATACAATAAGGCGTCAACACTAACCAGTACAAAAGACTACAACAAAATGGAACATCACCACATAAAAGAAAAATGTAAAACCCACCTCTAGAGTTGATGTACTCACAGAAACAGATTGACCAGTAGCTGGAGAAACAACAGAAAACATGATGCGAAGCCCATAAAAACTGAGTGATATTAGTAATACTAACGTGCTCATGAAATAATTAACTGACCTGCACCTGTACCAGTAGAGACACCACCTCCTGAACCTGCAATCATTTCAGATAGTTTCTTTCTTCTAACATCGTCAAGTTTTTCCAATGATCTCTCCAGAGGCCTCATGCCAACGGACTAATAAATTGCAGGATAGGTATAAGCATAGGAGTAAAATTTGAGACCAATTCTAACATATTTCTCAGAGATAACATAATAATATTACCTTGGCTATTGCTGCTAATGCTGAAAAGGCTGAATCCCTAACTTCCGGTGTCCCGTCATTAAGGCACTATAAGATCCAATCAAATGAATCAGAAATATATCCAACAAAGAAGAATATTTATGAAATGTAGATCAGGCAAGCATAAATCTGAAGATCCACAAGTCAATCTACAGCTACCATGAGTTATGATAAGCAAACAACAAATGATCAGTCACGTGTGCTATTATGCAAGGTTAATTCTCCAATAAGACACTTTTGCTGAAAACCATCTTAAGGAACACTGTAACTGATCATAAGCTTTTAGTATGATCATAACATTAATTTTCATAGAATGGATCAAATACCCACGGCTACAAAACCAAAACATTAATGATAAGTTAAAGCTGCACTAACCTCCATACAAATGGGAACATAATCCTTATGCACCTTCAGGATAACGGCCTTGCTACTTGTTTCAATACAGAATGTCAACCAACTCAAAGTCAATGAGCGCACAAGAGGAACTTTATTTTTTGTAGCAGTCTTAATATCTGTCAGAAAACAATTTGGAACTTTCAAAAACATGTGTCCCATGCTGAACATACACCAACAGATAAACTACTCACTTCCATGAAATGAATATAAATAATCTTGAAAAGGTTAAAATTCTGACATATTTCCTTCCCAGCACAGAAAAGGTAAATAATTATCATCAACAAGTTCTAATGCCCTCCAACCAAGGAAACATTATGAGTTGAAACTTCATGAAATGAGCTACAATACTCTGATCCAAGCCTAAACCAATAAGATTATGAAAAAAAGCAAACGAATAAAATGAGATATCAACTTGCCTTCAATAATGTCACTGAGATTTATGCAACCAGCCTTATGCATTGCTTGCAAAGTTTGTGTCAAAGACTCCGTCAGAGTGGGTTTCTTCTCTTTCAATTTTTCCTTTGAAATAAAAGTTCTCCAATTAAACAAGCAATAAATTGAACTCAAACGATTTCTATCAAATATAGGTGTAATCATACACTATTGTGTAGACATGTAGAAGAAGGTACAGATACAGGCATACATCTTGTAGTACACAAGAAGAGAAAGCAAATTAGGATCAGGGCTTTTCCACGCGCATAAATTCAGCAATCACAGAAGTATTGTTACACGAATAACGACATATACAAAGATGGAGCAGGTGAACAATCAGATATTTACAGTGTTCCATTTCAGTAACATTGTATGAAATTTTGTATATCCTAAAACCGAAAGTTTTTCAAAATGTAACAATGTCTTATAAGAAAATTAATAATGTATCTAGAAGTTCTATATTCATGCCCCTTAATCCAACTTGAGCACTATCCATGGCACAATAATTCAATGTTTCCTGCAAATCTGTGGAGACTGAAAAGGTAACCAGTGAAACAGCTCCTGCCTTTAGTTTGTATATCAGGGTGAAATCCATCATGTATTCCAAAAAGTCTTTTAGGAAACCTAGTACAACTATAGAGACCAACCTAGATCTAAATGAGTCTGTAAATGTGTGTGGATGAGAATTATATAATTTGAAATGTACGAGTGTAGTTACAAGCAAAACTGGCAGCAAGAAGCGAGAACTTGCAGAAAAGTTGGTTCTTAAACCACGAGCAAGATTGCCAAGAGCTTGGATGGCTTCAACAGCAACAGCGATGTTCACATCAGTAACTAGCTGCAGAAAAATGATGGTGAGATATTGTATCTCTATATGGACAATAAGTGATATATGCAACAAATTAGCACAAGCAACAAAGATAGCTATCAGGCACACAAAGAATGGATATGAATGAAATCAGGAATACCTTATTGAACAATAGCCGCATACTGTCACTAACATTTGGTAATATCATTAGGATCTATTAAAATCTATAAATCAACTATTTCCATCAACTAAATGGTAAGAAATTCAAAACTACTCGTTATACTTTCCAGTAAACCAAAATACCCTAAGAGAAATAGAGAATAAGATATATATTCCAGGTCATATCTAAGATCTCCTCACAAAAAGCAAGGTGACAAGATAAGGATTTCAAACCTTCACGTAAGCAATTGATTGACCACACAACATTTGGGGAAAACTAGTACATTGAGCCAAAAACGAAAAACTAATGAAATTCCCAAAGGTTCAGTATCAAATAAGCATTCAGCCAAAACTAGCTGTTGTGACAAATATAATGTAGTTGCCAAACCGAACATGCCTTTTTTAGTGTCCGACAAACTTCCGAGAAATCACCAGGTGCAATTCTCTTGGTAGAAGCAAGTTTGTTTAGCTCTGCAACAGCCTCCTTCCTCTCTGACCACTTGGCAGCTTTCTAGAGGAAAGAGAATTTTTCAACCAAAATGAGGGAAAAACCAACAGGCAACATAATCCGAACATATTGTTTCACTTAATGCACAACAAAAATGAACAAAATGGGCCAACAAAAAACAGGAAGATAGTAGGAAGTGTGAGAGCTAACCACTCCATCCCAAAAGCCAGACTTTTCCAAAGGAGTCAATATATCAACAGGATCAACAAGTTCATATTCATCTATTTCCTGAGGAACTGCCAAGGGTAACATATGATAAAAAAGTTGATGCAATGTCAAGGAGAAGAAAATTTTAAAAAAAACACCTAAAATTGTACACAAACCATCAGGTGCAGCCTCTTCAGTCTGACCAGGACCTGCAACTTCTGATACAACTTCTGGCTCCGGCTCCTTGTCTTGTTCAGATCTAGTTAATGAACATCCAAGTTATTCAAACGAAGATGCAAATACCAGCTAGTCACTAGACAACAAGATATATAACTGTCATGTAGCAACAAGAAGTTTGCTTTCAAGTCAAGGAATTACAGGATCCTAATATAAGAATGACACAACACTCAAAATTGGCAACATCAAAGATAAGCAACGTTGTATCAACAGAGAAAGATCAATTAAATTTCAATCATACCAACTGCTAGTGTAGAAAAGTTGTCAAACCAATGACAAGCACATGGACCAAGTGAGCCAAACAAGGATAGTTTGTATTGACAAAATCAAACTAGCATTAAACAAAAGGATACATAACTACAACAACATGATACTGATGGCAAAAATCAAATGTAGCTTTCCTGAGACAACCAATAGCTATTTCTTCTGTCAAAGAAATGAATGCTATCAAACAAGCCCATCAAGTAAGCTGAAATCATACTTTTCAATGATATTAGAAGATCAAATTAGTAATCAACCAATGCAACAATCACCTGATCTTGCGAGTTGGCTTAGCTGCTCCCGTAACATTAACAAGCTCAGCTTCCAACTCTTTTCTCTACAAACAGAACAAAGAAATTGATGAACCGTTATGTGATAGAGAAAAAATAGAGCCATATAACATGTAAAAATGTTCGTACCATCGTATCTCGCATCTTCTCGAACAATATCGATTTTACTGGATCTTTCCCAATCCAACGACAAAGCTCAAGAGTCAGTCCTTTAGAGGAGGCACGAACATTTTGATCTTGATGGTCAAACAATTCTGGAAGCATTTTCAATATCCTCTTTGGTGGCACAACTTTGGCACCAAATTCACTAATAGCAAATGCGATACAGTAAACCTCATGTAATGCAGAGCCAACTTCTTACAATTGAAATCAAGAATCTAATGCAAATACCTCAAGGCTTGAAACATGACATCAATTGCAGGGACAACAGCTTTAGCAACTTTGTTCTTAATTGCTTTCTCCATAGCATCCTATAAGCAGCACAGATTAGCAACTACCAAAATAATGTAGAAAAGGTTGGAACAGGACCTAAAGAAAAGGGAAAAGAAGAAAGAAAAGCGGCATCTGTTTTTTAAGAAAGAAAAGTGGCATCTGTTTTTAAGCATATTGGCATCAAGAATAAAATCATAGCTTTGTATTTATCCCCGGTAGACACAAAAGCAAAGTTCTGTTTGACAATCAAAAACTTCTGAAACGAAAAGCTTCTAAAACTCAAACCATCCCCCATATGTTACCAGCATCAAAGCCCAAAAACATAGCCAGATACCTCATTCCTAATGTAAAATGTGAACAAAAGTTCCTGTCTAGATGCCACTTCCCTGACAAAAATGGATAAATAATTCAAAAAAGCAAAAAGACAATGAAAAAAATTTCACAACTATAAGTTGAGGTAGCAACCAGCATTAAATCCCAAAATTTGATGCAAGAATGCTGATATATACACCCTGATCACCTGATTGAAAAGTTCTCATCACTCCAATTCCCTACTTTCCATTAAAAAGAAAGAAAAAGTTTTCCTAAGAAAGCCATTAGCACTACTTGAGAAACTAGGTGCAAAGACACAGTCACTGAATCATCAGGCATTGACACACTAAAGGCCAATCTCTCTAAAATCACAAAGTACAAGTAAGTTATAGTACAAGTTGTTGGGTTAAGCCAACCTAAATCTTGCTTAAAACTATATCCTAAGGTAGAAAGGAGCAGATAATCCTCAATAGAGAGCTGGGACAACCCTAAAACATGAAATAAAGAATGGTACAGGAAATTCTCAATTCACACTCGATATTTGGCCAATGACACTGATTCTGCTTTCCAAGGAGTAACAAAGTTCATGCATCATACAAGAATCAACCATAAATGTTGTAATAACTAATTGCATATGACTCACCACAAAAATTCAAGCTCAAATGAGTTCAACTTGCCTATTTCACGTTTATGAAATAAGGAGGATATCTTAGTTGGGGAATTGGCAAAAGAAACGGAAGAGAGCAGCAGAAATAGAAGATTATCGACTATTCTCAATATTATCATTTCAAGCAATTGTGACGCAATACGTAAACTAAGTATATAATTCTCTCAAATGTGCAAAAAATTTGTACCACTAATATCTCCCAACCTCAGGAAATGTCAAATGAAACCTTATTCCACATCAGAAAAGCTACCAAAAAAAGAAAAAGAACGCCCCAGATTCCAACAGCAAGTTACTTCCTTTTTCAAGATTCAGAACAGCATTTCCATGATTCGTTAACTCAGATACTTGCGTGTTTAAGGTACTCATTTTGGGTCCTCTTCAGGGAGTCTAGTTGAGTGATAATCATCTAAAGCAACTGCGATTGGAATCCTAGAATATACTCAGTTAATAGCAATGGACTCGCCATCACCGGTAGAATAAAAAACGTACCAGAAATGCTTCAACTGCCTCCAACTCCACCCAAAGCATAAATGCTGCCTGAGCTTTCTCCACAGTTTTCGGCCGACCAGTGAGGCATTTGGCCACAATTGCATCACAAACTTCTTTACCATATCTAAAAGATATCAAACATAAATTACAAACTCAAAACGCCATGTTCAACAATACACACACAAAGCACAAAGAATTAAAGAAAAAAAGGAAGTACAAAGACAAGAAAGCATAACCACCTCCCAGCATCAGCATCCGCAGCTCGTAAAAATGCTATCAAGGCATCCAGAGCCTTTTCCTGCACTGGCGCATTCGAATCCGCCACAGTCTTCCTAAAAAGCGGACCTATCAAAATTTTTTAAAAAAATAAGTTCACATCAATGCACCATTATCGAAAACAAAAAAAATAAAGAAAACATCGATCACAGTCAGATCTGAACGACGGAGTTTAGCAATACAAGAGAAAGTGAAACCCTAGGTAAGCAAGCAACCCACCGAATTCACGGAGGCGATGGTCCTTGGGATCGGAAATTGAGTCGCATAGGGCCGCCAAATCAATGTTAGCTTCATTCCTGACCTTCCAATTCTTGTGCAAGAGCCGATCATCCCAGGGAAGTTTCTTGGCCTCCTTCAACAACTTCTCTTCTTCCGACATTGTCTCCGGGCATCTACTCTACACTTCACCTCTATGACGATCGGATGGATCTACGTTTTCCACTTTCGTCTATGATTCTTCAGCCGAGTGCCGGCGAGAGCAGGTGAGAGAGAGGAAAAAAAAGGAATGCAACGGACAAAATGAGAGTACTACGGGGGTTGGGTGTGTAGGTTTTAATTTTATTATCCCAAAAAGAAAAATCAAGAAAAAAATAGAGGAAGAGAGAGAAGGGGGGTGTTATTTTGAATTGTACGTTTTAAGGCAGAACGTTAACCATTCGGTTTCAAGCGCGTGTTAGCTTCGTTCCTGCGGATCCCGCAAACAAAAGCCGTGGAGAGTAGAGCGTGCAATCGGGCAAGTGGAATTCATTGCTTATGTGGACCCCAGACGAGGAGCACTCTCCAGGAGCGGAGTGGTGACATGGTACTAGTAAAGGAATGATTATAAAATCGCCAAGGGATTACCTACGGGCGAGCCCACTAAGAGAAGGATAAAGCTCCTAAAGTAGCTTAATACAGCTGGAAACAGTCTTGTGATCCAACGGTTGAAATTGAAATTAATTTTAGCCGCGCCTTTAAGTATCTGTTAATCTTTGTTATTTGAAACCGGAAAGACCGGGCCGACCTCTGAAGGGCATCCACAAGCCCGACCCATTTCAATGTTTGCAAGCATGAGGTTTGTTGATTGGTCCGTAACTCTTGCTACGCTAGCCTTTTTTATTTCAGCCCATTCGTTAAGCGATGTGAATTTTCTTTTATGAGGAAAAAGACACCCTAACTTGATATGGTTCAAGATTTTTTATTATTTTTAGATAAACTTCTCTTTTAAACCTTTGTTAAATAATAAATATCATACACGAACCAATATAATGAATTTTAATTTTAAATTTTAAATCAAACTAATTAAACTCAGCCAATTCTAATAATTTATTTAAATTATCTTATATATTAATTGTTTTGAGTTGATTTAAAAGTTTAGTTAAATAATCATGTTTGTAACACTCGACTATTCGCGGATGGTGTGTTTTGTTATTAATTTGAACAAAATTCTAAATAAAGTATTTTTAAAATAAAATTACAAAAAATGGATAATTATAAAGTTGGAAGTTTTTTTTTAAATTACTTAAATCATAAGAGATATCAGTGTGTCTTTTTCTCCTCTTTTATGTTAAGACAAAGAATTCAATTATACCTTTTAAGAGTTTGGCTCAATTTAGTATTAAAAATAATCAAATTAATTGAGTCTGATCGACCTAGAATTCAGATATATTTCAATTTTTCTTTAAATCGGATAACTTAAAATTCGATTAAGTTAGAAGTTAAAATGATATTTTTTAAATAAAATTTAATAAAATGATACGGTATCGTTTTATTCTAATGAATTTGAATCGTACGAATAGAGTTGGTATGGCCCTCCCCCCAACTTAAAACTTGATTCAGAATTTAACAAAATAAGACAAACTATCTTCTTCTTGATATTGAAGCAAATATACGTGTCTTCTTCCTCTTATCCCAAGCCGGTCCATAACAATATATAGAATCCAAAGAGTAATAATTACATATCATCACATGCGTTCCACTCAGTGGAGTTACAATCAAACAGAACCAACTATTAATAACCAATCAGCAATAAGCAAAAATGTTATTGGATATTTGGTCCCTAATCACTTTCAAAGTTTGATACTTTTTCTTGTTGATGTGAGGTCCACAGTTCCAACCCTTTTTTACCAACCAATACCAGAAAAACGTGAAAATTCCAAAACTTGGTCTCCAGCTTCTGAAAACGACCGGGCAGGTCCCTCTGTTTGACCACTTTTTGTTCGTGTAACCATATGGAAAGAGGTCACTGCTTATTCTGTATGAAATAATGTGATGGGGTATGTTCTTTTCAGAGGCTACTTTTGACCTAAGTATCAAGATACAAGTACAACTAGCTATGATACAAATACAATGTTTTGTACTATTGTTAAAGATAATTGATTCAATAATCCTTAGCTGACATTGCAATGAAAGGATTTACTAAGAAACATAACTGTTACAATTTAAAAGAGACTGATTTTGTAACTCAAACTCGTGACCTTCTAATCACAAAGAATTTGCTAGTATAACTATTATACTTGTGATACTAATATAATATGATGCATATTAATGTTTGTAAAAATTTAAGAAAAGTTAAGAAAACTCTAATTCATAAAATCATAATTTTTTGAGAAAAATATAAAATCATAATTTCTACATGTCTTTTTAATCTTTTTTTAAAATTGGACTACAAAATAATCATTACGAAAATATACAATTTTCTTGGGAAAAGTCATATATAAGAGATTCATATAGCATTATCAAGTTGTGAATATTGATAAATGCGATTTTATAATTGAATTATAAGTTAATTACAAATAGTTGTAAAATAATGCTTTTCAAAGTGTAGAAAGAGAGATATATAGAAGTATTAAAATCAAATTAAATGAGTGTGACCCTTTTAAAGCATTCAAAAGCATGAGAAGGAAACAACATTAAGGTCAAAACATGGCATACCTAGTTGGATTCTGGCGGCCAGCTAACTAGAGTTGATTGGTGGTCCTTATGAAGCCACAAGATCAAAAGGAAATTAAGAAATATGAAATCACCAAAACCTTCCACAAAATGATACTGATTTGGTGCTGCAAAGATCAACTAAAGAATCAAAATAATAATTATCTTGGATTTTCCACATATATATCACAAATTTACTACACCGGAATTCCAAAAAGCTCCCCATTCAGCATATATGCAAGTGTTATTCATTCACATAACTTTGCATGTAAACCGATCTTCTTCTTCTGCTGCTGCTGCTTCTTTAAACCGATCAAACGGAATGTATGCATTTTAACATATAAACAAAGACGAAAGATGAAGAAGAGAAAGCAAATAGAAACATATAAAGAAGAGAGGGAGAGGGAGAGAGAGGGAGTGGATATGTATGCTTGGCTCCTCGCACGCCACCGGCAAGAACCAATCAATGCGGTGCGGTGGAGGAGGAAGAGAGACTGGAAGTGTCGCCTGTGGCATACAGGGAGCCAGGCATAGTTATGCTCATACCAATCAGTTCATCTTTCTAGCAAACATCTCCGTTTCTTTGATAGCAACCAAAACCATCTATGGTAGTGAATGATAGAGAGAGAAGAATAGACTTGGAATATATGGGCATACGAACTTCTATATATAGAGACATTCTTATTTCTTACAGTGCATATTAAGTTTAATATTGCAAACCTAACCACTTCATTACATATTTCCGATGTTAATTTCAGAAACTATGGAATGGAGTTATGTTTTGTCTTTATAAACATTTAATACATTAACCTAACTAAGTTACTAAATTTGAAAAGACTTTCATAAACAACTACTACATCTTTAATGCACAAGGGCTCCCACTTTATGAAAGTTGGAGGAGAGATATCAATTGAGAAAATACAAACATTTGGTATATAAAAGAAGCTGAACAAAATATGGTTTAGTTTTAAGGAGATTAAGCATGCAATTGCGAAATAAGCTTAGCTCAATAGGGTAAAGTTACAAAATGATGAGAACCAACTAATCATAATCAAAATAAATAGCCGCCAACGCCACTAACCCTTTTGCTGCTTTTCTTCTTTTTCTTGTTATGAATAAACAAACGAAATCATAACGTGTCGTTTCCTAGTAGGTAAAGAAAACCAATCACTTTAGGAATTTCTGCCCTTATTATATCCTTAAAGTTTACCTATGCAGGATAGTCTCGTCCTCTCCCTAGACCCTATCCTTGGATCCAACTGAATGTTACTTTTTTATTTTTGTTAAAAACGTTATCAATATCAAATGCTTCGAGACAGGGATCAAATGCTAAATCTTATCTTTTCTTTTCATTTCACCGACTGAAAAAACACACCTTGCTTTTCGTTTATGGGGCCTGCCTTGTCGGTTTTCCTTGTGAGTAATCCTTTTTATTTATTTTTTGTAAACTTTTTATTTTTAGATATAAAATAGTTTTAGAAATAAAATAGGTTTAATTATTAACATTAAACTAATCTATATTTTTATAGTTAATAATAATTTAATATTAAATAAAATTTTGAGATAAATTGATTTTAAATTAATTAATTAATTAATTTTATTTTAATATTTTATAAAATATTTAATAATAAGTATTAGTAAAAATTATAACATTTTATTACAATAATATTTATTAAATAATTATCATATATTTGAAAATAATTTTAAAAATTAATATTTAAATAATAATAAAATATAAATATAAATATAAATAGTTAAATTTTTACTAATTAATATCAAGTAACTAAATGGTATATATTTTAATTGAGCATATAATAAGAAAAAAACATAAATTATGAAATTTGAAGAAATAAAAATTCAAATAAATAAATTTTCTGAAATTTAAAAATTAAAAATTACAGTAAAAAGAAAACAATAGTAACAACAACATTAAGTAGAAATTTCGCTAAAGCGCGAAATTTTAAAAGGTCTAGTAGTACCTTTAATTAATAGAGAGATTGCTTTAGATGCATTAAAAACAAATAAACCATAAATTTTTCTTTTCTCAAAGTTGTACAGGCAATCTACAAAATGATGAATTATGGTCATAAGCAAAATGATGCTGCGTTTGAACACTATTCGCAAGTTCTATATTCCAAGCATAAAACCGAATTATGATTAGTGTCATTCTTATGGATGACATGAACAATACTCCCTTTCGCACGTGAAAAATTATAGTCATATACTCATTTATTTATTAAGAACTTAAACATATATCTCTTAGGTTATTTGTTTTTGTTACTTTGTACTTACCCTATTTTATAAATATCTATTTATCTAATTTTTATGAATCTTATTTATTAAATAAATTAATACTCATAAAATAGAGTAGGCTCTAATATCGTAGAAGTGAACTTTTTCATATCTCGTACCGAAATTTCTAATTCCTCTAGTAAAGTACCTCAACTTTCCTGTTCTAGCTACTTTATTCTAATCTTATTATATTAAATATTATCTATACATTTATATAGAGTTCACGTAAATACGTAGATAAGAGGATCATTATAACCGGAACAAAAGACTTCATCCTAACAAAGGCCCACGAGTAGAAATCAATGATTGCAGTTTCCACACTTGTCCCCACTGTCATTATATTCTATGTTTTCAATTACAGATGATGTTCTTCTTCTTTACAAGCCAAGGTGTCCTAATCTCCTTTTATTTTGCAGTAACTTGAGGACTAATCCCAATCTTTTCAGAAATATACAAATAAATGCATACTGTTTTTTTAAATGTACTTATTATCATTTGAACTCCAATATGCACAAGAGAGGATAATATTGCTAATGCTAGCTTAAATATGTTATGAATCTAGTTTTCCTTTGTCCTTTTATATTAAATACCTCACTCACTATTGATTTTACGTAGTCTAGAAAAAGAAAAAATAATTAATAATTAATATAAATTTAGACAATGAGTTAGATGAGTAATAATGGTTTGATTATTGTAAATTATTTCAACTTTGAATACATTTATAAAACATTGCATATCAAAATCCAATTGCAAGTTTAGGCTGGTTTTATGTAAAAACAAAAACCTTTTGGTTATTAATGTTAATTTTATAATTAATAATAACTACATATTAGATAAAACTTAAAGATAAATTATTTTTAATTAAATAAATTTATTTTAATGTCTTATATAATACTTATTACAAATTATTATTTTGTTTTAATAAAATAAATAATTTATAAATTAAATTTTTATTTATACATTAATATTTATTTTAAATATACTTTAATTATTAAATAAATTTATAATTTTAATTATATTCATTAATAATTATTTAATTTAATTTTAAAAATTAAATAAATTATTAAGTAAAATT
>JAOQMS010000003.1:29511529-29523365 GCA_027563885.1 Erythroxylum longipes | reverse complement strand
ATAAAATTACTAATTAATCTTATGCATAAACATATGGGAAAAATTAGAAATAAAATTTGGAGCAAAAATAAGAAAAAGGGACCACAAAAGAGTCTACGCGCCCCCACGCGCGTGCAGAATTTTTTTTTTGTTTTTTTAAATAAATAAATAAATAAAAATATATATAATAATCAGATGGGTCGGGTTGCGGCGCGCGGGTCGGCTGGTTCGGGACGACGCCGTATGCGTCGTCCCTGACCTCCAGACGGGTCGGCAGGTCGACCCGCGAACCCGCGTGTCCGACCCGTCTGAAACTCCCTCTCCCGACCTCCGTTTCCGACGATTTTAGAGGCATTTTCTTCCATTTTTCACTATCTATCGATTTTCCATATCCATTTCAGCCAAAAATGCTCCAAAAATTGAAAAAGCACCAAACCCATTTCGGCTTAGAAAATACAACGTATTTTTTTGAAAAACCACCCAAAAAATCGTGGTTTTTTGTCCAAAACAGAGACGAAAACGCATCTACAACCATCAATATACTTTTCCAAACCAATAATCGTTATTTCGAAGTTGTTTAGACAAAAAACAATTTAAACCGAAAAGTGTTTCGAACAACCGGAAAAACAAGCCCTAAAATCAAATGAACCAGCTCTGATACCAATTGTAACAGCCCAGATCACCCGCTTACAGATATTGTCCGCTTTGAATCTCGGCCTCGCGCCCTCACGGTTTTGTTTTTCCAACGTGTAAGCCTCTTTAGGGCATTACTCCTGCAGAACATCCCAGGAGGTCACCCATCCTGATACTGCTCTTGCCCTAACACATTTAATTTCGAAGTTCTGATGGGATCCAGTGCGTTAGGGCATGGAAAAGGCGTCTACAAGGGAGAGTTTTCCACATCCTTATAAGGCATGTTTCGTTCCCCTCTCCAACCGATATGGGATCTACGCTCCGCGGCACTGTGGCTGTTGGGTAGTCTCACCCCCCTTGGGAGGCCAGCGTCCTTGCTGCATACCGATTCGGGTACTAGCTCTGACATCAATTGCTATAATAAATGCAGTCATTGTCACATTCACCAACTAAGATTTCATTTTATTTAGAGCATAATAAGTTGATAAAATCATACATCCAACACTTGGTATGTCCCTCTCCATTGTTCAAAGCTCAAACACCTATCAAAGACAAAAACAACACAAAAAACCCTTTTGCAAGAGAGAGTTATGGTAGAAGACCCTCTTTTTCTTTACACACCCACACACAATGCATATATCACAATCTCACCTTATGTCATATTCTACCCTAAGGAGTTTTATGACATATTCTACCCTAAAGAGTAGAATAGGTTAATTGTATGGTTTTATATGGATGATGTCAACTATAGTTTAATGGGTCAACTTATAGTCATTAGGGTACTACCATGTACCTCAAATGCTATTAGCAAATTAACCATCCCATTATGATAATTAAATATACATTAGGCAATTCGATTGTGGTTAAACATATGGAATTAATATTGTGATTATATTAGCACACAAATATTTCTAACATTAAAACCATTTTTGCTCCATTCATGCAGCGACAAGGAGCAGAATCAGGAGAGACTATTTCTGTCCCTTCGGAGCTTACTCACCGAAGTGAGCAACCCCTGCAGATTCTTCCTGAAGGGCCTTAAACCAGAGATTGGAGTAACGATACGATTGCACGAACTCCATTCCTAACACCAGGCATATATGCTGGCACGGAAGCAAGAAGCAATAGTAATGGCGAATGGTAACACCATCTTTTCCCGAAGAAACGTGATAAAAAACATGAGTCATGGGGGAAGCTACAACCCAATTCCGAGGATGCAGCAAATAGCTAACGTAAACAGGAATTCACCAGCAGATGGAATACTGCCCACGCCAACAACTACAACACGTCCACTAGCCGTAAAAGCATTTAAACCTCCTAAGCACGTCAGTCGCAAGGAGTTTGACGAAAAACAAGCGCAAGGACTTTGTTTTTGGTGTGACGACAAGTACAGCCCAGGCCACAAGTGCAAAAAAAAAACAATCACAATTCTATGTGATTGCTGGAGATGAAGACCTCACGAAAGCGGTAGCGGAAGTAGATGATGATGAGTGTGAGGAAGCTCAGGGGGAGGCTGACTGTCTTAATGTTTCAATGCAAACAATGACGGGTTTGTCGGGGGAGTGGGACTTGTGAAGAAGGGCGACTGTAATGTTAGATATATAGAACCCATTTCCATTATAGTAGGTGGGGGATTGCGATTGGAATGCAGATAATGTTGTGTGAACTTTACGTGGATAATGCAAGGGATTTAATTCACCATGAATGCGCCGGTGCTGTCACTGGGAGGGTGTGATCTTGTACTGGGAGTCCAATGGTTGGTGGGATTAAACGATCAACTAAACCATTAATGGAGTTACTGAAGAAGGAGAGATTATTCGCTTGGGAGTGGCAACACGAAGAAAAGAGAGCATTCGAAAAGTTGAAAGAAGCAATTACATTGGCACCTGTGTTAGCACTTCCCAATTTTTCGAAATCCTTCGTGGTGGTAGTGGACGCTAGTGGATTATAACGAATCACATACACCCCACGAGGAGAATTATGGTAAATGTTCTTTAAATAACTAATAAAGGTATTTAAGGTTTTGGAATTTTAAAACCAAAGAACGGAAGGCTTTCTTTAACAATTGCTTTTACACGAAGGAGAAGTGAAAAAGATTGTCTACATTTAAGTGTTCTTTAACCCGTCAAACTATAATAATAATTTAAGTATAAAATTTTTTATTTTGTATGCATATGCAAAGATCCTATTTTAAGGTAATATATATGATTATGTTCTATCTTAATTATTCTAACATTAGTATTGAAGTATAGCTTTGTTTTATATATGCAGGCTAACATCAAGACGTCGAAATGTGTGAAACTTTGGCTATTGATTGTTTGTGCATACTTATATGCATTTTATGCAACTAGAAACCTGGATATTAGAAGAACCCATCCCATTAAGAATCCATCGCATGCTCCACTTTGATTTGAAATTAGATCTGGAATATTTGATTTTGTAAAAACCTTCATATTTTTTGGAATGGGTGTATGCTGTTTTTGGAATTGTGTTGTTTTTGTGGATTCTGATAGACCACAAAATTGATGTATGTACCCTTAGATACGAATCTGTTCTGTTGTATGGCTAAGAAAACTGGAAATGCAACAAGACATCATTATTTGGCCATTCAGAACCTCAAGTTCGAGATGTGTTTGCATATTATGTGGCATACCCGCACCACTCTTTGTCCTCGTGACACTTACAAATCCATATTAAATGCCCATGCAAGAGCGATAGTAGACTTATTGAACGTTGAAGAAACAGTACATTTCTTCTGCTCTTGCATGGCTGAGATGGATCCATGACAGTAAAATGACGAAACCAAAACAAAATAAAAAAAAGACAGAGAACGAACCACAAAGATGAGGAAGAAGACCTCTCTTCTTGAAAATAAACAAGATGCACGTGGCCTCTCAAATGGCTGTTTTGTTTTGTTTTTTTATAGGTTTTGGATATATGTGTCATTATAA
The DNA here is from genome assembly GCA_027563885.1 of Erythroxylum longipes. Lineage (NCBI taxonomy): Eukaryota > Viridiplantae > Streptophyta > Magnoliopsida > Malpighiales > Erythroxylaceae > Erythroxylum > Erythroxylum longipes. The sequence goes on along the minus strand of JAOQMS010000003.1, from coordinate 29,519,802 downwards.
TCAAAAATGGGTTGGGCTGAAATGATATGCAGAGAAAGGGTTAAAGTTTTGCGATCCAAATTTATAACAACTTTTTTGGGCCAACAAACAATGAATAGATCATGTCTATGTGATACCTTACGGGCTATAATTTGGACCCATAATATGTGACTTTCTTACATTAGGATTGAAGGCTTGGGCCTTAATAACCACATTGAGGTTGGGCTAGACCTTAATATCTATATTGATGTTTTAAATTAAATGTAACATAAAGAATTAGAAATAAGTTTTCTAATTTACACAAACTAGTTAATTTAGTTAAATTAGTTTCTAATTAAAATAATTAGTTTTTGTTATAATAAAAATTATACTACTTTGTTTAGTTGAAATTAGATAGGAGTTTCATCAGAAATTAGTTTCTAATTAAACCAAAATAAATTGATTAGTTCAATTATAATTTAAATTAGAAATAAGTTTCTAATTAATTAGATATTAATAGCATAATTTGATTAGTTCAATCAATTGCTAATAGAATTAAATTGTTTACATTCTATGAGCATGAGTTCACTATGTGTTAGACAAAATAATTTGTTTATTTTGTGCACTCTTTTGATTCCTAAAAATTTGTTTTTCAAGAAAATGCCTATTATTAAGCGGACGCCTAAGCTTATTCGATGTGAGACACAGAAGAGACGTAGTGGCAACATGTATGTACAGTTAGTTAACATGTGTTTAATGCCTGGAGATAGTCTAACACAACATGTTATTTTAGTTAATAACATGATGCAAGAGTTATACTTTGGAGGTTGATTAGCTTATGCAGATGTTGAAGTAAAGTATATGACTTTGCTTGCAACATTACCTCAACCTCAAGGCGAATTGTTACGAATGCTCTGGAATAATATGCCTAACAAGAAGACTTATAATTTGTTAGTGATGACATTTATTAAAAAGATGAGTATAAGGAAATTGATTAGGACTTTGTATCCTATAGGTCTTAAAATGGAAATAGTAAGAGCTATTATACATCGAGCTTCCCGAACTGTGTCGCGCGAACTCGTGAACTCATTTCCGCGTAGGGTTCGTTACCTATAGACTCTTCGTAGGTTGTAGCACAGTTAATTTAACACGTTGTTTTATAAGAACAAAGTCTTGATATTTATGTAATACGTTTACATGTATATTATATATGAATTCGTCTAGAGTAAGGTACGTAATTAGGATTCGATTGTTGTATGAACGATGATTGAACACATTAGTGGACTTTTGATTTTATAAGCAATTGTGATTGAATTATTTAGTCTATAAACGATTAATATGACATTAATGTGTATATATTTCTTTCTTATTATAAAAACTTTGTGTTTCAAAATGGCTACTGCTTCAAAGAATATTGCTGCTGAACTCAATAGGGGTGAGAAACTCAATGGTGACAATTACAAAATCTGGAATATGAAAATCCAATATGTGCTGGAGGAGCAAGTGGCTCTCGAACCATTAAACCTCCATGGAAGTTCCTAAGGAGGACACTACAGCCCAGCATAGGAGGAACCGTGATGCATATGAATTGTGGAAAAAGAAGAAATCTTTAGCTCGCATCACGTTGCTGAGTAGCATGGATAATGATATCATGCGAGAGTTCTCCAAATTTGAAACTGCAAAGGACATGTGGTCTGTATTAGCTGCTCATTTTGGAGGTACTTCAGTGACCAAAATTAGGTCACTTACATTTAAGTTTGATACTTATAAGAAGCGCCTAGATGATACATTGAAAAAGCATCTGAGGCAAATGTCCAACATGGTAAGTGAGTTATGTGATGTTGGTCATGAGCTTTCTAATGAACAACAAGTACAAGCTGTGATTCGTTCACTGCCTCAGAGTTGAGAGCATATGAAGATGCACCTAACTCATAATGAGAACATCAAGAGAATTGAAGATGCTGCGAGGCATCTCATCTTGGAGGAAGAGTGTCTTAAAGCCTCAAAGATGTCTTCTGAGGCATATGCAGTTAGTTCTAGATCACTTGGAGCTATGAACAAGAAACGCAAGCATCATAGTGGACACAAGTGGAAGAAAAATAAGAAATTCAACCACTCTCCTCAGGAATCTAAGAAGAAAAAATGGAACCAACGTGGAAAGGGAAAGCGTCCCTTCAAGAAGAAGAACATGAAACATGTGAAGTGCTATAATTATGGTAATAAGGGTCCATTTTGCTTGAGATTGTACCGAGCTCAAGAAGGTATAGCTTTATAATACAAACATTTATTCTGTGAATGTTTCTTATTCTATTTTTCTAACTGAATCACATCCTTTGTGGATTGCAAACTCAGGAGCAACCAACCATGTAGCGAAGGATCAAGATGCCTTCATTAAGTTTTGTAAACTCCCACATGGTAGTAAATGGCTTTATGTAGGTGACAATTCCAGAGTTGATGTACAAGGAATTGGTACATGTAAATTAGATATGCGTGGAGGATGACCCCTTATCCTATATGAAGTATTATCTGCTCTACAGATTCGTAAGAATCTTTTATCTTTATTGATATTGGTTAGACTTGGTTTCAATATAAATTTCCACGGCGGTGGAATGGATTTGTATCTTAGATCTATTTATTATGGTTATGGTTTTTTATGTGATGGTTTTATAATACTAGATATATTTAAGGAAAATAATAATATTAGTTATCCATTATTTACATCTAGTAATTCCAACAATTCATATTGGTCAAATTCGAGTAAATCGATTAGCTGAAGAAGGACTTTTAGGTAATCTAAGTTAAGTAAATCTACCTACATGTGAGCATTGTTTAGCTGGTAAAATGGAGAGAAAGCCATTTAGAAAAGGAACACGAGCTTTATATCCATTGCAATTAATTCATTCTGACATCTGTAGTCCAATGAATGTAAGGGCTAGACATGGGGTAGTTTATTTCATCACCTTCATAGATGACTATACTCGGTATGGTCATGTCTATTTGATTTCTCATAAATCAGAAGCATTCGATTGTTTCATAAAATATATGAACTTGGTTGAGAATCAATTAGATAAGAAAATAAAAGCATTACAAACTGATCGTGGACAAGAATACTTGTCAGACAAGTTCAAGGCTTTATGTGATGAGAAAGGAATAACAAGGCATTTAACAATTCCTAGAACCCCACAACAAAATAACGTCGTTGAAAGAAGAAATAAGACGCTATTAGAAATGATTAGGGCCATCACCAAGCAAATTTACCAATCACTTTTTAGGGTGATGCGTTGTAAATAGCTACCTATATACTTAATTGTGTGCCCACGAAATCAATTATTATCACACCATTTGAGTTATGAACTAGTAGTAGACCTGACATGTCAGGTTTCAGACCTTGAGGGTGTGCAGCCTATGTTCATGATCTCTCTCACAAACATGAGAAATTAGGCCTAAGAGGGAGAAAAAATATTTTTATTAGATACTCAGAACACTCAAAAGGATACGTGTTCACTGGTGAACAAGATAATGGAGGTGTAACTGAATTTGAATCATGAGATGTAACATTCTTAGAGAATGATTTTCTCAAGCAAGGCAAAATATGTAAAGACCTATTTTTATATGAGACGCTTGATTAGAATGATTCTGTTATGAAGAATCAAAATTAGGAACTTCAACCAAGTGGGAGCAATCTATAAAAAGATTCTCAATGATGATTGATCCAAGTGGGAGCAATCCATAGAAAGGCTCTCTATGATGATTGATCCAAGTGGGAGCAATCAAATCCATCATGAATTTATTTATGATGAACCTCGTTTAAGACAAAGTAATCGAGGAATAATTCCACTACGTCATTTTGAGATTGAAGGAGAAATTAATATGATTGTCCCGCAAGAGGAAGAAGAGCCAAGGAAGTTAAATGAGGCTCTTACTGGTGCTAAAGAAGAATGGATGAAAGCAATGAAAGAAGAAATGGATTCTTTAAGCTCTAATCAAGTATAGGTCTTAGCTGACCTTCATAAAAGGTGCAAAGCAATTGGGAACAAGTGGGTTCTAAAAATAAAGTGAAAAGCTTATGGCAGTATCAAAAGATACAAGGCACGCCTTGTAGCAAAAGGATATACACAACAGTAGGAAATTGATTATAAGGAAACTTTTTCACTTGTTGTGAAGTTTGCTTCAATTCGTCTTATTCTAGCTATAGTAGCCAGTATGGATCTTGAATTACATCAAATAAATGTAAAAAACTACTTTTCTCAATGGAGAATTAGAAGAAGAAATCTATATGGAACAACCTGAAGGTTGAAGGCAGGTTAAGAAAATAAGGTATGTCGGTTATTAAAATCAATTTATGTCTTGAAGCAGTCTTCAAGATAATGGTACATTTGTTTTCATAACATAATCATTTCGTATGATTTTCAAATAATTGATAAAGACCATTGTGTGTATGTTAAGAGATCCAAAGATAAATTCACGATTTTATCTTTATACGTGAATGATATATTGATTGCTTGTAATGACTGTGTTCTTTACACAAATCAAATAATGGTTATCATCTAAATTTGAAATGAAAGACATGGGTTCAGTGACATATATTGTTGGAGTCAAGGTTTCAAGAGATTGTTCGAAGAGATTGTTATCACTTTCATAAGCGATGTACATTCAAAGAATTCTTGAACGATTCTATATGCAAGATTCCAAACCAATTGATAATCCTATTGCTAAAGGTGAAGGCCTTAGTAAGAGAATTGCCCATCAATGCCACAAGAATGGGAACAAATGAAGAATGTTCCCTATTCCGGTGCAATTGGAAGTCTTATGTACACAATAATGTGTACAAGACTAGATATTTGTTACGTTGTTGGAATGGTGAGCAGATATCAATCAAATCCAGGCCAAGCACATTGGAAAGTTGTAAAGAGAATATTGAGGTATCTAAAGGCAACTGTAGACTATGTATTATGTTATCAAGACAATGATCTACGTATACAAGGGTATACAAATGTAGATTAGGGAGGAGATTTAAATGAAAGAAAATGTATCTCAGGATATGTATTCTTACTAAACCATGGAGCAATATCATGGAAAAGCAAGAAACAATCTTGTGTTGTATTATCCACAATGGAAGTTGAATTTATAGCATTCTTAACTGCAGTACAAGAGGCTATGTGGCTTCATCGATTCTTAATGCCTTTGGGAGTCACTAAAAGCGAAATTGATCCAATGACCATTAATTGTGATAGTCAAGCTGCAATCTCTTATACTAAAGACCCCAAATTTCATTGTAAGACAAAACACATAAATACCAAGTATAATTATGTGAAAGTAATAGCGGAGCTGTCAGTATAAAGAATCTTGGAGATAATGTTGAGCTGTTATTGAGTAGATTTTGTAGATATATTGTGCAGATATATTAGAGATATCATAGGATTCAAAATTCAATTATATTGTAACTGTAATCTTATTTTTCTCGATATTCTGTTTTCCTATTGTATCTATAAGAACACATTGTTATTCAGTAATAAAGGTAGAGCTGACACTCTTTTACCAAAGTTAACATGGTATCAGAGTGGGAGTTTTGAAAATCAGAATGGCAAACTCATCCAATGAAAATGCAGTCAATTCTCCATATGTACTGCAACCAATTGACAATCTTGGAGTTTCTCTAGTCACCTGCTTACTCAAAGAGGATAATTATTCAACATGGCGAAGAGCCATCACTAATGCCTTATTAGATAAAAACAAAATGGGATTTGTGGATGGTAGTCTTCCACGACCTGAAGCAAATTCACCAAACGAAGCTGCATGGATTAAGGGAAATTCTATGGTGATCTCTTGGCTCTTTAATTCATTGCATTATTCTCTTCATGATAGCGTGGTTTTCTTTGATACGGTAACGGAGCTTTGGAAAGATTTGGAGGAGCGATTCTCACAAGGAAATGCACCTCGTGTTCATCAACTAAAGATGGAGATTGTTAATACTCAACAAAGGGATCAATCGGTGGTCACCTACTACACCAAGTTGAAAGGATTATGGGATGAATATGGATCGTATTCTAACACACCAAAATGCACTTGTGGTGCTATTAAGGAATTTGCTGCATAAAAAGAAAAAGAGAAGGTTCATCAGTTCCTTATGGGATTGCATGACAAGTTTAATGTTGTTCGATCTCAAATTTTAAATACTGAACCTTTGCCCTCTTTAGCTCATGTTTACGGTTTGGTAGCACAAGAAGAACGACAGCAGCAACTTGCAGCCAGCAAAGGAGGTAACTCATTAGAGAGGGAGGCTTTTGCAACTCCAAAAGGAAATTCCAAACCATCTAATTCTCAGTCGTCAACAGGTAACCGTGATGTTTCTAAACTCTTTTGCGATCATTGTAAAAAGACACGGCATACCAAAGAGACCTGTTTTGAATTACATGGTTACCCAGATTGGTGGGAGAAAAACAAAAAAGAAAAGGGCAAATCGGCTAATTCTGGTCAAATTCTAGCAGATCAATTTATGACTCCTTCTCCAGTAAGTGGTTTAACAAAGGAGCAATATAACCAGCTTATTTCTCTTTTAAGCCTTGAAAACTCCAAAGGTGTTGAACCAATGGCCAATTTTGCTGGTAAGGCTATTACTTTTTCTGCAACTAATTATGAGTGGATACTTGATTCTGGAGCTTCTGATCATATGACTTGTGAAAGGAGCTTTGTAATTAAAGAAAGAAAGATTCAATTTGGTTCTAATATAACCATTCCACATGGCTCTTTTGTCACTGCTGATACTTGTGGTGATGTGGCTTTTAATTCTTCAATCACTTTAAACAATGTCTTGCATATACCTACTTTTGCTTGTAATCTCATTTCTATCAGCAAGTTGACCCAAACACTAAACTGTGTTGCCCTTTTTTTCCCTTCCTTTTGCGTGTTACAGGACCTAACCACGAGGGAGCTGATTGGAATGGGTGAGCTAAAGAATGGACTTTATTACTTCAAAAATCACGTACCAGCTTCATCCTTCTTGTCAAATAAAGACCAATCTAATTTATGGCATCAACGCCTTGGTCATTTATCTTTTAATCGTTTGTCTCTTGTTTCAGATTTTAAGCCTTTTATCTCAAATAATTCTGATGTTTTTTGTGATGCTTGCCATCGAGCTAAGCAAATTCTCCAGTCTTTTCCCACTAGTTCAATTAAAACTCAAGGCACTTTTGATCTTAGTCATTGTGATTTATGGGGACCTTATCGTACACCTTCTTTATCTAAGTCTCATTATTTTTTGACTATTGTTGATGACTTTACCAGGGTTACTTGGGTTTATTTGCTCAAATCTAAAACTGAGGTATCCTAAATATTACTTTCTTTCCTTGCCATGGTTCATCGACAATTTAATTGTCTTGTTAAAATTATTCATAGTGACAATGGCACAGAATTCACCAACATTTCTCTTCAACAATGTTGTCAACAAGAAGGAATCCTCAATCAGTTTTCTTATGTTTCAACACTTCAACAAAATGGTGTAGTGGAATGTAAACATAGACATTTACTTGAGGTTACTAGAGCTTTAAGGTTTCATGCTGGTTTACCAATAAAAATTTGGGGTGAATGTGTTCTAACTGCTGCCTATTTAATAAATTACACACCCACACCTCTTTTATCTGGGAAAAGTCCATATGAACTGTTATTTTGTTCAAAGCCTTCGTATGCTCATTTACGTGTTTTTGGATACCTTTGTTATGCTTCCGTTATCCCACGATCACATGATAAATTTCATGATAGAGCCACGCCATGTATTTTTTTGGGATATCCTTATGGACAAAAGGGGTATAAGGTTTATGATCTCAAAACACATCAAGTCTTTGTATCTCGTGATGTCATTTTCTATGAAAATTTTTTTCCTTACAAAGCAAATGTTTGGTCCTCTGCAACACCACCACCTAAAGTACCTTTGCCATTACCCATTGATGATGTGTCCACTTCATACCCATTCTCACCTAACCAAAGTCCATCATCAACAGACTTTGACTACCACCCAATACCAGCCCAAATACAACAAAATGACATAGATACATATGATATCATACCTACCTCACAAATTCAACAGCCAAATGTGGAACAACCAACGCCATCTATTGCTCCTAGGAGATCTCAACGTGCCAAAATGCAACCAGCTCATTTTAAAGACTTTAAACTTAATTTCTCAAAAAGTAAAGGTTCTTCTTCAGGCTCATCCAACGCAGCTTGCTCAGGTACAGGTCTAACATATCCTTTGTCCAAATATCTTTCTTATTCAAAATTTTCCTCTACTCACAAATGTTTTCTTTCGGCCATTACCC
>JAOQMS010000003.1:29475261-29502955 GCA_027563885.1 Erythroxylum longipes | reverse complement strand
GGTACAGATAATAGTATTCCAAATATTAACTACTGGAACATGCATCTCATCAGTTAAATATTGAAGATTATACAATTAATTGTTCAATATCCTGAAGTTTAGTCAAAATGACCTCTTATGTGTCACATATGGACAAGATAACTAAAGGAATCCTTTACAATTAAGCTAATGGTACAGATAATAGTATTCCAAATATTAACTACTGGAACATGCATCTCATCAGTTAAATATTGAAGATTATACAATTTTTTTTCTATTTCCTCATATTGGGAGCATGGTCATGAGACCTTTTTTTTTCTTCTATTTCCTCATATTGGGAGCATGGTCATAAGACCTAGCTTGTGCAGATTATTTTAATGCTTGATGTTTGTTTTGTAGCATTCTGTCCACGGACTTTTTACATGCTTCAATACATGAAGCTGGAGACAGGGATGTCATTATTCTGACCAACGCTAAAGCAAGGGCCTCCATCTCCACCAATGGAAAAGATGATAATGTGAATTTGATTCCTTTATTTGCATTTATTCTTGGATGCAGCAATCCTTTGATTTTGCTTAATTTCCTTTAGTAATTTATTTATAAGCCCCAAAAGTTCTGCATGTATTCTGATCGGAGCGAACTGGATAACATTAGGGATCATCGCTGACACATATTTCCTGTGTATCTGTATGTTTATGTTTATTTTTATTTTGCGTTCAAATGAGGCCCTTGAATTTAAGTTTGAAGGATGTACTAGAGTTGGATATGATTGAATAAAAAATTTCTTTCGGGATATGTTTTTCTAAATTTCTTTCCCTGCATTTGATAACTGAAGATTCCAGGATATAGTAATTAGATTTTTGAATTCTTTCATTTATGCATTGGTTATATGCATGCCAGGATGTAGGGAATAAGAGTTGGTATTTATTTTCCATTGACTTGTTTCTGAATTGTTATATTGGCATGATCATGCTAACAGGTGAAGTTGGATGATGAAGATGCCTCTAGTTTTCGGGATCGTCTTCTACCTCTTGTTGTTGGCTTGCTTAGAATAGTGAGTAGTCTATGTAGTTTTTATTCTTAAAATTTGTGCTTCAGCCTGGTGCAAATGTTGAGTATTTTGATGAAAATATTTCAGGCTAAACTACCAGCTGTTTTGAGAGTGTATCAGGACAATCTGACTGGTGATATGAAAAATGCTATTAAGACTGCGGTGGCAGAGCTGCTTCCGATACTTGTATCCCAGCCATTGGATTTAGATTTTAATCCTGGAGAGCGAGCGGTCGAAGCCGATGGCAAGTTCATACAAAAATAGGATTTTAATGTCTTTTTGAAAGCCATTATTCTAAGTAGTTCATTGTCTACTTTAATTCCATCGCCAACAAGTTATGTGTTTGATTGCTTCCAACTTTTTGATGTTTGTTAATCAACCAGGTGGCAGTTCATCGCTTGCAAGCAAGTTGAGGAGCTTGTCAACTGAGAGTTTTGTTCAACTTTTAACTGCTATTTTCAAGATTGTACGGGTAATGTCTGCTTCCTAGTACACTTTGAGGACCTGAAATTTGTATAATTTTGCATAGAATATATACTTAATAAAATTCTAGCATGAGTGCTTGATTTGACAATTAAACAAAGGGCTTAGCAACAGGAAAATAAATTAGTGAAAGAGAGAGAGAGTGGAAGTGAGAAAGAAAGTAAAGTTTCTTGGATCAAGCAGGCAAAGTTTGGAGAAGTGATGGTAAACTATTTCATGGCATTTTGCACCATCTCTTCAATGCTTTACAGGCGGCATGATTAGTGGGGAATGTAATCCGTATGTAACTGAATAATTTGATAAGAAACTTTGAAAACTATTTACTTGTTTTATTCACACCTTTTGATTCGTTTCTAAATATTTTCATAAAATCAGTTACATCAATTATTTAAATATGGTTAATGCAGTTCTCACAACTTTTGGTCTTGAATTGATTCTTATTTCTATGAAAAGTAATTGCGAATGTGTAGTTCTGTCAAGTCTTTTTCAAATGTATTGTTAACCCTTTATTGGAAAAACTTGATATGTCCAAGATGTCTTTTAAATTTGATAGGTCCTTTGAATTAAACTTTTGGATGATATATGATGTTCATTGCTTCCTTGACTTTGGCACTAGAGATTTATGATTAAGCACATTTTAAAGAAGATGTAATGTGATGTATTTTCTTTTAGTGAATGCAGGCACATTTAATGAGGGCTGCTGAAGTGAAAAAGGCAATTGAGTGGATTATGAGCAACCTCAATGGACACTACGCTGCTGATTCTGTTGCTGCTGCTATTGCTCTTGGTGCTGCAGCCGCTGAAACACTTCAAGAGAGTGATGGTCAAAGTGGTTCTCCCCTTTCATCCTTGGGTCAGCGAATTTCTACCAAGGTTGCTTCATCTCAGGGTAAAGAAAGTGATTCAGTGGGGTCCTCAAATATATCAAAAAATTTCAGGTATACTCCTTTCCGTTTGTACTTTCTGTTTGTTGTTATTTTAGATTTATAGTTTTGCAGCATGCTGTGCATCTTGGACCTTTCTTTATAAACTTTCAGTAGCCTTTCTTCTGTTGAGGTAAAGGATCACTCACAGCTTTGTGTACGGCAGCGATTTAAGGTTTGCTTGCAAGGTTTGGGTCATGGAGGTCTTACTTTCCAGATCAGTAATTTTAAGGAAAATTAACTATGAATTTGTGTTGTATTGAACCGAGTGAAGGGATCATTAAATGGCCTTTCAAAGACATGATAGGTATATCCTTTGTAGGAAGGAAGACTGCCATTCCAATGTCAGAGGTTATATGGTCTTGTGGGTGTTGAAGTGATTGAATATTTAGAACAAAAGAAAATCTTTGGAGTACAATCTCTAGGAGTGAGTTCTCTCTCTTTTTTTTTAATGTATGTTCTAGCCATGATTTGTGGAGGATTGCACTAGGCCTGAATGACATCAAAATAGAAAGACTGTAAAAATACAAACAAGAAAAATCCTATAGACTATTTGGTCCCACAAGTCAATTCTTTAAACAAAAGCAGCAATACCTGCAAAATTGACATTTGCAGGAGATAAGATGTTCAGCCCCTTTTTTGTGGTTTTCGTATTCCTTCTGCAAAGCATCAGTTTTGATTCTCTTCTAACTATCAGTTTGTAGTTCGACCACTTCATATAATATTTTTAAGGTTCTGATTTTTGATAGGGCTGATGTCCTGCGCGAGAATGCTGAAGCTGTTTTTGCAGCATGTGATGCTGCTCATGGAAGATGGGCAAAGCTTCTTGGTGTCCGTGCTCTTCTTCATCCTAAGTTGAGATTGCAGGAATTCTTAAGCATATACAATATTACCCAGGAGTTTATAAGTGCCACTGAGAAGGTACTTATCCTTTCAATTTGGCATATAGAAAGAAAGAGCTGATTTGATTGTTTTTCTGATGCTTTTGTAATTCTTATACGCAGATTGGGGGAAGGTTGGGGTACAGTATTCGTGGAACACTGCAGTCACAGGCTAAAGCTTTTGTTGATTTCCAGCATGAATCACGGGTTAGTTTCTGTCCAGCTTAATACAGACAGAGTTGTATAATTTTTGCAATACCCTGCAAATCTGTTTTTAGAAATAAATTGTTCATTGGTTGTTGTAGATGAACAAAATAAAGGCAGTTCTTGACCAAGAAACATGGGTCGAAGTAGATGTTCCTGATGAATTTCAGGCCATTGTCACTTCATTGTTTTCTTCAGAAGCATTGTTATGTGGATATGTGGATAGTTCTGAAAGTCATATGACAAGCTACAATGAAGCAGTTGCAAGCAATGATGGCTCAGTTGTGGCACAGACCAAATCAGAAAGAACTCAAGAGCCACTGGCAAGAATGGATTCTAGCGACATGTCCTCGCATCCTGCTATGCATGTCAAGTCCAGTTCTATTGAGACATCTGAAGACAATAAAGCTGATGTTTCTATATCGTCTGCACAGAGTAATCACGATCATGCGAAGGAGCGAGTAAAATCTACCTCCCAAACCCTTTTTTGTGGAGGTGTTGGCTATCACATTGTAAACTGGTTAGTTATCTTGTTCTACATATTTTCACCATTGGCAGATTTGTCTCTGTAAAACTTTTTGCCTTTTTACTCATCCAAACCTTTGTATGCCGTACTAGATGTAGCCTTGAAGCATTTTCTATTTAAAGTTCTTAGCCTATTCATGGCAGTATTTTCAATTTTTACTTTGCTATCATCCAGGAACTTGACTTGTTTATTTAGTTATTTTTGGTCTTAAATGACTTTTTCTAAGTTTTGCTACATGGTACCATTTGATCGTATCCTTTTGTTTCTAAAATTCCAGTGGTTTGATATTGTTGAAGATGCTATCAGAATACATTGATATGAATAACTCTCTACCTGCACTATCATCGGAAGTTGTTCATCGTGTTGTAGAAATACTAAAGTTCTTTAACACGAGGACTTGTCAACTTGTTCTTGGAGCTGGTGCTATGCAGGTAAAAGCTTTTAACGATTAATGTTAAGTATAAATCATACTTTACAAAATGTGTAGCGCAGATGTTATTCTGCGTAATAAGATGACCTGTAAGTTAAAAAAAAGTTAAATACGGTGAGATCTCTACTTGCTGGTTTATTTTATAAAAGCATTTGTTGTGTAATTTTCATGTTAGTTCTAATTCCATTTTCTGTCAATAATTAAGCTCTAATTTGATTAGTTTTGGTGAAACAAAGTTGACTTTCTATAAGGAATTATGATAAATTATGATGCTATACTTTCAGGTTTCCAAAATCATACAATAAATATTGGCTAATGAATCTCTTTCTTTAATTGTTTACCATATGGAGTTGGATGATTTACATGACTGTTTTGAGGAAATAGAGGATACTCCCGATCGGGAGAGAGTACAGGGAAATTTTTTGTGACACAATATATCTGACAAGTATTATATGTCAGTCCAAATGGAATTTGTGTTGTAAAGCTGGATTTTTTTGTTTTGGGTTGATTTGAAAGTATGGAACTTTAGCAGAATTTTAATTCTTCTATTCTAATGTCCGCTCCAATTGAGCTACAAACCCAATGGTCTATCTATATTCTTAACCTTAATCTTTGTGAAAAACATCAGTATGACAAGGTTGTTAGTGTTTTTTCTTCAAAACGGATATACACGTGATGTTCTTTCTACTAGTGTTTGCTATCTTCTAATCTTTTACCGTTAATGCTAAGTCTTGGGGTGTCTCATTTTTTCTTTTTTGTTGTGTTGGTTTTGTATTTTTTCTTCAAAAAGGATATCCAAGTGATGTTCTTTCTACTAGTGTGTGCTATCTTTTAATCTTTTACCGATAAGTGCAGAATGCTAAGTCTTGGGGTGTCTCATTTTTTCTTTTTTGTTGTGTTGGTTTTGTATTACAATATATTTACTTTCTTTAATGTCAAATTTTTGAAAAAAATTGGTGATTAGTTCATCTCAGAATCTTGGGTTACATTTAATTGCAGGTCTCTGGATTGAAGTCTATTACCTCTAAGCACTTGGCTCTTGCAAGTCAAGTCATCAGTTTTACCTATGCTATTATTCCCGGTATGTTTGTCACTTCACTGAATTTTAACTAAACCTTTTACTTTCCTGAAGATTTAATTGTTCAGATAAATGAGAATTTAGCATGAAACTTTATAATCACTTCGTCATCAATTTTATTGGTTGTTTTCCATCTGTGCTGATCTTGGTTGTTCCATACTTCGTCAGCATCTATTGACTATTTCATCTTCTCTATTATGGAAAATTGGATTTTCTACGTCTACTAACTATCAAAGCAAAAGAAAAAAGAATAATATTTTATCTAAGACTGTGTTGGATCCACTTTTATTTTCGAATTTTGATTTTCGTTTTCACATTAAAAAAATACTTGTTTAGTTCAGTTTCAGTTTCAGTTTCAGTTTCAGTTTCTGATTTTGGTTTTGGTTTTGATTTTGATTTTTTTTCCTATTTCATAACTTCTTTAAACAAAAAAAATTAATTTTGGTTTTTGTTTTCATGATCTAATTTATTATTAAATAAATAAATATTATTTAATTGTTTAATATTAATTACCAATAAAAACTATATTGTTATAATTAAGTTCAAATTTAAAATAAAAATTAATATTAATTTTTTTGAAAATTTGATAATTATTTAATAAATATATTTAAAATATCCTTAAAATATACAAAATACTTATGTATGAATATAAAATTTAAATATTAAATATTTAATTCTAAGTAATAACATTGGCTTTAACAAGTAAAATATATATTAACAAATAAATATTATTTAAAAAATTTAAATAATTTTTACATAATTATTTTAATAAAATATAATGAATTTATTATTAATATTTATCAATAAATATCATATAAGAGATTTATAAAATTAATTTTTTTCCTAACTTTTATGTAACATCTAATTATTATCATTAATAAAAGTATTATTACTTTGATATTAATAATCAAATATATTGTTGTTTTTGTTTCAAAATAAATGGAAACCAAAATCATTAAACGAAAATAAAAAACCAGAAATGGAACCAAATGGCCATCTCGCTTTCACTATGTAAAATTCGGATTGCAATTTACTAATGCATCAAAATAATTTGTTGAATAAGAGTTTAAACAATCCTATCTACAGGGGCACTTGGAAGAATGGTAGCAATATATCACCCTATCTATGGCAACATAAAACACCTTTCTCTTGGAATAATAATATGTACCTTCATAGAAAATGCACATTGCAATTTTCATGCTTATAACTCCTCTATTCTTTGTCATTGTCATTTGCATCATTCTTTTAATTTAAGTTTGAGAAATTTCTTGTTTATGTAAACTTTTCCCTGTCTGTGATTACCAATGTATTCTTTCCTTTTGGGCTTTGGGATTGGAGAAATAGTTACGTGCTCAAAGTTACTGAATTTATTTTCTTTGCGTTGTACCTGGAATAAGAAATCAGACGCATCCTTTTCCTTAAAGTGCCAGAGACAAGGAAGGCCTTACTTTTGTTAGAAATTGATCGAGTGGCACAGGTTGGTAGTGCTTTTTTTTTGGTTGCTTAATATTTACTTCTAAAACGAATAGTCCCTGGCATAAAGGCTGGTGGGGTTGAGTGCATTGCTGAATTGAGACAGCTATTAACTAGAATTTGTAATGAAACCACATAGTCATCAGGAGTTGTGAATCTCATATGAACTTCAATTCATGCGTACCTTCAATATTGTAGCAGAAACTAGTTTTGATGTTGGAGTTGTTTGTAGTTTTAGGATATCAACATTGTTACTTACGTGATGCTAGTCATTTGATCTAGGATTACAAGGTTCACAGGGATGAGATACATACAAAGCTTGTCCAAATAATGAGGGAAAGGTTGTTATTTCATCTACGGGGTTTGCCTCAAATTGTTGAGGGCTGGAACAGACCTGAGGATCCTGACTCACAGCCCAGCCAGTTTGCACGATCCCTTACAAAGGTATTTAATTTGGCTGGACGTTTATTCTTGGTATATGAGTTAACGGTTGTATGTCCTTAATGCTGTGCATGCTTGCATGTGGACATGAGACTAGGCATGATTTAGTGTGGATAGAGACGCAACAGGACTATTTAACCATGATATTTTGCCCCCATCCTGCAGTTTGGCTCGAGGCAGAAGTTGATGTCCTGTTGTGCATTCTCATTCAGCCCAAAGACACTCTTAAATGTTTAGACAGTCTGTAGGGCATGGTATTGTTGTAAAACAAATAAGTCAACTTGCACTTTCTTAACAGTTAAAAAAGGAAATGAAAACAGAAAGTGGGTGCTGCTAGTCAGTTCTAAAATTGCACTGGAAAGCATTCCTAGGTCTGTTATATGCTCTTTGAATATCAATTGATGAAGTGGTTTGGTTTGTCTCAAGCTTATAGCTTCAGCAGTTGTTACACACACACACACACACACACACACATATTTTGTATTTGCACATCTACGAATATATATCGAGGACCCAATTTTGGTTCTGTCATGTAGCATATCCTTCATATTATCACATAATCATGAGTAAGTGCGGGGACTTGGTTGTCAAGGTAGTCTTTGATCTAATAGAAACCTAAAGTTTTTTCTCATCTAAATTTTATGTCAAGAATTGAGATGGATTTGCAATATGTACCATGTAGAAGTGTGTTGATGGGTACAACAACAGTGTTCAAGTGGCATATATGTTCTCTTTGAAGTTGTGTAATCGTAATTTTCTTTTAACATTTTGTCCTAATTTGTAGTTCAAATTGTTTCCAGGAGGTTGGCTTCCTCCAACGTGTATTATCTCGAAACTTGCACGAGGCAGACGTTCAAGCAATTTTTAGGTGTGTCTCGATTTGAGCATGGTGAATTATCTTTTGCTGCTGTCATTTTAGTGTCTGTTTTCCTTACTGTCAAGGTACTAAGTGACTAACACTTCGGGAAATCATCTCTTCATCACAATGAATTTTGTGCTATTCTTTGTACAGGCAAGTGGTATTAATCTTCCATTCACAAATTTCTGAGGCATTTTCACGGTTAGAGATTACCACTCCACAAGCAAAGAGCAGGTAGTTTTATTTTTTTACATTGCGGGTCTGCATATTGATTCAGCTACTGGATTCTTTGTGTTATTATCGTTCAGAAGCAATGATTTTTTGTATTTGGATGCTGTTTTTACAATTTATTTTTGAACACTAAGCAGTTTTCCTTTTATTTTTGGGATCAGACTGTACCGAGATGTTAAACACATTCTTGGATGCATTAGATCGTTGCCTTCTGAGAACTCAGACAAATCTGGTATTTCTCACTGGGGAAAGCTTGATGAATTCTTAACACAAAACTTCGGGGATGAAGCCAGTTAATATCTGTTGTCAATTATCAAATTGATGGACTTCTGAAGCAGATGTATTTTTTGTTGAATGCACGAGGATCAGAACTGGATCTCATCTTATATTCCGCTTACTTTGTAGAATAGATAGAGGTAATGCGGTCATATATTTGCTTTGTTTTTCTGCTTGTCAAATTCTTTATTTGGTGCTTCTGTTCTATCACAAAGATGTGATGAAAAGAAAACCGTTAAAATTGTTATGATTTGTTGATTATATAGCTTTGTAGGTGATTTCTCATTCCTTTGCATCTGAATCCCTCTTAAGGATGATTTTGAAGAAACATTTAAGTTATACCTCTGCGTATTTAATTCTTCAATTAGCAATCGTGCATTGTTTTAATATGAAATAGTGGATAGAGCCAAGCTTGCAACTAAATTTGATTGCAGCTCTTATATTAGCACTTCTCACGTTTCAATGCTTACGCAAGCAGCAATAAACATATTTATTGTGGTGTATGATGGACTTGACAAGTTCCTTCTCATGTTTCTGTGCTTAACATAGCCATAAAAAACTAATTTATCATGTGGAATTCAATTGGATATTCCTTTTATGTTCACAAGCAATGCTGTGTTGGATTCCTTTTAATAGTTTCAATTGTGTTGATGTTGTTGCAGGTGGTTTTGGTGTGTGTTTAGGTAAATAGTGGGACTAGTATTGTATCACAACCAAATGTTGAGGCGGCAGGAAGTTTGATGCGGAGTTTTTGTAGCAGTTATCCAGTTCATGGTAAAATTCTTTAGTCAAAATGCTGTTATAACATTTGATCCTTCAATGTATCATTTGGACAATTTACGAGTTCAACAATTATTTATTTTTCATCCCTTTTTGATTGCTAATCTGATTCTATAATTTAAGCTGCCAAAGTACCAAACTATCTTCAAATAAAGTGCAAATGCAGTTATATCATTTATACAGCAGGTCACCTTCTACCGAATTTAGTGGTATTTGCATAATTGCTCTGATTATCCTGATGCATTTTTCCCAGTAAAGGATATTTAGAACACAAAAATGATACACAATATACACACACACACACACACACACACATACACGATAAGTAAAATATAAAACATTTATGTTTATACAATTAGAAATAAGCATCTTATGGACTAAAATAAGAATTATGCTGTACTTATGAACAGTATATATTACTCATATTATTCTCCATCTGTTATTTGGAAAATTGAATAGTTCGTTAACGAAGCAAAAAGCTAATACACAGTCATAAAGCATATTCATGAGTTTACAAATAAACCCTAAAACAGCAACCAACTAGACAGACAAAGCTGTAAAAAATCACCTCCTCTAAACCTCTAGCTTCCATATTAAGTTACACCCGTATGAGCGTTATTTGCAAGAATAATTTCTCTAATCTATATAATTATCTTAGTACTCAGCTCATATTTATCTATAACTAGTCCTTTGTACAGTCTGTTGCTGGTTTCACGCCATTTTGCATAATTACAACATATGACAGCAGTTTTAAGAAAATATGCATCTTGTTTTATACTCTTGACAACATTACTTGCCCATTGAATAATATGCGGCCATGACAAATCACTGCAATAGAGTTGCAACAACTGTTGTATCCTAGACCAAATAGCCTGAGAGTAGACATGTTAGAAAAAGAGATGCAGAATGGTTTTAGGAACAGTAGCAATCACTTTCTCTGTTGTAAGAGTCAAGAGTTCTCTAGAAGAAGGCATTAAAGCAATCTGGCCTGGAGACTAACTAAATAAAGCCTCCTTGATATTGCGAGGACTGAAAGGCCTCGGGAGATTTTTTTTAACCCCTGATTGGTAGCATAAGAAGTGAAGGATTTCAGTACATTCACAGAGGAGTGACTAACAGTGCTCTAATCAAGTCCTTGTAAAAACTATATGTAATCTCACTGATTCTTTCCTTATCCTTACATATGACCCCTTCCCATTCAATCAAAGAATAGATCTTATTCCTGTTCCTTCGAGCTAAAACGGTATTAAAGAAGAACTTAAAAAGTTATCATCCCCTTCATTAAGCTAAAGAACCCTGACCTTCTACCTAAGGAAGTACTTATGGATCTCAAGGGCTTGATTATATTAATTGAGGCCCTTAGACTCCTGAGCTCTCAGGTCCTTATTAAGGGGGGTCTTTATAGAAGTTATGCTAAACCTTCCTAAGAGCTTCCTAGCTATCTGGATTGGTACCAATATCCCCATGGACCTTGTTTCAAAGTGCTTTAAAACTCTTCTTGACAGCTCCGAGTTTCCTTATTAATTAAAAATTCTAATGATCAGAAACCTTGAGGTTGAAACTAGCCTTGATCACCTCCTCAAAACCATCAATTGAAGCCAAAAAAAAAAAAAAATCTAAACGAGGCCTTGGGATATAATGAAGAGCTTAAATTCATCACCTCAATTATTGAATGATCTCAAAAAATTGGGGGGACCAAAGCCAGCGTAACAACCTGTGAATTGTCTCATCCATGAATCATTAACTAATACCTATTCTAGTTATTCCCTAGTGTGCCAATACCCTTGCTGATTGTTATTCCAGGTATACTACTGTCCAATAAAACTAAAATCCGGCGCACTAATTTGATTAGCATTTGGTTCAGAGTATGAATGAGTTTTTTATAGCTAAATCAACTCTCTCAGCCTTATATGGAAAACACAGTTCGGATCCCTCATAATCAACCAAGAACCTTGAATCCTCCTTTGAATCTGACTAAGATCCTTCCAAAATGAGTCCTTTAACATACATCAAAAGATTTATTAGTCCATTCAAAACATCTAATAAAGTGAATTAACTGGTCAGGATAAAACATATTGTTAAGGTATATAAGAGAAGAAAAAAAAAACCACCACCTTTCTACCATTGAAGTGGTGAGAATGGTTTGAGATGATAGACTATTTATGCACCAACAAATCTCAAACTTTCCTTAAAGCTTATTAGCTTTTATTTTTGTTTCCAAAAGTTTTAGAAGGAAATGCTTCTTCTTCAGTATCACATCTTTGACAACTTGTTGATTGAAGGGGCCATTAAATCTCCTGACATTTCAGACCCGGAAAGACATCAGCCAGAGGATAGGGTACCTTCAAGCTTTGCTCTCCTTACTTTTCTGACAGATCTTCTTTTTACTCTAATTCAAAAAGTTCATTTGATTGCTTCTTTTCCTGATTCTGACTTATAGGAGAGTTGTCATTTCTTTTATGTGAATTGTGCATCTAATCACCTAACTGATGTATTTCGTCAGTACTTTAACTATGAGCTGAGGTTCCACAGCCTCTTTTCATAGGTTGATCTCGGATCCCGTTATTATCCAGAGCTTTTTCTTGTGTTATCATCACCTTTGGACTATCCAATATTGAATCAGGAGCAATATCTCTAACCTCTAATGGCTAATTATTCTCCTTGTTCCCATGAACTCCTAGTATAACCTTGTGGCAGACAACTTCCCAGTACGTTTCCAACATTTGGTTTGATTGGAGGGTTTCCAGCTATAAGACAATGAAATCTCAGCCTTATTTAGTTCACCAATACCATTCATCTTCATAATGGACAAAGCATTAGGTAACTTATTTTAACCTCTATACAGATCCTAACATATCCCAATCTTTATCAATTTGAGATTCCAATCAAAAGGGCTTACCTAAAGAGTTGGCCAAGTAACTAAGCCCCTCCACTGTCCAATATTCCAGAGGTACTAAGTGAAAGTTAATCCACAATAGAATATCTTCTATATTCACCCTCTTCAATTCCATTCACAACTACCATTTTTACAAAAACATAGGCCGACACCAATACGCCAAAGCCTTTGCTTGATAATGAAGACAACATCAGTGTCTAATGAGAATTTAAAGATGAAAGCTTCATCCTCTGTAAGCAAGGTTTTTTCCAGACCTTATTTGTTCCATTTTGTAGACACCTAGTATTGCACTTATGAGAAATGAGGCCTTTTTCCCAAAAAGAACCCTATCGGTAAGGAAAACATATTAGCAGCTCTTTGAGTAATAATTTGGATCAGTAATTATTACAATTACCAATTTATTACAATTGGAGCAATAAGCCTGGGCTTGTTAGCACCCGTGTTTATGATTATTTTGAAATAAATAAACATAAAATATTTTCGCTTTTGTAACAACAATTGGCACTGGTTCTATATGACTTGTTAGTATCCCTTTCGCATTTTATTCAAATATGAGATTGGTAATTATTTTTCACTTCATA
Organism: Erythroxylum longipes; assembly: GCA_027563885.1. Taxonomy (NCBI): domain Eukaryota; kingdom Viridiplantae; phylum Streptophyta; class Magnoliopsida; order Malpighiales; family Erythroxylaceae; genus Erythroxylum; species Erythroxylum longipes. The sequence goes on along the minus strand of JAOQMS010000003.1, from coordinate 29,489,863 downwards.
AAAGTTCATGCTATATATATATATATATATATATATATATAGGGTTTTGTGAAACCTTCTAAAATATTAACGGGTAAAAGGATTGAAGTTGGTTGAATGTATTTACCGAAATAACCTAATCATTTTTTGCTGAATTCCACATAAAAATATGCTACTAATGTAAGTAAAGCTAACGCAACAGTAGTATTTATATCATTTGTAAGTGCAGCTAACTCCTCCTGAGGTAATTGTATGATTTTCCAAGATAAAAACGCCCCAGACTAATTAGAAACAAAAATAAATAGACATATGGTTCCAATAAAGAAAACCCACAAACTGTATTATTCTCCAATTTGAGTTTTGCTTGTCCCGAATGAATTCAAGGACATATTCGAAAAAATTATGCCTGAAAGTATATAATATATATATATATATACACACCTAATGTCTTTCTCTAGTATAGTAATTATATCCAATTTTACAGTCATACTTTGCTCCACGAAATGAAAAAAAGTCAAATGGAAATTATCTTTTGAAAAGATGGTTAAGTGGTTCAAAACACTCTTCTTAAAAATTGTTATAGTTCACAAGGAACTATCAAGAGTACGAATCTCCCTACTTTTGAATAGATTTATGTCTTTATTAGATTTGGTCTTATTTCTTGAACATTCTAAGTTTCAAGAATAAATAATAATAATAATAATAAATAAGATTAAGATAGTTACAAATTTTATTTAGTTTTCCTTATTTGATTGACCAACCCTAATTTCAATATTTCAACTATATTAAATGATCATTCAAATTGGTCAATCCAATTTATGACCACTTCTATGATACTAATTGTTGCTTAATAGAATTTGCTTCATTAATTAGCTCACAATTTGATTTTGATCATTATAGACTAGAATCCACGTCGGGTTCTAGAGATGTGAATATGATTTTAACAGCCATCACGGCAAACATAAAAATGGCTTCTTCTTTAGGACAATTATTGTATCGGTCTACCTAATGCTAGATGATGAGGTGCATAATAGATGGATTGCATAATAGATGGATATAAATATCACGAGTTGGCCGTAATAAACCCAGTGATTCCAGATACCTTCTTCTCGGTTCTTTCTTCTGTAACCTGAGCGCGAAGATGGAAAAGATAAGAGAGCCTCATAAAAAATACGGTCAAAAATTCATAATAGAGTTCAATTAGAATGATTGAATTGATTATTTTCGTGCTATACGGATACTAAATTACCTAATATAAAAGGTTTAAAAATCACCACAAACCACTCGGTAGAAAAATTATATTAATTGTTCAGATATGATATGCTACATGTAAATATTTGCGACAAGATGATTAATATTTTTTAACACTTATCACTAAGTTAGTGACTACTACTTGTCTTTTTTCTCTATTTAATTCTAAAAAAATGTTTTTAAATACTTAAATATTATTTTATACTAATATTATAATCATAAACATGCTTTTATTGGTAAAGATTTATACCACGTCATGAAATTTTTTACCGTTCAAGATATCTCTTATGTATAATAAGTGTTTTGAGAATTTATATTTCCATTTGAAAATACTTTAATATAAATAAAAAGGGCATCAGATAATGCCTTTTCTCTCATATATTAATACAAAGAAGATTTATTTCTATTTTTATTAAGAAAATACCGAATTAAAGTTCGAGTTTAAAGCTTTATGGAGCTGAAGTAATCCGTGTCACACTTGCTAGTGACATTTCTGCCTTTCTAGAGCCGTTTCAGTATTTAACCGTTGAAGGTTGTGGTGAAGCTCAACTCCTTTCCTACGGCAAGTGACAGTCCAGGAACTTCAACTGTAGTGAACTGGGCATCATTGCTTTGAACCCCTATGAATGTCACTTTCTCTATCACCCATTTCTGGCTCAAAGCGAAATCTCCATTCACAACCTCTGATCTTACAAAAAGGGTATTCCCCATTTTTCCACCGTAAAATCTCACCAAAGTCCAGTTACCTTCACTTGCTCCTCCCATCTCCACTTGCTCTCCGTCATCCAAAAACACCTCACCCGTGCTATTTCCTTTGCTGCTCACAACTACCAAGAGCTCGAAAGGTGTTTTTCGAGCTGCTAGTATCGTCATTGCCTCCCCTTGCAAGGCCAAAATATTGCCGTCCTTGACATGCACGTTTATGTGGTCAGGCGGTGCATCAAGTGTGAGTTTCTTTCCCGAGTCTATTACTAGTGTCTGAGAGTAATTAAAGAGGCTAAACCAGTTTCCTGCAGGAAAGTATGCTTCAACTGAAACAGCTTCTGACTCAACTACTGGTGAGACCAGCACTCCTCTGCCGATTAGAAACTGTGAACTGACTTCGTATGTGTTTTGGTCTTCAGGGAAGGTGAAGAACATTGGCCGCACTATGGGAGTTCCAGTCGTGTGCGCCTCAAACATCAACGTATAGAAGTACGGAAGTAGACGGTACCGCAGACCGAGCACCTTCCTGGCAGAGTTAGCAACCGAGTCCCATAGATAGAGCTCTTGACGATCAGTATTTTTATCTGAGTGATCCCTTGCAAAGGGATAAAAGGCTCCTAACTGCATTGCGGCGTTTTAATCAGTTTGCGAACGAGAAGAATCAATGTTTATATGAATCTAACATGAAATTTGTCACAGTTAGCATTATGACTATGAATAATGTAGCAGCAATGAAGTTTACCTGAATCCAACGACGACAGAGTTCTTCTGTAGTGTTGCCACTAAAACCACATATATCAGCCCCAATCATGGGAATCCCGAAAAGACCAAAACTCAATATGGTAGGAATTGTGTTGGCCAAATCATCCCATGAAGAGGCAACGTCTCCAGTCCAGTGTGCTGTGTACTTGCCGGAACTCACAAAGGTAGACCTACTCAGTACAAATGGCCTCTTACCAGTCGCATTCACCAAGGCTGCATTGGTTGCTTTAGCTTCAAGTAGCCCATACAAGTTATGGACGTTGTATTCAGTAAAGTTACCAAAGTGAAGGCTTGTTGCAGGAACAGTTTTGCTGTTAATTGGTTGCTGATTTCCTGCATTGTTAATCTTATAAGGAGGATCATCAAGTGTGGATGATTCTATAGGTGATGAAGTTATGAAGTTGGATATTTCATTCATATCAATCCAAAGACCATCTAAAGGAAGAATTTCTCGAAATAGTTTGATCTCTTCAGTCCAAAAAGAAGTCGTCTTTGGGTTCACAAAATCAGGAAAGTAGACGTCTCCAGGCCAAACCTTTCCCAAGTAAGGAACACCATTTCGTTTAATGTAGATATCAGCCTCCAGTCCCCTTTTATATGTTCCGTAGGTATCGTTAACACTAATACCTGTACAAAACAGTTGGAGTTAAGTCCTAGAGCAACCATAAACAAGACATGGAGAGGTATCTGAGATAATACAAACAATTACCGGGATCTAGGATAAGCACATATTTCTGACCATTTTGGTGAAGTTTGGTCACAAATTCTTTCATCTTATCTGCCGGAAAGTTGTGGGGGTCAAGCGTGAAGTCCTTATATGCGTCCATGTAATCGATGTCTGTCCACATAACTTCTAGAGGGATTGAAGCATTTGCATAACCAGCAACCACACCCTCCAAATCAGAGACATTCTTATAACCATATCGACATTGGTGAAATCCTTCATATGACAGGAATTGTATTTGTAAGAACAAGTGAAATTTTCAGAGAACATTACTAAAAGGCTACGAACTTTGAAGGCTAAGAAACGCTACGAACTTTGAAGTCTCAAGAAATGCTACTCACCAAAGGACCAGTATGGCATTGGAGCTGGTTTTCCGATAAGCTCTGTATACTGCTGTATAACGTTATCTGGTGAAGGCCCCGCGAAAATGTAAAGATCGATAATACCACCTATGATCTTGTAAGTTATCCTGCCACCTTCATACACCACGTCCATGCCGTTACTGTTGAACAGTAAAACACCGTGTGTTGTTCCAGCCGCAACTTTTCCATCAGCAGAGGGCGACCTGACGTCAATGTAGAATGGATGTGCTCCATATAGGTTAACATCTTGTCTTGCACTAGCAATGTCAGCGTTCCATAAGGTTAATGTCTGACCAGGTGTCAACTTGAAGGTCTTCTTGGTGTGCTCTCCTATTCCATACAGAGAAGACCTATCCTGAGGAAGGGAAGAGAAGAGTTGGATGTACTGATCTTTGAACACCAGGAAAGTACTGGAATTTGAAGAGTCCGGAGACGTGTCGAAAAGGACGTCGCCGGATTTATTCCTGGAGACCGTGAAGCCAAAAGGGGTTGTGTTGTGGAGGGTGAAAACAAGGTCAGATTTGGGGTGGGAGATGACAACAGATTCAGTTTCTAACAAGGATCGGATTTGAGAATTGTTACAGGTTGTTTGTAGCGTGGAATGGATTGGAGCCGGAGGCTTGTCTTGGAGTGGAACCAAATCTCCCGGAACTTCCCATCTTTCATTTTTGGAATCTGTTATTCGGATTCTTAGTCGATCCTTTGTCTCAAAACTGGAAAAAAAAAAAAAAAAAAAGGAGCTTACTTCAAAATGTCCCGCGTAATACAATAGTTCAGCGGTCAAATCTCCCAGTTCTAGCCTGTTTTTTGAAAATTGTGCAGTCCAAATTCCAATTCGAATAGATTATTTAACAACAATCGAATCCTTTCATGGTAATAAGCCTAATCCAACATAAAGCATTTTTCTCAGGTCGTACCGTCGTAGAACTTGGACTAATCATCTGTTCAACCAAGTCAGAACCAAAAGGCACAGTTTCCAGGTTGTGACAGGATTAAAAACAGTGAACTTTACATATGTTACGAGTCAAATCACAGTAATCAGAGACAAATACCTGGCAGAAAGACTAAGGCTTTGGACATCAGCTCCATAAACTGAGGAATCCTTGATAAGGGTGAGCTCAGTCGTCAATGAATCGTCCGAAGAGCTAACTTTGGCAGATCTAATGGTGTATCCGTACCCAACCTCATCATCGTTTTCAACGGACAACGTTGGAAGAAACAACAGAGTGAAGAAGAAGAAGAAGAAAAGTAGTACTAGCTTATAGTTGTGTAACATTCTCCCCACGACCATCCTTCCGTGATGGAAAATGTCTTATCAACTTGTATGGCGCCAGATTGGCCAATATCAGACAGTGAATGTGACTAGGAAGACTAATGAACAAAGGCTCCGGAGAAGAAACTGACAAGATGTCCACGTTCTTAGTAGTTTAAGACAGACTTCCGACAAAGTTCCTCCATTTTTCGGTCTCATTTATTAAATGGATAGATGCTTGTGATATACGGATATTATTACCAAGTCTTTATTGATAATCACAAACGCATTTGAGCAATTATCAGATAATTCGCAGGTGTTAGACGCAGCTCATCCTGATGCTTATTATTATATACAGTTTGATGTTAATCAGACCATGAAGATAGCAAAGATCAAGAATCAAGAGGATTAGGCGGCAAGCAATCTATAATTAAAAGAACTCATGCATCAGAACAAAAATAAAATAATGAATGAACAATAATACAACATATATATGTTTATTTAACGTATCTTGTGCTTGCAAGTATAATCAAAATGTTGACTAAGCTATTAATGAATAATTAGATTCTTGAATACGGAAGTATTGGATAATAACTTCTGATCAATCGAATTTGTTTACATTCTCCAAATCAATGATTACAGATTTTCGCTCTTATGTAATTAATAAATTTACATAAATTCTAACTGGCACAGCTTTATATAATTTGTCTTTTACTAAATAGAATACGAGTCCAGTTCCTTCTCCACGCATATAAAGACTAGCTTTGTTACATTTATCTCTTTGGCTATAAATCATACGAGATTAAGTCTTTCTTATCATATATAGGTGGCCTGATGGTGCATCTTATTCCATTCGTGGTTTTATCATAATGCTAATATTTTCTTAACATTGTTCTTCTTTCTCCTTAACTAGAACTTGTAGTTACTTTAACATCCGTTTCAAGTTTTTCTAGTTCCACTTGTACCATATTTAAGCCAATATTGCTCTCCAGTGATCGTGATACATACTCTCCAATGTTTGTCTTAACGTATGTCACTCGTCAAATAATGCATTTTTGAGTGTGCTTTATAACTTTTTACCAAACATGGAAACTTATCAGTCTAACTTTCAATATTTGACGCACTTCAATAAACTTCCTTTATAAAGTTTTGTCATTTCTTACTCTACTGAGATGACTCATCCACGTGTGCTATGACACAATACTATCTTCCTTCTGGACCCTTTTATGGTAATCATTACACCATTTACAACCTTAATATTGTCTTCATCAATTTTTGTAACTAAAATCATTCACATGTAAAGTGTCCAAAGAGATCAAGTTGCTCCTCAAATATGGTATATTTCGAACATTGCTTAACGTCATCAAGTATCTTAATCTAGACTTTTTTGTTTTGACAATTTTATAAACTTTGTCATCCCTTAATTGAACATTTTCCTCACACCCACTTAAACTTATAGAATTCGGATCTGATATTAGACAGTAGTAAAAGTACCTACTCCAAAGAGCGAGCCACTATTAAGAAAATTACATTACCTTAAATAAAGGCTGCTCCTTCCCAAGTTCGAACCCATAACCTCCAAATAATCCTCTCTCCCTTTCTACCGCTAGGCTACCCCATGGGGGGCAATCTAATCCTCTTTTTGTATCATGTGATATGAATGACCCGTATCTAGTATCCGTGAGTCTTGTAATTGATTAGTAGAAACATAGAGCATGTTCTTGTAATCTAAGTCCCTGCTCTTTACTATATTAGTAAACTTTGGTGAATCATTACTTCTCCCTTTGTCACTCTACTATTTGTTTTAGCAATAGCTCTCAATACTCCCACTACAACAAAATATGGAGTTTAAAGACACAAAATGTAGAGTTTTTAGACACTTTTTTGCATCTTAAAAATAATTTTAGATGCTTGATAAAACGAAAAAAACAAGTGTCAAAAAAACTATTTTCGACAATTTTTTAGACAAATAAATGCATCAAAAAATATACATTTTTTAGGCATCTAAGCGTCGAAAATCTAATCTCTGAAAATCTATTTACACATAGATGCGTCGAAAACATACATTTTTGACAATTTTTTTAGATACATAAATGCTACTTTAGATGCTTTGTATAAGCTTTTGGATGCTTTTCTTTGTCCATATTTTCCACTTTTAGACAGTTTTTTACGTCCAAAAACTTCACCATTTTTTAGTGAAAAAATAAGCTTACAATTTATTTTGTGCATCTTTTTTAATATCACTCATATGTATATTATTGTAATAAATTTTACGAATTAATTTAAAATGTGTAATTTTTAGATTAATTTGTATTGCAATTCCAACTGCAAATTTTTATTTAAAAATTTAACAAATAATATGTTAATTTAAATTTAATTATTTAATATTACTTATTAATAAATTTATATATTTTAATAATTTAATTATGAAAATATTTCAACTTAAAATAAATATATTTTAATATTTTAAAATGGTTACTTGTGAAATATTTTTTAAAAATACCAAATAATTAATTACAAATAACAAAATCAAAATTTGATTATTAAAATATAGTAGCAAATAAATATTAATTTATAAATTAAATGAATAAATATTGTATAAAATATTAAACTAAAATGATTCAATCAAGTCATAAAATTAATTTATCTCACCAAAACTAGAAACTACAATAAAAAATAGAAATATAACCAAATAAAAATAGAAGTATTCACTTAATACATACAAGCAACTTAAGAATACTATAAAGGAAAACCATTATAAATTATACACGGAAGCATTAAAATTGCAAATGGAAGAATGTACACAGAAACCTTACTAGTAACAAATGAATGTATAGGAAAATTTACGTGTTTCATCATAATCAATCAGTTTGGGATGGGAATAAAAAAAAACCTCAACAATTCACACCTCATGACACATAAATCCCTATCGCATTAGAACAGTCTGAATTGCATCTTTTTGAGCCTTCGTTACACTCTGAAATTTCCAAAATGCAAAAGATATTATGTCAGGTTTGTTGATTTCAAGTGTTAAAATCAAAATCTCCTTTTAAAATAGTTCCCAAGAAATTTTACAGACACAGTATAGAATCAACCTGACAGAGATGCTGAAACAACTGTCTGTTTGTATGGGAGAAGTTTGTAAAGAAATCCACCATATAAGTTGCCAAGTTAATCTGACAGCAAAATTCATGAACTCGCAGGTGTATATAGCAATGTAAACATATACCTAAGGTAAACTTTAGAGCAAAGAAATCATCTCATTCAGTGGATCAGCCATGCATAATAGATAAGCATCATCTTCATCATCTTGGTTCTTGATGTTTGCAATCAATAAATAGTTGTTAGTTCTAGAGGGCAAAAAGAATTGAGAAAAGGCAAAATAACAGTTAATAATATCAAGCAATCTCATTAAATGCTTATGCCATTGCTTCAAGTTGATCAAATGTAGTTTTGCCAATTGAAGCAGTAAAGTATAACAAACTCTTATCTGATTCTTCATCGTCTTTATAAATCTCTTCCCAATCATTTGCCTATTAGAACAAGAAGCTCACACTTCAAAATTTCCACTTTCCAAACTTAGAGAATATAAAAGAATTTGAAACCCAACAAGCCACCTCATTATCGTCTAATTGCTCCTGGATTTCAATTAGTTCTTCTAAGAGCAAAGCTAGTATCTGCAATACGTAAAAGACAACCACCATAATAACAAATTCACCAATACACAACAACCACCATAACAACCACCACCATGACAAACAACTACCAAAATGATGAACACCACAAGAACCACCACCATGTGCAACATCAACAGCAAGTAGTAGAAAATATAAAGGGAAAGTTTTGGAAACTACAAAACCAACACAAGCCAAACCTAATTATGATAGAGGCTAACTTGTAAAGCCTAAAATTATACCCTAGTTAGAATGTTTCATTGAACATTATTCCATATGGCTTAATTATGTTTTTAATGAATCATACTTGGAATTAAATTGTCATTATAGAGACTTAAGGTATTAATGTTGAGCCCGGGTCTCGGAAAATATGTCATGGATACTTTACATAAGGTTTAGGTGAAGATTTAGTGAAAAGAAGGCTTGAAAGTACTTAAAACTCAAGGTTGAAGTGATTTTTGCAAGACCAGTGTGTCACCTTCATGCATGAGGATGACATCTAAAGGGTGACAAGTTTGTCACCCTCGTGCACCAGTGTGACTTCTAATGTGACACTCAAACTTGTAAGTGCCATATCTTTTGATTACGATATCCAAAAATTACAAACTTTATACCGTTCAAAAGCTAAGAGGATAAGCTACAACTTTTATGAAGACAAATTTGACAAATCCAGCCTAAATCAATACAATTTATTGATGATTTATATGCGGACTAATTTTTTGTTGACAAATGGCAGCATGTTGTGTGGATAAGTGACAACTCCTAAATGGGACAAGTGGAGAACATGCATGAAGCCACATGCTATTACCATTTCGTGACACCTAGCATTGGAGGAGACAAGGTTCTGCTGAAGTTTTCTGCATTGCTTAATTTTCTTTCTCTCACCACTGAGCTCTTTCTCTCACTCACACCTCCTGGAAATTTTTGCATGCTTTTTGGATCATTATCTTCACTTGACGTCTTTACATGCTACTGCATCAAGGAATCTAGATTCTGCTATTTTCTATGTTGTTGTCCTCTTGGTTGTCTTAATTTTGGAGTTGTGATATTTGCTTGAAAGGCTAGAGTGGCTTGCTCATTGAAGTAGGAAATTGTGTTAAAGAAGGCGTGGGAATACTAACCTTGATTGAATGTTATCATATGAATTATTTTGATGCTTGATTGGATAGAATATGTATGGATTTGTTGATGAGTTGAGGTCTGGACATGAAATTGATGTGTAGTTGAGGTATGAATAAGGTGGAATTGTGGTGAAAATGATGAGTGTTGGAGTAAGGGTGTTAAAGATGTAAGATGTGAATGAATTGTACTGGTTTCATTGAACGGATTTCACTAAACAGTCGTTCGTATTTAGGCTATAAATTGACCTGTAGATATCCAAATGGAGTGATTTTCATTGTGGATTAAACTAAACACATATTCCTACAACCTTCATGAAGGAATGGTATTTTGTTTCTGTCCCAAAGGATGATGAAATTCGGCCTAAAATTGAATTTAGGATTCTGTCATTGTTTGAGAATAGTTTCCAGTATTTTGGGTATAACTTGCAGAATACTGAACCAAAATTCATGATTTTTATGTCATTAGAAACTTAATACATAGAGAAAATTTTGGTTAGAAGATCATATTGCCTAGAAACCTCTGTTTACATGTCAAAATAGCCATACAAATCTGACTCGAAACCTATCCAGAGAAATCTGAACTAATCTTGGTTGTGTAATTGTTGACATATATACGGTTAGGACCTTAAGAATGGTTTTATTAGACTTAAGCGAGATTAATAATGAACCTAGGTGATGGTAGATTGATGGAGTAAAAGGTGTTGAGTTATGGTTTATAAATAGAGTTGTTAATATAAAAGATATATGGTTTATTAATGATGAGCATAATATGTTAAATTGCTTGGTGTGAGCATGAATGAATGAGCTCTTAAAGCTTATGTGTTATGAATTAGATATGAATGATAGTCAATTGGGAATTTCTGCTATAATATTGTGACAATACCGGACTACCAGTTGTCTGAGGAGTTTTATAGTTGAGATTGTATTGGAAGTGCTTGCTAATTGGGTACATATAAATAATATTTGATGACTCAATATTTCTATTGATGCAAAATTTAACATGTTTGTATTTATAAGGTTTGCATAAAAAATTCTAAAATCTGAAATAAATTGTTTTAAAAACTGTCAAGTCCTAGTCGTGGGTAAATAGGCATGCTTAGAAGAATCTGCAGCTGCTCCTGGACACATTTAAGGTGTCGACACTTTGGTGTCTCCTGATTATGACACTTCGATGTCTCAGACATAAGTCTCTCCTGATATTGACACTTCGGTATCTCCTGTTAGGACACTTCAGTGTCGAGACATAAGTCTCTCCTGTTCTGTGATACCACTAGGTATCTCCTGTTTTGGTCCCATTACCCACTTCTGTAAAAAGGATTAGTATGTTAATTTGTTTTGTACTCTGTTACATGTACAATTCAGTTATAATTAAGCAATGTTCTAAAATAATTAAGTTTTGTTTTGACTTATTCAGATACGGTTTTGACACAGACAATTTTTGTTCTGATGTCATGATATTCTGTTCTGATACTTGTAAGAATTGCTTTGAAGCCTATATATATCCTATTTTGGCATATTCTGTTCTGATGTACTTATTGTTTGGAATGCACTTTTATATGTGATCTGATTTGTATATGTCATTGTCATATAACTGTTAGGGGTCAGTTACCATTTTGTATCATGTTTAGTTTTCCTCACTAAGCTATATGCTTAGCACGGTAGATTTGCCCCGTGTAGGTTCAGATAGAAGGGTATAAAGACTGGGACAAAGACAACTATAGTGGCCAAAGGAGATTGAGTTTTGTTTTGATAAAATGTATATTTGAGTTTGTTTTTGAGTTGTATCTGATAATTGAAATAGTTTGAATGTGTTGGAAGGTTTGTAATAACTATAATATAGGATGGATTGGGTTTTAAGACATGTTTGTGATAAGTTCAATGTGTATAATATATTTTGTTTGTAATCCATCTTGTATACAATACAATGTATGTTTGCCCAAATTGGTTTTTAAGAAAGATTTCAAATGCTTTGGTTTGTTTGTACTGTTTTGTGTGGCATCCATATATTCTTCCAAGAGGTATGTGGGTGTTACATAACTGCTCCATAAAAAATAGAGGGATTGCGAACCTTGGACTAGCACAATACCAATGTTTTCTCCATAGCTTTAATTATTACTTGGAAACAAAATCTATCAATGACCAATTATAGGCTCATCCTACTGAACATCAATCCACCACAAAGATGGCTCTTCTACTGTTGAGTGTTCCGACAGCTAGTGTTAAAACTTTATGCACTAAAAGCAGCCATTTAGATTGCAGGACAATTTCCTTTTCAATACAGACTCTACATTTTTATTAGGAGAACTTGTTTATAAAAGCTAAACCCAAAAGTTTAAACCACAAGAGACTGCACTATCTTCAAGAAACCTTGACCTCAAATATAAATAAACGGGTAAAGGATTGGGAGTTACCATAAGTTTGTTATCTAAGCGTCCTGCACTTCTCCAAGAAAGCATCCTTTCTACCAATAGATGGATAAATAAACTAAATCATCTACAGAGCATAGATCCCCTTCTATTAATATAAATCTCATGTTTACTGGTTCTGTTTGTTTTCTTTTCTATATTGCTGACAAAAAAATGGAAAACTAATCTCAGTGGACTTTAGACTATCAGTCACTAGTCTAACTAATCAAATCAATGTAAAACCAAATTCAAGATAATGCGTAGATACTGCAGTCGATAAAACTGATAATTGACAGTGGAAAAACAGTCTTACCAAACGGTTACACAAGTTGCTGAGATATGACAGCAATAGGAGCCCTCCAAAACTAACATATCAACCCAAAGTATTCAATCTTCATAGCATTCAATTCGATCCTTATGATTCTGAAGGTAGCATTCAATCTTCATAGCAATCAGAATTCTAGAATACAGAAAAATGGACATTAATTTGTTTTTAGTTTAAGAAAAAGGCAAATACCTTCTTAAGATCTTCGAGCCATCTGGTGAGGAACTGGAAAGCAACGACGAAGAAGAAAACCAAAGAACCTGATCCTTATGATTCTGAAGGTAGCATTCAATCTTCATAGCAATCAGAATTCCAAAATACAAAAAAATGGAATACAAAGCAACTTAGGTATGTTTTTATTCTAAATTCGTCATAACATTAACAAACCAAACAGAAATAAGGATCTCGACCATATTTGTATGTGACCTAATATTCATGAATGTTGAAACGGTGAGGTTGCTGCTGTTGCGATTTGCCAGCGACGGAGAGCAAACAAGACACCAATTTGTTAAGCGGCCCTCTTATGATGATGATGATTCTTCTTCTTATTCTTCTTCGCAGTGACTGCAAACCCTAGGTACTGCAAGCACTTGAAGTAACGGGTTGAGAGAGAGAGAGAGAGAGAGAAAGTGGCGAGAGGTGTTCGCCGGAATCAGATGAAAAAAATAAGACTATTCAGCCACCACTTTATCTTTGCCTTAAATGCTAATTGACCCCTTTACTTTTCTTATTTCCTAGGGTGTCCACTTTCCTTTTTCTTTTTTTGTTTTTTCCCTTAATGTTGACGCTTACAAACCAACGTTACAGCTGAATAATAATAAATATTATTACCTTTTTTCTTTGATATTAATTCCTTTCTTTTTAATGCATTTAGTTTAAGAAAAACGCAAATACCTTAAGAATAGGTGTTCTGTTGGCATTTTTTTACCAAACAATAGAATACATAATTAGTAGGAATAGACGGATAATAGAATACCTATTACTCTCAACCAAACAGGCCGTTAGAGTCATTTCTCCATTTCTTTTTTATTATCAGCGATTTTTTTAGATTAATTACTTGCTTTTAACTAGACATATGCTTGCTACAAATTATAAAAGGTGACAATTCTTCTCCCATCAATTGTAAATTTTAGAAGTTTTAGACTCTTTTTTAGTATATTTTTAGACAAATTTTGTTGTCTTAAATAAATGTCTAAAAACTTCACCAATTTTTAGATTATTTAAGACAATTATTAGATGTGTCTAGATATAAATGTCTAAAATCTCCTTATTTTGGTGTAGTGTCCCAATTTGCTCGCACTTATAACACTAAACTATCTTTCTACCCTTAGACTTTGACCTATAACTCCAATTAAATGGGCTTTCTTTTTTTTTTTGCTTTCTTGCACAATCATGATTTTTCTCTTATATATGGCCCTTCATATTGAGAGTTTTTGTTGGTGTTTTAATCTCCATTAGTTGTGTATTGATAGCATAATGGTGATGTCTCCATACTAATGATCTCCTTACCCGATGTAAGTATGGTCACCAAATATTCATAAGAAAAAGGTAAAGAACAACACAAAATTATTGCTTTGTCCTCGCCTACGAAAATCATCTTAAGCCTTAACAGTTCATTGATTATTTTGTGGAATAGATTAATATGTTGTTTTAGATTTGTACCCTCTTTCATGTTTAACTTATATATAATCTACTTTAGATACAACTTATTTGTAAAAAATTTGGATAGGTTGCGATTCTCAACCTTCTTCCATATCTCCATTATAGATCAAAACTTCATGACATGATATATGATCTCATTTAGTAGACAAAGTTAAATGGTTTTAGTCACTTGTGTAACAACTCCCTTCTCATTATGTTTCCAACTTATTCTCTCACAACTACTTCACTAGGCATTAATGTACCAATAAATTCTTCACTCTCTAATATCTGATGGGTGTCGAAACCACCAAAAATAAATTACCAACTCTAAAAGATTTGTAAATAGTGATGAGCAGGGTCGATCCCACAGAGACTGGTCAAGCTTATTTCTAAAGTGCTAG
>JAOQMS010000003.1:29437591-29475161 GCA_027563885.1 Erythroxylum longipes | reverse complement strand
TTTCACTCTTCATCCGAAGCTTCACTTCTCTTCTTTCACTCTCATTCACGTTACCACCTGCTAAAAGACATGCTCACTATACCTTTCCCAAAAGTCCAATTTACCCTTGTCATTTTAGCCATATACCGAAAATGCCCTCATTTTCTTTCATGTCTTCTTTCCATAACTATTATGCTTATGTTAATGAAGAGAATTTTCATGGGGGCCGACATACTTACTTCTTATGACCAATAATACATCTTCCAAACAAGACTCTTACCTCAATTCATAGAACTTGTTTGACATATTTTCTGACAAAAAAAACAAAAAAAAACTTTAATGTCTTTCACAAATACCAAGGACCTACAAGAGACCTTGAATTTGAATATTGAAGAAATATTAATTTAAACGATCGATATTGCTATCAACAATATTGAAATACTTACTTTTGTATTAACGCATTCATAAAAATGTTGACCAATGTTATGCTTCACATTTGAAATTCGTAACTTCATCTTCTCATTACAATTGAGGCAATTAATATTCAAAATCTGAATTATATATAGAAATATCAATATTAATTATAATTGAATCCAATTAAATTATCACATATAACAAATAATGTATATTACAGTTATTTTACCGTTAAACATAATACTTTCTCTTCAAAAACATTGAGAATATATCTTTCTAGCTTTTGCTACACTATCGAAAGAATAATAAATAACACCCTTAAATCCATTAACATCACCTTGACACTCTTCCCATGTAAAATATATACCAGGTGCATACCCAACGAAAGCTACGTTTACTTTATTTTTGCCCATATTTCTTTGTCCTATTATAATATCATCATACTTTAATTACTACCTTAAATGCAGGACTACTGTAATTTCTTTTCATAAATTCACCTAACAAAGAATGAAATGTCAAAAATGGTGAAGATAGGCCACATCATTACTACACCTATAAACTATATTTGATGGGTATATGAGTACTGACTATGTTCGATGGGCATATAGGTACTGACTATCTTCATCACATCATCATTTCATGACAAAATTATACCGAATTGTTCAAAATTGACATCACTTGTGATTGCTTACACTATTTCAAACATAAGGGACTTAATTTCTAAAAGCATGAATAAAACCAATGTTATGGTCTTATCTGCAAACTAGACAAAGAATCTTATGAAAAATAAACACCAAGAGTAATAAGCAAGTCTTGTTTCAGCATGTAATGAAGCTTTAGGTGGTCATTTTCATGACAGATACCAAATTAGGATAGAACACTCATACCATTTTAAAAGTAAGAACAAACAAACTCCTTTGTATAATATAGCTCTAGTCATCAAAGGTCAAATTTGCATTTTGGAGTATAGTCAACCAATCAGCCATTCAATTCTTCTAGATCAATTTCCAAGAGAAGATACAGTGGTTTCAAGATATTCACAATCAAAACTAAAAGCTACTTGAATCAAAGATATATGTAGAGAAGTACATAACACAGTGCCCTTGTTAACTACAAGAATGATAGCCATAGACTCCATTGGGGGAGAGAATTCACGAACCTTTAACAAAAAAAAGTAAGGGACACTTAAAAAACACTGTAGATTAGAAATACTTAGCATTTTCTTGTGTCTACAAGGAGAACATCGAAATACTTGGGGATTTCTTGCATCTGCGAGGGAGGGATGAAACAATGTCCAAAACTTATAGATTTCGTGTGTCTAGGAGGGATTTCGTGCATTTAGGAGGGAGGGACGAAACAATGTTAAAAAACCTAGGGATTTCATACGTTTGGGAGGAGGGAAGCAAAAAGGATAAGAGCGTGGGTGAGAATGATGGGGTGAGAGTGACTTCGTGCGTGAGTGAGAGGGATTTTAGGTTACAACTTGAGAATGACGACGTGCGTGAGTGAGATTGTCTCAGATTTGTTGAAATAATATCATTTTACTATCATCAAGAAACGACGTCGTTTCATTAATCACACTAACTTCTCCTAATGACGCTGACATGATTGATTAGTGAAGTCTATTGACATGTGGCAATGCCATGCAACAAAGATAATGGTGGGACTAACTTCGGGTTAGAGTTAAAAAAATTGAAACTTTGGGCATTTTATTGCTACTTTTTAAAGTTTGGGCTATAATTGAAATTTTGAGGAAAGTTTGAGCTTTTATTGATAATTAACGCTAATTTATATAATTTAGATTCTTATATTTAGTATTCATTTGATTATATTAATAATATAAATTTACCTTTAAAATTTTCTTTAAGTAATAATTGTAGTTATTATTTATATGTGGAATATATGAAAATAATATTAAGAAAAATAAATAAATTGTTATTATTTTAAATTTTTATTATTATGATTTTTTGAGATAAAGTTGGTGAAAAATTATAAATTATACAACAAAATACATTAAAAGACTATTTTACAATTATAAAAAATTTCATATATTATTTTATAAATTTAAAACATTATTCAAAATGATATCTAGTATTAATAGATCAATATCGTATTATAATCAAATCTAGTAGTAATAAACATTGTTCGGCACATTCAACATAGACCTTTCTCCTACCATTTTCGTTCTTCAAGGTAACAAAGAAGAGGATCAAATCCTAGAGCCCGATCTTTATTTCTCCACTGTTTTGTTATAAAATAAACATGTGAAATTAGTCAATTTATCATTTCTTTGCAAACTTGAATGCTCTTCTTCACAACTCGAAGTTCTTTTTTTTTTTAAAAGAAATGTCTAAATTAAGTAGAAGATTTTTCAAAAGACAAAAATAAATTAATAATAAATATAATTATTCGATTAAAATTAATTAATTATTATTTAATCTATTACATATTATACATATTTATTGAAACAAAATAATGATTAATTACGTAATATTATATTTCAATAATATTTTAAAATATAATGTAATTTAACCGAAAGATGGATTAAAAAAACTAAGATAATAAATAATAGAGATATGAAGGGCAAGATAGTAATTTAAAAATGGTAACGGCTAGTTGGACTTGGACTCTAAAATTTCCTTTGCACATCTGGACCCTGCTTGCAGCTTGCTCGCTTGAATCACTCAGTTGCTCTCCAACGGACAAAGCTTCAGTGTTCTCTCTCTCTTATTGGTTTCCGTTTTGGGTTCGATCGATCCTTCTATGGCTGGTTAGGGTAACCGGGGTCTTCTCTTTTTAATACTGGTATTCGTCTATCTGCAGTATCCGCACAATAAAGAAGAGTATTTTCGAAGAGGACTAGACCCAAGTGGGAAATTTTCCTCTTTCCTCTTCAATCTGAGGTTTTTGTTAACTATGAACATTTTCAAGAAGAAAACGTCTCCAAAAGGTCCGAACTTTAAGCTTTTTTCGATTTTGTTTTTGTTATTTCTAATGGGTGGTGGGGATGGGAAGATGGCTTAGCGAGATTGGAGATACATTTTCTTTTGTCTTGTTTGTTTCTTCTATCTTGTTCACTATGGTTGTGAAATTTTGTTTGATTTGATTTTGTGTTTCCCACAGATGCTCTCAGGACCAGCAAGAGAGAGATGGCTGTTGCCACCAGAGGTAAGTTTTCATAAGTTTTGTAATTTGCAAATTTTCCTTTTCCTTCTTTTTGTTTTTAAAGTTGTAGTGTTTCTTAATAATTCTTGATATTTGTAGGCATTGAACGTGAAATTGCATCTCTTCAGATGGAGGTACGCCAGCTGTATAAGTTATGAAGGAATTCAATTGAGTCCTTTTGTTCTTTCTTATTCTTGCTTACTGTTAAGTGGGTATGGAATTCAGGAGAAGAAATTGGTGGCAGAGATCAAGAAAACAGCCAAAACTGGAAATGAGGCAAGTTTTGATTTCAGTGCAGATGCTCATGATTGTTAATTGAGTTTTTCTGTTATCAGCTTAAATGGCTACATCAGATCAGATTGTCAAATTTTTTAAGCTATGGATATTAGGAATGTGACTGTCATGGGGAACTTTTGGTTGTCTTTTACTGTCACTCAGAACTAATTGACGTGCATTTCAAAAACTTCGTCAAATTCTTAACTTGTTTTATGCATGTATCACCCAGGCTGCTACTAAAATCTTGGCTCGTCAACTTGTTCGTTTACGGCAGCAAATAACAAATTTGCAGGGTAGTCGTGCCCAAATTAGGGGTGTAACAACCCATACCCAGGTCATTTCTTGACTAATCTTGTCAGTAAGATAATATGATTGTTTTTACCATCTGTCTAAACTGTTTTCCTGTTTTGTTTACAGGCACTATATGCCAGCACTTCAATTTCTAGTGGAATGAAAGGTGCTATTAAGGCAATGGTGGCAATGAACAAAGTATGATTTCAAACAGGAATCTAGAATGTTTTGTCTTGTTTGTTACCTCCTAATTCTGAAGTTTTCTTACATAGTCCTTTGTTCACCCGACTAATCTTATAATTCAATGCATTTCGTTGCATATTCTTGATGAATGTTTTTTAAAATGGAAGTTCACCTGTGATGCAATGTCTAGTTGTAGAACAAGAGCGTCAAATTTTCAAATGATTCATTTGCAGTATAGCTTTTCAATTAGCAATAAATGGTGAAAAGGAGAACAGTTTCAATATATGTTAATGTCATATAACATGTTATTTGGCATATGAATGTGCAAAATGAAGCATATTACTTGCTTTCCAACTTGTTGGTTGGTATTATATCCTTCATTGAGCATGAACTGCAAAGGAATTTTCTTGAAGTTTTCAACTTTATTGCCATGACAAGTTAACCTAGCCTTTCTTTTTCAGCAAATGGCTCCGACAAAACAAGCTAAAGTGATAAAGGAATTCCAAAAGCAATCAGCACAGTTGGACATGACGGTATCATTTCTTTGTGCCCCACAGCATTATTTAAAATCATTTGATCTGTAAAATCCTGGTAATATTCTTTCCTAGTTATTAAATTAATATAACTGAAGCTTGAAGAAATTGCATCTAAAGTTTGGCCATTGGTGCTCAGTAATTATTACCGCCACAAGATGGCCATTAACATGGTTTGTTAGATGGGTTTGGAACTATTGTTGGTGCTGGTTGAAAGTAATTTCCATGGTGCCTAATTTATTATATAATGTACGATATGAAAGACATAATATCCCTTTGGTTTCCACAGATTGAGATGATGTCTGAATCTATTGATGAAACTTTAGATAAAGATGAAGCTGAGGAAGAAACGGAGGAGCTGACTAACCAGGTTAAATATGGACAGTACCACCTGTTTTTACTTTCTTTCCAAGTCCATCTCTAATTTGCTAAAACATGACAGGTGCTTGATGAGATTGGAGTGGACATTGCATCTCAGGTTTGTTTGTTTGAGACAAATAGAGTATCATATATCCATTCTAGTGTTCCTTTGTTTTCCATAGAGTCTAATCAACTTTCTAATGCTTCCCCTCTTCATGACAGTTATCTTCAGCTCCAAAGGGTCGGATTGCATCAAAAAGTGCTCCTAATGCTGCTAAGGCTGCTACAAGGTAATTTTGTCTTAAAAATCCAGTAATTAATGTTGGTTCAAAATGTGGTACAAAATCCAGTTACTCCATCTTGTCCTAATACTTAATAGTGTCAATATTTTGGTCATTTCTCTGGATTGCTGGATCATAAGAGATGAACTTTTTCTGTATCCAAAGGAAAGCAAGAAGGAAAGTAAGAGATAGAATCTTATTTGTATCTGAACTTCCTTCATCTTAGTGCCCACATCTTTTAACTTCTTCAAGTGTGGAAGATCCGTGAGAGTACCTTGCTACAGAAGTCCCTGGTTTTATGCCAATTTTTGAATAGTTTAACCTAGTTTTAATTAAATAGTTTTCTTCAGCTACATTTGCTGATTATGACATTTATTCTTCAAACTAAATGCAGTCCTGAATCCACTGATGTTGAAGATCTAGAGAAGAGGTTGGCATCCCTTCGGCGCATCTAGTGGCTGGAGCTGCTTGAATCTGAGTCTTAATTCAGAATCTCAGTGTACATTTAACTGAAAAAAAAATAAAGAAATAGAAGTTTGAAGCATTAAGGATATATGAGTGATTACCATCAGAAGTGCACTAAACTTGCCATGAAAACCATATCCTACAGAACACTATACTACTTTGTACTCCCTTCAGCTTTGTACTATTAATGCTGAATTTCTTTCTGATTTGCTCTCTTACTCTGCCCCCAAAATGTTGTTTGTGAAGCATCCCTTAAAATAATTATGTTAGTCAAATCAAGACTAAATTAAAATTCAAAGTTCATTTTTAAAAACTTTGTTCAACTATTCTTTTGGAATGAAGTTGACCATTTTCTATGTCTAACACTGGTTTAATAGCAATGGATTCAACTTTTTCCTGTTATTATCAGCCAAATTTTTACTGAGTTGTTGTGAGATGACTTGAAATTGAAAAGTAGAAATATACTTATCTTGGTTTGAATTCAGTTACCATTTTTTTCATCAATTAATCATCCCAGTTGATAAAAGTCAAACTGTCCTAGTTGTTCTAGAAAACCTTCTTTTCCAACCTATGGTTTTATTTAATTTGTTAACATTCATAAAAGTTGAGTATAAGTAACCTTAAAATTAATTAATTAAAATAAGAAGAGGGACTGAAAAGCAAAAATGAAAATATTGAAGGACGAAATTACAAGAAATGGAAATGAAAGACGAAACAATTTTTTTTCTCAAAAAAACGTTTTCGTCTGGTTATTGTCGTTGACAGATTCTATACCAATCCCAAGAAGGAGATTAAGAAAATTCTTACACAACACAAAAAGACTTCATTTTCTTATTCCACAGACATCCCCGCGTATAAGTGATACCCAATTTCTATATATATACGTACTTAACAACACCTCTTCGTCCTTTCTCTTGATTTCTTGTTCTAATTTTGTTTTGACCCACCTTCAATTTTATCTCCACAAGAAAACCCTTATTATACCTATCTGTTTTGGGTCAATTCTCGGTTTATTTACAAACTTGGGTCCTTTCTCTTCAAAAAGTCCGTTCCTTTCTTTCGAGGTAATATCTTTGTCTCTTTTTTCTGGGTATTTTTTCTTGATGAATAATCGCGTTTGGAATTTTGATTTTTGGGATTGTGATTGCAGGAGGCTGGACTATTAAATTCGGTTGCTCCCTTTGGTGGAAGCGTCCTAGGCGTTTCTTCTTTACGTTGTTTAGGTATCGATTGCGATTAGAATTGCTTCATTTCAGATTGCGACCCTTTTGTTTCAATTTGTTTTTTGGGTTATAGAAGAACATTTTAGAGTCTCTTTGTCCTTGTGATTGGTGATTTTCTTAGATTTCGGCTGCTTGAGTTTCGTGATTATATGACTGCATGTAGATATTTGTCTTCAGTTTATCTGGGTTGCATCTGAGTAGGTTCACGATGGAAAATTTCCCCTTTTCTGTTGTTCGTGGTCCTGGTTAACAAAGGCTGTTGGTTTTTCATATGATTTTAGGTGTTAAATTAGGAGCCCTTATGAGAATTTGGTTTAAACCGTATTCAGTCTTATGAATGTGATTTATAAATATCTGATCAAACAAAATTAGGTTGTATTCATCTGATTTTCAGTTGTGTTATAGCTTTGGATTAGCTGTTTGCAACTTGTTAATTGGTTTTTAGAAATCATGTCCACAAAGAGGTTTACAATATATTATAAGAGTGCTATATTGCATATTCTTCCATTTATATATACCTTGTTGTTTAAGCTGCATTTCTTTCTTTAATCCTTCCGTCGAATTTTTATGTGATAATGTATTATTGTTGTATTACCGAATAAATTTGTCGTTACTGTTTATTTAAGTTTGGCTATCGGGGTGCATAAGAGCTTTGAACTGATAATTTGATGTTGAGTTGGGTTAAATGTATTGAATATATTACATACTGAAGTTTTTTGCATTGCAGGTATGCAGAGCCAGATTGTGTGCAGTGGTTGCAGGAGCATTCTTCTTTATCCAAGAGGAGCTACCAATGTCTGTTGTGCCTTGTGCAGTGCAATTACATCTGTCCCTCCTCCAGGTATACTTTTTGTCATTCTTGTTTCAAATATGCTGTTGTTTCCACATCTCAAATCTCCTGCAAAAGCAGTTAAGTTTGAAAATTTGATAGTTCGACAAAATTGGCACAAGCTCATATTAAGCTTGAAAAACTTATGTTCACCAAATTTCATGTATGCTGAGGTTGGCACTAAGATTTTAACTAAAGTTGTTAAAAGGAAAAATTAAAAGTTGCAATCGTGTTACTTGTGTCATTTCTTCTATCCCTAGTTGTATATGTGATGTATATAGTATCCCATATCACATATCGAGTGTTGCTTTTAGTGCAATAATGAGGTTCATCCATTTATTTGAAATTCATGGTTCTAGTTTTGAGGTACCCTTCGTCAAACTATGTTGAAGTTTGAGTACATCTAACCATGGTCAAGCCATACCAATCAAGACTTGGGAATTGGGATTTTGTCTGTAATAGTTCTATTCAGGATTATGCTGCTTATTGATATACAAATGTTGTACAAGTCACAAGGGAATTAAGCTTCTTGGGAGGAGATGCAAAGGCTTCACTTGTCTGCATCTGTTAGAATAGGATCGAGTTTGGGGTCCGTTGATCGGTGGTGAACTAATTTTGTTTGATTTTCCTATTTTTTCCGACTCGAAGGGAACCCGGGAACTTTGTTTCTTTTTTTAGGAGAAACTCAGAGATGAAAATGTTTTTTCTGTCCCCAAAAGTCTGTACAATACTGGCTTCTATAGCCTTAGGGAAATAACTGTGTAATTCCACTACTGCATAAAATAAGGAACTGTCACTAGACTACTTCCAGCACAAACGCAACTTTAAAATAAAAAATAAAACTAATTTAATTTAATTGAGACCCTAATTAATTAATTAAACACAACAGCTTCATATGTGGCTTTGTTATGGCTTCTTCTTGAACTTCCCATGAGTGAACCGGTTGTAGCTTTTGTACAGCTTCGGTCTCATAACATCACTCCCTCCCTCCAAAAACAGCTTGTCCTCAAGTGTAAACTTTGGGAATCTCTTTTTAAAGGCATCCAGCTGCTCCCACGAAACCTCAGCTGGAGATTTACCGTGCCAATGAACTAACACCTCTGTAATGTTGTCTCGTTTTCGCCGAGCATGAACCTCAGATGGCAGTAGGTCTGGCATGGATGGAACCAGGTCTGGCAAGGGCACAGGAGTAGCAAGGTCGCCTGAATTGTATGGCTTCAAGCTTGAAACATGGAAAACCGGATGAATTTTAGAATTCGAAGGCAGTTCAAGCTTGTAGGCAATTGAGCCGATATGTTGTAACACCTTGAAAGGGCCAAAAAATTTGGGTAGTAACTTTATTGACACTTGTCTATATGGCTGCAACTTTAACAGGGCCATATCCCCTACTTGAAATTCTAGGTCCCTGTGTTTAGAATCATAAAACTTCTTCATCTGATGTTGAGCATGGTTCAAATTGTGTTTGAGAAGCAGCAACACATCATCCCTTTCCTTTAATGCATGATCTACAGCCTCCAGTTTAGCTGACGCTGGGCAATAAGATAATAAATGGGGAGGAGGCCGACCATATACCACTTCAAAAGGTGTAGCCTTGAGAGTTGAATGGTAGCTAGTATTATATGAATACTCTACCCAAGCTAACCAGTTAGCCCATTTAGTGGGCTGAGAACTTGTAAAGCAACGCAAATACACTTCAACCACACGGTTAAGCACTTCCGTTTGTCCGTCTGACTAAGGATGATAAGCAGAGCTGAAACAAAGCTTTTTTACACTCGAACGGAACAATTCTCGCCAAAAAGCACTAGTAAACGTTACATCTCGGTCACTGACCATTGATTCAGGTAAGCCATGTAATTTAACCACATTATCAAAAAATATCTTCGCCACACTAACAGCAGAATATGGGTGAGAAACAGCTATTAAGTGACAATATTTTGATAATCTATCCACAACGACAAGAATCACATTTTTACCAGACGAAGTAGGCAAAGCCCAAATTTGGGAGGGCACGGGCAGCGGTTGAAATAGACCTGCCGGGTCAAGTTTTTCAATTTTGTGACGTTGGCAAACCCCACAAGACCTAACAAAAGTTCAAACATCGTTTTTCATGCCCCGCCAATGGAAATCTCTAGCAATTCGGAAGAGTGTTTTCTGGTAAACTTCATGCTCTTGGCAATGAACTCTAGCTAGAACGGAAGCGATAGACTGTGATTTTTCTAGTACATAAGCCCTATTCTTAAACAACAACAGCCCATTCTTCACAGTCCAATGCCCCCCCACTGTTTCAGCTTGAACTCCCTGTATTAATTTCTGAACTACAGCCGAATTTTGTTGCTCACTCCGAATTTCATCAAATAAGCTTAATTGAGGCATAGACACTGCTATTAGCTCACTATTATCTTCATCTCTTCGTGATAAAGCATCTGCAACTACATTAGTTTTTCTAGCCTTGTATTTAACAAAAAAATCATAACCCAGAATTTTGCTAACCCAGTGTTGTTGAGGCGGAGTAAGCAACCTCTGTTCTAGTAAAAATTTGAGGCTGTAGTGATCGGTTCGGACAATAAAATGCCTTCCCCATAAATAAGACCTCCAATTTTTGATTGCTTGTATGAGCCCAATCAGTTCTTTTTCATAAACCGGAAGTCTACGATGTCGGTTAGCTAAACCCCGACTAAAAAAAGCAACTGGATGATGTTCTTGCAAAAGCACAGCCCCAATGTCCGTATCACACGCATCACATTCAATTATAAAAATTTTGGAGAAGTCGGGCAGTACTAGGACCGGTGTAGAGGTCATGGCTACTTTCAACTTATGGAAAGTGTCTGTTGCTTCAGGTGTCCACTTGAAGGAATTTTTGCAGAGCATGGAGGTTAATGGTGCTGCAATAATACCTTAGTGTTGCACAAACTTACGGTAATATCCCGTCAACCCAAGGAAACCACGTAAGCCCTTGATCGTTGTTGGTTTTGGCCATTTTTGCATTGCGTCCATCTTTGACGAATCTTCCATGACTCCCTCACTTGAAATTATATGCCCCAAATAACAAACTCGCAACTGGCCGAACGAACATTTGGATTGTTTGAGAAATAACTAGTGTTTCTCCAGCAACTAAAAAACGGTGCATAAATGGCCAACGTGTTCGATTTCTATTTTACTGTACACAAGAATGTCATCAAAAAACACCAGTACAAATTTGCGAAGATAAGAAGCAAATACCTCATTCATCAAAGCTTGAAATATAGATGGCGCATTTGTGAGACCAAATGCCATTACAAGAAATTCGAAATGACCGTGATGAGTACGAAAGGCTGTCTTTTCGATATCCGGCTCCCACATTCGAACTTGATGGTACCCAAAAACCAGATCTAATTTAGTAAAGTACCTGGCTCCATGTAACTCGTCCAACAGTTCATCGATCACCGGAATAGGAAATTTATCTTTTATTGTCTTTGCATTTAACTCGCTTTAATTAACACACATCTGCCAAGAACCATCGGCCTTAGGAACCAAGGTCATTGGAGATGAAAAAGGAGAATTACTTGGTCGAATAACTCCCTGTTGCAACATTTCGGTACACTGCTTCTCAATCTCTTCTTTTTGGGCATGTGGATAACGATAAGGGCGCACCACAACTAGCTTGGCTCCCGAGTCCAGTGGAATTTGGTGGTCACAGTGATGGCTTGGGGGTAATCCTTGAGGCTCATGAAAGACACTAGAAAATTATGAGAGAAGTGTTTGAATGTGTTGGTCATTGGTCTGGCTCACCGAAATAGCTTTAACTTCACATGCGTTTATTAATTTATTGTCTTTTAGCCCATTTAGAGTCACGGGCTGGGCTTCCACTTTAAAAGTCATCCACAATTCGTCAAAGTTCCATAATATGGGTGGCTCCAGAGTTTTGAGCCAATTAACACCAAGAACGATGTCCACTCCACTTCATGCAAGCACCCATGGGTTTACTTTAACAGTGACATCTTGCAATTGAATAGCTATCCCTTTAACCATGCCCAAACAATCAATCATATCACCACTTGCAACCCTTGCTTTCACCCCGGTTGCTTCTTCAATTAACGGGCCGCATTTTTCAATCATCCCTATGTCTACAAAAGTGTGGGTACTTCCGGAGTCAATTAAAGCTACCACCACTTTACCATTCACGCTGCCCTTCACCTTCATTGTTTGTGGTCTGCTCTCGCCAATGATGGCATCAATTGAGATTTGGGGTTGATCTCCTTCTAAGAGCTGGTCACAACCATATTCTTCAGTATCATCATCTCCTGAAAATTCTATCCAAAATAGACGTTTGCATTGATGCCCTCGTACAAACAATTCATCACAATTAAAACAAAGACCCTTCTTTCGTCGTTCCTCCATCTCTGCTAGAGTTAACCTCCGAATGTTGCGTGGTTTAAAATGTGGAATGGTAGATGTGTTCGGCTGTTGCAATCGACAAGGTTCAATGTTTCGTGCACACTGATAACGCCTTTCATAAAGCCGTGCAAGACTCATGGCCGACGATAATTCTTGGGGATACTGTAATTCCACATCAACAACAATGTGATCCTTCAACCCACTCATAAAAATTTCTACTTTTTGTTCTTGACTGAGTGGTCTAGCACGTGAAACTAATTGCTCGAATGCCCGGCAAAAATCAACCACAGAACCCATTTGCTTTAATTTTGCGAAGTCACCCAATTTTCGACTGTGCCCCGGAGGCCCACATCTTAGATGACATTGGTGTTTGAATTCTTCCCACGAGAGGTTTGGAGTGTCCTCTTCCAATTGCATGTACCAAATTTGAGTGTCTCCTTCCATATGGAAAGAGGTGAGCTCCAATTTTTCATCTTATGGAGTATTTTGGTGTCGAAAGAAATACTCACACTTATTAAGCCATCCCAATGGATCTTCCTGTCCCCCATATTTGGGAAAGCTTAATTTTGTCACTCACCGTTTGCCCTTCATTCGAGTTCTTGGTTCCTGAACTTTCCTCGTCTGCTTTTTCTTTTCCTCGATGGCCTTTACTTCTCTCCCACACCACTGAAGCTTCAATCTTTGAGGCAGCCAACTCTTTTGAAAGTTCTTCGATTTTAAGGTCTCGTACTCGATTGGCTTCCTTCTCTTCACGCAACATTTGAAGAATCTAGTTAAGTTGTTGTTGAACCGAATCCCTTATAACTCCTGGCTCTGATTCCAAAATGTTGGAACAGGATCGAGTTTGGGTCCGTTGATCGGTGTCAAACTAATTTTCTTTGATTTTCCTATTTTTTCTGACTCGAAGGGAACCCGGGAACTTTGTTTCTTTTTTGGGAGAAACTCAGAGATGAAAATGTTTTTTCTTTCCCCAAAAGTCTGTACAATACTGACTTCTATAGCCTTAGGGAAATAACTGTCTAATTCCACTACTGCGTAAAATAAGGAACTGTCACTAGACTACTTCCAGCACAAACGCAACTTTAAAATAAAAAATAAAACTAATTTAATTTAATTGAAACCCTAATTAATTAATTAAACACAACAGCTTCATATGTGGCCTTGTTGTGGCTTCTTCTTGAACTTCCCATGAGTGAACCAGTTGTAGATTTTGTACAGCTTCGGTCTCATAACAGCATCTTTTAGGATTTGCTGCTAAAAGAACCCAATCAGAAGATTCCAATTGTAAGAACTTTTGTGAAGAGAGTAAGTTAATCCTGTTGAAATGTATTTGCAGGGATGGAAATGGCTCAACTTATATGTGGAGGTTGCAGGACATTGCTGATGTATACACGTGGAGCAACAAGTGTGAGATGCTCCTGCTGTCATACTGTGAACCTTGCACCTGGTATATCATAAAATTTTAACATGTTAGATGTCATATTAGTCATAGTCACTTGAAATGGGCATATCTGAGTTTGCAAGCTTTCGTTGTTCAATGAGTCATCTTAATAAGAAAATTTATGCCTTGCTTTTTTACTTGGTGCTAGTGCTTAGAATGCTGAATGCTTCCTTGAAATTTAAAATATGCTTGAATGGTTGGTTTGAAGTCAATACAGTGAATCGAATGTTGAAAATAATTCTCTTTAGTGGGCTGTGAATGACCTTAGATCTATCCACTAAAAAATCTTCCTCCCCTCTCTGTTTTCCCCTGACCACAAATAGTTTTACATGTCCCTCCTGAAATACATTTTATATTATCTTTTTTCTTTTAAAATTGTCTGTTTTATTGAAAGGATATGGACTGCCATTTAGAATTCGAGGTAGAAATGATTGGCCATATATGAAAATAGAATTTACCGTCAATACGTCCTTTTGGAGAACATGACGGTGCGTATTTCACACATGAACTGCAACTGTTTGTAATTTCCTTCTAGACTGGATTCTGTTAAACCAATTTCAAAGGTTATTTTAATTTCTTTGGCTTTAGTTAATGATGCACTCTTGGTCTATGGGTTCTTTGGCAATTTGTCTAAAATTCTATATGTTTGGTAACTCATTTTAGAACTCAATATTTTACTTCATCTGTTTTGCTTGGGGGTAACTGATTTAATCTGTATTGTATTTCATTATTGTGTAAAAATAGTATCTAACCAGGTGGCTCAGATCAACTGTGGGAACTGCCGGACGACACTTATGTATCCTAACGGAGCTCCATCAGTGAAGTGTGCACTCTGTCATTATATAACCAATGTTAGTATAAGATCTCCTTTTAACAAATAAGCATTAAGGCTTTGATCAGAAAAGCCTTATTTATAAGTCATCTTGAAAATCACAATCTGTAATGATTGCCTTTTGGTTTCTCTTATGCAGACGGCTAATATGAGGATTCCACTTCCAGCAAACAGGCCTAATGGTACTAATGGAATGACACCTTCCTCAGTAAGCAACTGGACTTTGCTAGTTTTTCGTGGTAGGAGATTTATGTTATCTTTGAAATATTTCATTCTTTCTAATTGTTATTTTCTCTCCATTTTTATTCCACAGTCAATTCCAACTCAAACTGTTGTTGTCGAAAATCCCATGTCCGTCGATGAAAGTGGCAAATTGGTAAGTTTGCCTTGATTGCTTCTTTCTTCTTTTTGATTTATTCTTGCAGGAAGTAAGAGATTGTTTCTTTCACACTATTAAGTTCATTATTCCTTCCGCTCCATTCTAGGAAAAACAATGTGCTTATCAATTGCTCTATGCTTGCAGGTGAGCAATGTTGTCGTTGGTGTTACAACTGAGAAAAAATAGTGCAGTGAGACTCAATGATCTTACTGTATATTTTGCGATGCAACCCTGATTCTCTTCACAAGGGGAATTTGGAAATGCAAATCCATTGTGTATATCTTGTTGAAAAGGATAACAGTCAACATTACCAGTCAGAGAACCTTTCTCTGTTATTATGCGACTTTTTAGAGGGATTTGTTAAGTGTGGATATACATTTTGAGGATGAGAATCCGAAGTGGGTGGTTCTATTATATATGTTGTACCATGATCAACACTGTTTGCGCATATTAGTGTTTTTGTTTTTGTCGAGTGAGTGATGTTCTTGCAACATTTTCATATTACGTAACTTATGTTTGTACGTCTCAGTTCCACGTTACCATCAACTTCCAACCACCTCCGCCAACCCCATCCATCTTTTACTATAATCAAGTCCCGTCTCTTATTATAGCCATCTTTTACTATAATCAACTATATGAGCGTAGACCAGTATTACTGAAGACACCTCTCTGACAGTTTAAACAAAGTATTACTGAAGACACCTCTCTGACAGTTTAAACAAAGATAATGGGAATGTGGAAACAAAGTTTCCTCATTTAAGTATAACCTTCACTTACCTAACAAAGAACGAACGTGTCAAGTCAATTTTATTGGGTAGGAAAACTTACGTTAATGGTACAATCTTTCGCAGCTCTTGAGGAACTACGGGTCATATTACATGATTGCTGTTGAAAATAAGCATTAGCGAGGAGGTCCATTTTGTTTCATTTGTGAATGGTGTTCATCATTATCCAAAACAAACCCATAAGGGAGACAAAATTGAAGACTTACATGCATTAGCCTGGGAGTTAGAATTTCCCAACAACCAAGAGTATCAGATGCGAAGTTAAGTGGATGGTTAGACCATCCAGAGAAACTTGCACTTAAATTATGCGTTTCTTGTTAGACTTAATTTATATATATGATTTTGGCTATCCACTTCTTTCTCTCACTCAGCTTATCTATATAATAGCTAACTTCCACTCTCTTGGACCAAAACATCGTAAAAAGCTTCAGTTTCTCTTCAGCACCTGTCTCATAATTTCGCTCCTGCTAGTATAGTACTCCATTTGCATATGGCTCAAGAAAATGGTGATCAGAAACGCGAAGATGAAGCGAAGGATACAAGCTTCCCTGCAAAGAAATGGCTTCTTTTGACGTTGAGGTTGGTGGCATTTATGGCCACAGCATCAGCAACACTTGTTATGGCACTGAACAAAGAGACTAAAACCATTGTGGTAGCAACCATTGGCAATACCCCTATTACCGCTACTCTCACCGCCAAGTTTCAGCATACTCCAGCTAACATGTAAGCCACCCTGTAATTTAAACCTTACCATCCTTCTGGCTCTTCTTCAACATTTCAAGGATATATTATATATGATGCAGTTGCAGTTAAGTGTATAAAAACTTAATGAATGGTTGCATGGTGTGATGACGATACAGATTCTTCGTTATAGCAAATGGAATGGCTACTTTGCATAGCTTGATGATGATTATAGTGGAGATATGCGGACAGAAGTTCCATTTCAATGGATTTCGTTTTGCCATAATTGCCGTCTTAGATATGGTATCTCTTTCTTAAATATATTAATGCATTTTTTAATAATCAAATACCTTTTCAATATTTTTATATCTTTGAATGAAATATTAGAACCAACCTTCTCCTCATACTTTTGGCCAAAGTGAAAACGTTTTGCTTACTTTTGGTCAGATGACGGCGGCTTTAGTATCTGGAGGGGTGAATGCGGCTGCTTTCATGGCGGAGCTAGGGAAGAACGGCAACTCACATGCAAGGTGGAACAAAATTTGTGACAAATTTAATACCTTCTGCGACCATGGAGGTGGTGCTCTTATAGCATCCTTTAGTGGTCTTTTGATCCTTTTAGTCATTTCCACCATGTCCATTCTGAAACTCCTAACTAAACCAAGGCCTACAGATCATTCTTGTACCCCTGTCCCGTGATGTGTTTTAAGCACTAATTAAGTCTGTTTTTGTTGATTGCTGTACTCATAAAACCTTGTAAAAAAACCTTGTATTAAAATAGTTGCAGCAAGAACAACCTTGTAAGTTCCGCTTTGCGTGAAGGGTCAAATTTAAGGAATGTAATACATCTAAGAGCCCTTGTGTGCTTAATTATTAGTTTAGGGCTTTTCGTACACTTTATCTTTCTGCGTGATTTTTAGTTTTTATTTTTTTTAAATAAAAACAAAATTTTGTTTAGTTGTCAACGTTATATGAAAGAATAGGATAAATTTAATTAATCAAAATAATATCATTAAATTTTATCTAACATATAATTACCATCAATAATAAAAATATAATTACATATTAAATTATCAATAAAATTATTTTATTTTATTAAAATAAATAATTTAAAATTAATATTTATTTTAAATATATTTTAATTATTAAATCAAAATTTATTTGAAATTTATATATTTTGAAAATATTTTAAATTTAATTATATTTCATGGATTAAAAATTTACACCAAAATAGATTATTACAAAGTCAAATATCCCAAATCAGGGGTGTTACATGAAGAGAGCAAATATGGCGAAATTAGTGTTCAAATCAGTGAAGCATTTTATCTTATCTATGCAGTTAGGCATGCAAGAAATTTCAATCGTAGCCATTGAAGGTTTATTTATTACAACCCACAAGAGTCAAGATATTATCCTTAACTTGTACGGGAGAACATTTATTTCTATATTTGACTATTGAGTAGAGTTTATTAGAATTTGGTTTACTATGCCAACAAGGGACAAGATTAAAAAGGTAACCTTAATATTGGCAGTCTAATCTCGGTAAAAAAGCTCAAATTATATATCTTTTAGGAAATATTAAGAATAGTTATTTCTTTATGTGATTGCTGACTTCATGCTGAAAGGTATATATAGATAGACCCCTTGGAACGTGTGGAAGAAATAGAACCAAAAGTAACGTCGCTGGCTTTCCCTGACCGACCCGAAAGAAGGGAAGATGGTTACGTGCAATAAAGTTGAGCTCTCATTGAAGACCGAGGGTATTGTAGATACGATCAAACTCTGAGTTGATGGTGAGCTAGATACTTGAAATTTTTGAAACCACAAAAGATAACATGCAAAAGTGTTAGGTGATTATAGACTTGTAGTTGGTCCCTGGAGAGTAATGTCCTAACAGATCAGTCGTGCAACTAAGAGCACAAAGAATTGATTTTAAAAAGATAGACTTGAATTTGTATACTTAGAAGCTGAAGCGAACAACGGTAAACAATGGAAGGATGAGTGGATGAGAAAAATTTGAAGATATGCACAGCACCAGAAGTTCACCGACGATATTGAAAAATCAAGAAGGATTAGGTGCAACGTAAGTAGAAATTTTATGGCCAGTCGTTTACTTTGTATTTGACACGAAAAAGGATATGGATCACATCAGAGAACTTCCAGATTGACCGGCAAATTATTCAAGCAGGAGAATTAATGGTGAACGTATAAGGACGGACATCCAAAAATTACCTGAAAAATGCGATAAGTATCTGCTACACTTACATCTGTACCACAGAAAGTCAATATGTACGTAGGTCCCGCAGAGAGCTCGTGGAGGTTCAAAGTCGTGCAGAAATACAACTTAGAAGTCAAAGGATTCTTGTGTCAAATAACGCGTATATGTTTTGCTATGGTTACTCTCTTCGTTAAACAATAATGGCTTCTTCTTCTTCTTCTTCTCCTTCTACTTCTTATTCTTTGGCCTCCCAATCATGGAAGTATGACATCTTCTTGAACTTCAGGGGTGTAGACACTCGTCGCAATTTTATCAGCCATCTCTATGCTGCTTTGCGCCAAAAGGACCTCCAAACCTTCTTTGACGACGGTGAACTCAAAACAGGAGAAGGAATTGTTCAGTCACTTCCGCAAGCAATCAAAGCTTCAACTGTTGCTGTCGTCGTTTTCTCAAAAGACTATGCATCTTCCGCCTGGTGCCTTGACGAGCTTGCAAAGATCACTGAATGTTATCAAACTCAAGGACAGATTGTCATACCTGTCTTTTACGAGATAGATCCATCCCATTTGAGAAAACAGTCTCATAATATTGCAGCAGCTTTTGTAGAACATGAGCAAAATCCAAAAAACGCAAACAAGATCCAAAAGTGGAGGGATGTCTTGACCACAGCTGCCAATCTCCGTGGGTTTGATTCTAAAGACTTCAGGTTCATAAATCTAAGTAAAGAGTTAGTTGATTATACATATTTTGCTTTCATTCATTTATATTGTATTTCATAATTGACAGAGATGATCATATGCTTGTTAACAAGATCGTTGAAGACATTTTAGGAAAGCTGAACAGGTTAGTGTCATGGGACGACTTTGATTTTGAGCACTTAGTTGGAATGGATTCGCGCATTGAGGAAATAAAAAAGGTATTTACTACAAAGCCATTAGCCATTCGTATTTTAGGAATTTGGGGCATGGCTGGTGTTGGTAAAACTACCACAGCTGAAGTCATATATAAAAAAATGTCACATCA
This sequence comes from Erythroxylum longipes, assembly GCA_027563885.1. NCBI lineage: Eukaryota > Viridiplantae > Streptophyta > Magnoliopsida > Malpighiales > Erythroxylaceae > Erythroxylum > Erythroxylum longipes. The sequence continues at coordinate 29,455,429 of JAOQMS010000003.1, read as the reverse complement.
ATTTCAAGGGTGTTGCTTTTTGCATGAGGTGAGACAACGAGTAGAAGGAGGTGGCATGAAGAACTTACAGGAAGAACTTGTTTCAAAAGCATTGGGTGAAGAACATTCAGTAAAAGATGTTTTCAGTGCTCCACTTAAACCATTTCTTATAGCAAGACTACGTAGCAAGAAGATGTTAGTTGTTCTTGATGACGTGGATGATCCCCTTCACCTAGAGTCTTTAATTGGAAATGCACATTGGTTTGGTTCAGGAAGTATAATTCTTATCACTAGTAGAGATAAGCAAGTTTTTAGAGGGAGGGCTGATTTTATATATGAAATTAAACCATTAAATGATATTGAAGCCCTTCAACTTTTTAGGAAAAATGCTTTCAGAAACAAATATTCAAGAAATGATTATGTACCCTTGTCAGATTTAATTGTTAAATTTGCACAAGGTAATCCTTTGGCTTTAAAAGTTTTAGGCTCATCTTTAGCTGGAAAAAAGGAGGAGGAGTGGGAAAGTGCCATAAATCAATTGTCTAAAGTTCCAAATAAGAATATTCAACATGTGTTACAAATTAGTTATAATAGCTTAAATAGGGTGGAAAAGGAAGTCTTTCTTGACATTGCATGTTTTTTCAAACATGTTAGGCAAATATATGTTGACATAAACATTTTGAGGAAAATATATAAAAGCAATAGGTTCAATATAGATATCATATTAAGTGTTCTTGTAGATAAGTGTCTTGTGAGAGTTTTCAGTTACAACATGTTGGAAATGCATGATTTGTTCCAAGAAATGGGAAAGGAAATAGTTCTTCAAGAAGCTAAGTATCCAAGTCAACGTAGCAGATTATGGGATCCAGAAGATATTTACGAAGTATTTATGGAGAATAAGGTATAAGATCTATTGTTCTCCTCTATTATTATTAATAATCTCTTATACTTTCTAATTTATTAAAAAAGATTTATTGTCATAATAACTTATGTAGACATATGACTATTGTTTGTTAGGAAATGGAAACAACGAGAACCATACTTCTTGACCAGACGAAAATAAGGGAGATAAATTTAAACCCAAAAGTGTTTAAGCACATGCCAAATCTCAAATTTCTCAATTTTTATAAAAATTCGAAAGAAGAAAGTAATTTACGTCTATTCCAAGGACTTGATTATCTTCCCAACAAGATAAAGTATATTTGTTGGAATGGATATCCATTGGAATACTTTCCACCTTGTTTCCAGCCAGAAAATCTTGTGATACTTAGATTACCTAACAGCAATGTAAAACAATTGCGGAAAGGAGCCAAGGTACTTAAATTATATACTACTTCATAGTTTATTTTATTGTTGTTTCTTATAATAAAAGTTGAAATTTTTACCAGATTGAGATTAATTATACCTTTTCTTATTTTTTGTTAACTACAGGAATGTTCAGTGGCATTTCAACATGCATACGAAATGTTGAATATGATTCTTCATGGTTTTTGCAGTTTGATTAAAGTTCCCTCGTACAAGTTAAGGTCCCTAAGTTTGGGATACAACAAAAGCATAACTCATCTTCCGAACAGTAGAAGTGCATTTCTAGAATCTCTTGAAATTCTTGATCTTAGGGGTTGCTCAAATTTGAATATATTCCCAGAAATTTCAAGCAATATAAAGGAGCTAAACTTAAGTTGGACTGCTATAAAACAGGTACCTTCATCATCAGTTGAACTTCTCAGCAAGTTAAAGAAATTGGAGATGACCTCTTGTAGACAGCTTAAAAGCCTTCCAAGCAACTTCTTTAGCAAGTTGACATCTCTTGAAGAACTTTATCTGGAGGGTTGTTCGCGTTTTATGACGCTTCCTGAAATTTTGGAGCCTATATATAATTTAGAGCGTCTCGACCTAAGTGACACAGCTATCGAGAAGTTGCCATCCTCTGTCGGCAATTTCAAAGGGCTCAAGCATTTACAGATGTCTTTTTTAAATTTTGAAAATTGCTTTGCGGAAGACCACCATGCATTGGCTTTGTCGTCGGAAGGCATCTCTTCTTTACGAGACTTGACCCTTTCCGATTGTAATTTAAGGGAATTGTCTGAGGATTTGAGCTTCCTATCTTCTATAGAAAATCTGGATTTGAATCAAAATGATTTTGAGAGAATCCCTGCTACCATCAAACAACTTTCACAATTAGAAGTTCTTCATATAAACAATTGTGAAAGGTTTCTATCTTTGCCAGAACTTCCGTCAAGCGTCTCCACTGTATGGGCCCTCAAACAACTACTATTTGACTCACAAGGGCATGGAGGAAGATTCTTCTTAGGAAATTGCTTGAAATTGGATGAAGATGAATGTCAGGCAATCGCAATTGCACTCTTGAGAAATCATCTAACTGCTTTTACAAGAAATCAAATGCAGAAACCATTGGTATGTATCTCTTTTTTTATTTGGGTCCGTATAATCATTAGTTTGAGTTGTAACTTTATTTGTGATGTCAGGAATCTTTTCAAATGGGCTATCCAGGAAGTAAAATACCAAAGTGGGTCACGTATCAAAATATGAGTGATTCCATTCAAATTCACCTTCCTTCTCAGTGGCTTAATCATCAGTTTTTGGGATTTGCTTTTTATTTGTGCATTGATTCTGTTGGAGAGAGTTTCCATCTTAGATATGATTGTTATCTTGGAGACAATTGCCACTTTTCCTCCGCCGATTCTGAACCATCTTTCATCCGAAGAAAAGCTAAAGAGCATATGATAGTCTTCATTAGTAGAAGATTTTGTGAATGGGTATGTAGACATGGTAACGTCGACGAGGATGTAGCCTTTTTCAAGTTCAATGCAGCTAAGAACCGAATAAAAAAGTGCGGGGTTATTCCACTGCATGCTCAAAAAGATGATTGTGTATTCTGTCAAAGATTTGACTTCCCAACAGTAGGAGAGTCCATGTTTAAAAGGTCAGCCACAAGTGCAGGGTCATTTTACTATCTGCCTAAAAAGAGGTTGAAGATAGAAGGCGTTGAATGAAATTAAGAGAGATTGCTTCAAAGGTGTAAAGAATAGCAATCGAACACTTGGGTTCCTGCAAATTTTTCTTTCAATCATCTTCAAAACCAGGAATATAAATTATATATAATAGTTAGTTATGCTTGTGTTGTGATTGCTAGTCTATTCATTATCTTCTTCACAGCCAATAATACTCTTGGCTAGCTATTAAAACAACTTACAAACAAATTGTCGTTAGTTTCAGCAGATTGAAACTACATGTGTATTATGTCGCAATGCGGACAAGAATCATGACCACCTGTTCTTCGGATGTGAATACACTAAAGCCATATGGAGTAGGATACAAAACTTGGTGTATGTGGTAAACCATTCATTTGAGTAGGCGCAGACCTTAAGTCTATTCATCACCTTTTCTAGACAGACCAATGAGAGCTTCGTAAACTGACATTCACCACTTCCATATACATGATATGAAAACAACGAAATTGCCAAGTCTACCAGCAAAAGGAGCGAGCTTGACAAATACCATCTGGCTGAGAAAATCGTGAACTTGATGAGAGCGGCAATGGTAGCAAACAATGTTTCTTCCCTACTTACGGCAAATACGAGAACTATGTGGCAGTTATAGCTCCTGGTATTTTTCTGTGTTGTAGTAACAGTCACCTGTAATTAAACTTCATTCTCTCTTCTTTTGGTTGTTGACAAGCATCTAATTAGCTAGAAATCTAGAGTTGGTGTGACTTTCTGTATTTTTGTTATAGCTTCAGCTATAGTAATATACTCAATTATTTCATTTCCCAAAAAAAAAAAAACTCTTGTAACTAGCAGTGGTCGGTTATGTTGAATATATTTCTGACTTTTAAAGCCCTTTCCTTTGAATTGTCAAATTACCTCTTGTTCGGCTATAACTCTGTTGTTTCATCTTTCATTTAAGCAAGCCCAGGACCTCACTACCATTTCCTAAGGAGTATAAAATTTATACGATAGCTCATGTTTGACCAGAATATCAAATGTTAAAGGTTGAAACATGATATCATAAAATGCATGTATTATTGATTATAGTTAAATACAGCCCTTAACATTTTTATTTCAACTCAATTTTACGAATTACAATTTTGTGTGCACTAATTCATATATAACGACATCAATAACAACAACAATTCTGTAAAATTTTTACTAAAATGTAAAGTTTGGAGAGTTCTAATAGTACACAGCTCTCATCTCTTACAAAAAAAAAAAGATTTTATAAAGATTTGGACCATTATAGTAAGACTTGATAGAATTTATATATGTTACCCCTGCATAATTAAGATCTAAATTATGTATCTCAAATTAGAAATTGGACTCAAACTCTACTTTTAGAGTCGTACACTCGAAGAAAATCCTCAAGGTATGACTTTCACAGTGTAATTAATTAATCATCACCAATTAATTTCCAAATATTATTACTCTCCTTTCTTTTTAATTTTAAGTTTTATAAAAAAAATATAGACAAATTCCTTCTAGAGATCCATAAATGATTGTTGTATAACTTTGCATAGTAGTTGACTGTTGACTGGCCTTTTTCTCAGTATTGGTATAGTTTAACATTAGATTACGTTTAGTTGGAGGTTTATTAATGGAATATAATATTGGATAAGGAGAGTTTCATATCACATCTTATTTCTTCCTAAATAGTAAAAATAAAAAACCTCTAATTTGAAGATTTAGGATGAAATGTAAAATGATAAATAACTTTTCACTATATTACATTATAAACCTTTCTTCCAAACAACATTTTACTATATTACATTGTGAACCCTTCTATCTCCCCAAACAATAATTTTCTAATATTACATCCATTTATATTTCATTTCATTATAAATCATTACATTCCATTAAAAACTTTACGTTCACTACAAGAAAACAACATAATTTGGACGATTAAAAAACGTCACAGAATCTTAAAAAACGTCACAGAATACAATTTGTGACTTTTTAAAAAATGTCACAAAAAACGTTGCGAAATGTGATGTAGGCAAAAGATTTCTGCGACATTTTTCGTAAAACGTCATAGAAAATACTGACATTCCGCAACGTTTTAAAAAACATCACTGAAAGATTGGTTTTTCTGCGACATTTTCTAGAAATGTCATGGAAAGTCATATTCCGTGACGTTTTCTAGAAACGTCGTAGAAAGTCACATTCCGTGACGTTTTCTAGAAACGTTGTAAAAAGTCACATTCCGCGACATTTCCAAAAACGTTGCGGAAAGTCACATTCTGCGACGTTTTCAAAATGTCGCGAAAAACTTTGTGCGACGTTTTTAAAACGTCGCAAATAGAATTATTTTCTTTTAATTATTTTTTTCATTTTTTTGAAAATAATTTTAATTTAATAAATTTTCAATTTTAATAATTATTTTTTAAATAAAAAATTTTTTAATCTGCGGAGCAAATTTTACCTTGCCATGTTAATATGACTCCATATTGGTTTTACCTAATAATAGACTTATGATTCCTGCTACTAAAATCTAGTAAATAGACTATGTACCCTAACCTTAAATTTTCTCAGCATCAAAATGAGCACACTAACCAACTGATGGTTTCAATCCAAAGTTATGAGCATTATTGTATACATAAGTAAAAGGAACTGAAAAAGGAAGGAAAATTACATAAAACATGGAACAAATGCAAGACAGCAACCTCTTCATTTGTTGCTTACTAAATATTTTCCTAAACCATCAATTTGTGTTCCTTATTTCACGAAATAGATTGGAAAAAAAAAAGAAGCAAGAAAGTTTTCTAGTTCCTATCCAGTTTGATTTTGCACCGGCTTCTAATTACTTGAACATTTGCAGTTGGCTCTTTTCTCACCCAGTATCTACAAAAATTTCAAAAGTATGAATCAGAATTCGAGAAGTTAATATGGGCGAAGGTTAATATCCAGATTTAAAGCTAAAGTAATTGTTTCAAAATCAGAGTTTAAAGCATGCAATTCCAAGAGACCAAATCTCTCTTCAACATTGTGTTGAATACATTTAATGCCTTTTCAACAACACCACACTTTGCATACATATGAATCAATGCATTATGCACATTAACAGTACAAGAAAACCACTTCTTTCAATAGAAAAGTGAACTCTTTTCCCTAACGCAAGCAATCCAGACTCTGCACAAGCAGCCAATATGCTAATCACAGTTGCCTCATCAAACTTCAATGCACTTGCCAACATTTGATTGTACAATCTTGTGGCCTCCTTTGAAATCCCTATTTCAGCATAGCCAGAAATGATGACGGTCCAAGGAACCAATTTCTTTACTGGTATCCTATCAAACAACATTTTAGCCATTTCCATGTCCCCGACCTTACCTATAACCCGATATCATAGTTGACCATGACACCACATTCCTCTCTAGCATTTTCTCGAAAAATTCAAACGCTTTCTCCGTCTACCCAGCCTTCACATAAGCATCCAATATTGTATTCCAGCTAACAGTATCTCTATTAGGCATTTCATCGAACAACCTGCAAGCTTCAGTTAAGTCCTCAGCTTTCACCAACCCAGCAATCATCGAGTTCCAAGAAACATCTTTTTCACCCATCACCGTAAACAACCTCAACTGATCTATATTTTCTCAAAGCTAACCTCTCTACCTGACCAAACTCCATCTCTCCAGATCTTGACAGAAAAAGATGAAGAAAGCATCGGTTTCAACAACCTTCATCTGTTCTCACTTTCTGCTCTCTTTTCTTTGCAATCGCTTTTATATCATAATGTATTGACGATCAACATCTAACAAAAAATAGACTAAAAGAAATAAACGTGAAATAAGAAAAAGATCTTACGTTCCTCATCAAAACTTATCAAATAAGAAATCTATATCTATCATCATTTACTTTGGAAAAAAAAAGAACAAAAAGCATTCATTGGTTTCAAGATTCTTTGTTCTTTCAAGCTTTCTGCTTTAACTTTTTTCTTGCAATCCCTTCTTGCATCCTAACGTATTGATGATCGAGATCTAACAAAAAAGAGATGAAAGAATTGAGAGATCTTACGCTCTTCATCGAATCTTCTCAAATCAGATCACCATAACCATCGAGATCGAGACGGTTATCGGATAAAGAGAGTAAAGTATAAAAAAAGAAGAGAGAGAAGAGAGAATTGAAAGACTAAGAAGACGATACCAGCGAAAAGGGAGCGCAACTGCTGAAGGGAGTGGAGGGAAAGTGAAAGTACAAACACATATTTATAAGCAAATGGTTGGATCAATACCCATCAGCGATGTTTTATTCAATAAAATGTCGTGATTTTTATTAATAAAATCTTACAAAAGTGTTATAAATTTGTTGCAAAAAATTTAAATTTTTTATAACAATTTTTAAACGTCACAAAAAACCTACATAATTGACGACGTTTTATTGATAAAACGTCTCAAATTATATTATTTTTTTTATAGTGATCCAATTAAACATAGCGTTAAGTCATCCTATTATACTACTTGTAGCTATTTTCGACTACAAAAAGTCCTAGTCAAACGGAATTTATCAAACCAACTTAAACCTAATCCTTTTTTCTTCTGATCTAGTGTCTGATTAAGCATATCTCGAAAGTTAGGATCTTCGGCTGCTTAAAAAAAGAGCAATTCAACTTCTGCACTACAAAGGATAGTGTCAAACTCATTAGCGTGTGATACATGTATTGTATGCATCATCCAACAAGTTTAATGCTAAATTCACAAGCAAAAATCCATCCATTTATGTGCAAACATAACTCAGGAAGTACCTATTTTCATGTTTTATTAATTTATTTTTGAAAATTAATTAAACAAAAAAATACACGCATAAAACAAGTGACAAAAAAATATAGAGATAACTAATTCTAAAGTATTCAACTTTTTCAGAACTTTTTCAATTAAGTGTTCAAACTTTTAATCTTAAAAATATCCAACAAAGCATTAGTAGCAAATTTGCACTACTGCTACAACAATAACACCACCATCACCACCACTACTCAGTAAACATTCTAGTGACACGCGAGGTTTGTAGAAGTCTAATAACACGCAACTTTGCTCGTAACTAATAAAGATGATGTTTTTAAATGAAAACTTACACTAGTAAAAAAAAAAATCTAACTAGGAAAGACTATAACTTTTATCATTTTTATTGTATTTTTATTTTTATTATTTTTACTAGAATTCAAAATCAAAGCCTCTAACACTTACAGGTATTTGAGGAGTTCTCTCGTACAATTTGGATGACCCCCTAAAAGGTATTATAAGAAATATGATAAATCGGTTCTTGTTTTATTTGTCGAAAGTTATGTAAAGCAAAGTGGGATTACTTAAGATACATTGTTGTGAGGTAGATGCAAAACTTATTTCTCGATTTGATGTTGTATTCCCATATATATGAATATAAGGACATTGGAATGTGTTCTTGTTATTTATTCCAACAAACAAAGTTCTTGTTCAAACTCAGCTTACTCTTATTGTAAGTTAAAACATGATAACCTTAATATGGCATCAAATAGAGTTACTGGAAAACAAAGAGATAACAGTCAGTTTGATGAAGAAGGAAAAGGATGAGCTTTGATAATTGGAAGGAAGAATAGAACGTTAAGACCATTTCACAAACTGCAAAATGCAGTTAATTGACCTCAAAATGTAGTAAATTTAGAAAAAACAACTTCAACCAATAACTGCATATTGCAGTAAGTGTAGGGTGATTGTCTTACGAAAATGCCGTTTGCTAAAACAACTGCATATTTACAGTAAGTATGGAATAATTGCAAAATGCAGCAAGTTTATACAATTTCGTTGGAGTAAAAAATATGAGTATTTAGTGCAAATTGCAGTTCGGTTGGAGTTGCTCTAATGCACATTGCGAGTTAAGCGGGTGGTGTATATAAATCACTTAGTGATCAGTGCGTCCCCTTGAGAATGAGCGCCTCCTCTTGTAAATTCAAACTTCTCACGTAATAATGGAACATTTACTGATTAGCTAATGATAGAAGGAACAGAACCGACAAAGATGCAAGTAGTAGCTAGAGTGGGAGATATGTTGGGTTTCAATCCCAATTCCTACAACATCAATTAAGAGTAACCTACTGTCTTAAGAGACCAAAGCGTTAATACAAACAACCAAGCAATATAAATGACTAGAAAATAAATCGGACACTAGATATATATTAAAAAAGCTCTCTACTTTAAAAAAAATTACGAGTCAAACCAATAAATAAATTTACTAACTTTAAATTAAAATTTACAAGAGTTTAAAGTTCTAACTTCTGAGTTATTAATCCTTACTCAGAACTATGTCTCAAAACTGCTAAAAATTATCCCATTAATTTTCAGCATCGGATATAGGTTGATACCTCAACTCAATAATACTCTCAATTTATTACAGAACAAACACTCAAAAACAACTTCTAACTAACAACCAATTATGGAATCGGAAAGATCTTTCAGCTCACTTTTACTCGCTTACTTTTCCTTTTTTAGTATTCTTTTCACTCGTCCCACTGAAACCTCATCATTTTTCCTTTTATAAAAACAGTGAAAAACCCAAAAGGATGTAGTACAAAATCTTCGATTTATCACAGTTGTTTCTAACACAATCAAAAACTACAAAAATTTAAATGTACAAATATAAGTTTCCACCAAAACTTGTTAACACAGTCCAATATTCTTTGCCTACGTCTGTAGGATCTTCACCCAGGTTAATTCTTTCACTAACAACAATAGTTTTATACAAGGCTTTACTGAACCGACACCACTCAACTCTTGACACTATCTCTCGTCCTCACAACTTGTAAAAGAATTTCACACTCAATAGTACGACCACCTCATACTAATCTCAACAGAAGATTTTCTCAAAGAATGTTTAATGATAACGAAATAAAACAAACAACTCAATTGATTAAACAAAATTTAATATAAACGAAAACACTTGAGAAAGAAAACAACTTCCTTAACAATGTAGCTTCGTCAATGAAAGATTAGGAAGTTGTCCACCAAGAAATATAAACGTTTATTTGTTGAAATGTTATAAACATCAAAGTTGCAAAATTTATGACGACTGCTGAAATTTTTCGCACACAAACACCACTATCGACAGCCGCAAAATCACCAAGATTGATGGAATTTTTCTACAAAAAAATCACTATCGATGACAGTGAGTAGCGTAACAAAATCACTCAAACACCATAGAAAGCCAATTGCCAAAACTACACACACTCCACGACAGAACAACCCAATGATAATTGTTCAAAGCTAGAAAAATGCAGCTTTAAAAATCACCCAAACAAAACGACTTTTTAGCCCACTTAGACGTCATCCTTGATAGAACAACCATCAACAGGGTGGATTAATTATAAATGTAAAATCAGCAGTGTTGCACTCCAATCCAATGGACAACCACAAATCTAAGAGCTCTCAGTAGAAAATCCATCATCAATTCAAAACAAAAGAAGACTCAGCTGTGAAGCACATCAACGACACACCCAAAAAGGGAACCCAGCTGTGATTTGTGAAGACATCAACGACACACCAACCCAAAAACCAGTCACAGGAGAAGACATACACGGCAGCCAGAAAAACGTGAACGACAACTACACAAGGAAGGCCCATGACCAAAGACTCAACCAGCCAATGTAACTTGAATGATGTTGAAGTATAAATTAAAATTGCCCAGCTAATTCACGCAAGAACAGAAACAAAAAACACAGTTGCAACCCTAAAAACGTCAACAACACAAGACCAAAAAGCACCTTAACGACACTCACACCTAAAGGGAATCACTGCAAAATATTTTTTAGCTACATGGTCACGTCACGCTATAAGAAGTCTTCTTAAGATGAAGTTCTTCACCCATTAAATAAATGTTACGTGATTTACCAAGGAGAATTCTTCATAAGATGAAGTTCTTTACCCAATTAATTAATAGAAACTGCAGCACCTATATGTAATTCTCATCAACATGAAATCAACATATCAACTCTTCCATCCAATTAACAACAACAACCAATCACACTCACAGCCGTAAGCCCAAAAACCATGCAGCCAACAAAACAGAACACAACTGAAGACACACACACACCAAACAGGAATTATGTAGAAAAATCCTTCAGCAAAAACAGTCACATGATCTGCAAGAGTTCTTCTCTAGATAGAGTTCTAACTTTATCCAATTTTTCAAGATAGCAGATTTTATTCTATCCCACTTTGATTTGAATTTTAAACTCATCAACATTATCTTAGATATCCAATTATCAAAAAAATGCCAAAAACAAATAATAAGATATATACCATATATCTTAACAAAAATGTTTCATCATTGGACACTCAAAGAATCACAGATATACACGGTCTCATTTATGCATACGGTTCACTTACATGGTAGTGTATACCCGGGACATGAACGTGTATGTTTCCACATGGTCGTGTATATCTTATACTCTTGCCATCTACTTGTACATGTTTAAAGTTGCCTACATGATCTTCACACACAACCATGTATGATAGGAACATAGAGTGTTTGATCTTACACAATTGTGTAGATCATTATACAACTCGTATACATTCATAGTCTCCTAATGATATTTGAAAAACCGTAGGGAGTGGTAGTTTCGTAAACTTTCCAATTTGTTCCTAACAAGCAAATAAAAACAGAAAAATTAAAATAACCAAAAATAAATCAACACCGAAAATTTGGTAACGCAGTTCGGCACACCTTGCCTACTTCTGCAAGGCCCTCACCCAGCTTAATAACTTTCACCGAAGTACAATAGATTTACCCATGGCTTTACTAAGCCGACACCACTCAACCCTTGATACTATCTCTCAACCTCACTTCCCATGAAAGATTTTCACACTCAATAACACGACCAACTCGTGTTAACCTCAACAGAGGATTGTTCTGAATCACTCTTAATAACAGACAATTAATCAAATAATTAACGACCAACTCAAGTGGTTAAATAACTAGAAACAAAAATGAAAACACTTGAGACAAAAGAAAAGAACAACTTTCCGAAACGTTAAGCTCCACTGAAATAAATCTGGAAGTTGTCGCAACAATAATAGGAAAGCAGTTCACCCAAGAGCCACTCCACAAATCTTCCTCAATTCAGCCTCCAACAAATTAAATGGATATCACGAATACCTTCAGGTATTTTTCAGAAATTCAAAACGCTCATATTGCCCTTTCAATGCAAAAATCTGCAGATTCACTTGTCTTGAAGACCCACACACAAATACGCAAAAATCCACTTGCCATTGACTTTGAAGAAGCACAAGCAGTAGCCTCCTTCTCTTTCTCTGATGCCTTCTACGTTGGAATAGCACTTTCACTGGCTCCTCATTGTCATACGTACACTCTGTTACCTAATTCACCAAAGATGCAATAAACAATAGTTTCCCACTGCACAGAGAGGCCTTCACATACACGCCCACTGCACTTCTATGCCCAGCCGAAACCTCACCAAAAATGATAGACTATGTGTGCGAGAGTTGGACACATGAATATGGACACACCTACTTCATACGTACACTGCACCTACTCACCATAGGACTTATGCAACTTCTGCACTTGCACACACTACACAGCTATAAGTCCTATTTCTTTTTGCAACCTGTACCCACATATATTATTTTTGGTAGAAAACCCTTCATGAACAACGTGAGAAAAATATCATAATGCCCTTGTTAACTTCAACCACGTAAGACACATAATCCTTCACCAATTCAACTTGTGTACAAGATAAAATTCTATTCTATCTATAATATTATCCAACTAGTGTTTGAATTTAAGATGATAAGAAGAATATGCCTGTTAGGATTTATTCTAAATATATCCTATCGTTATTTTTGGCATTTTTATTGGACATAGGAATTATCATAAATCTTTAGGATTTGCCTTAATTGGAGGTTGCGTTTTGGATTTGGGATATTTTGACAGTGTATGGTAAAAGTGGAAATTGAGTAATACGACATATGAGAGTTTGTGTTTGAATGAATTTCAAAAGCTTGTGTTTTAATAGGAATATGTAAAACACACGTCAGTGAAAAACAAATCTTGTGGGTAAGCATGTGTTACAAAAAAAAAAGGGAGAGTGATGTGTTGATTGTGGGTAGTAGTGGACTGCGCACATCAGGGTTTTTGTCACTTGAAACAAAAAAGTGGACTGGGTTGTGAATTGGCGCTGCTGCTCCTTCTTTTCTAATTATTCCTGTTGAGCTGATCGGGTGTGTCTTGGAGTAGCTCTTTTTATTCTGATTTTATCTCTTACAAGCAGTATACGTATGATGTGGAGTTGCTGATTTTTTTGGGTCCTTGAAGTTGACTGAAAGTTGCGGCACTAAGTATGTTATGTGGCTGATGGGTTCTTGACTTGATGCAGTGACATTTTTTTTATATATCAGTGAACAATTTCAGATCTGGGATTTATTGTTTGTTTGTTTTATTTGTTCTTGCTTTTGAGTAAAAATAGTTAGGAAAATCATCTGACGAGGTTAACACAAGTCGATCGTGTTATTGGGCGTGAAAATCTTTCACGGGTAGTTAGGTTGTGGGTTGGTTGCATAGATTGAGTTGTATGGGGTTAGATCAATTTTGTGTAATCGTTGCGAACTACAGTGAAAATGATTAATCTGGGTGAGGCCCCCGCAGACATAGGCAAAGTGTACCGAACTGCGTTAACAAACGTTGGTATTTTTGTTACTTAGCTTTTGTGAGATTTTACTTTACCCGTGTGCAAAATAATTTCAGAAAGTCTGCGAAATATTCATAACTTAGGAATTTCAATGCCAATTTAAAAAATATGCCAAAATAAAAATAAACTAGATATATTTAACATATATCTAGCAATCTCCCCCTTTTTGGCATATTTGTCACAAATCTGAAACTCCCCCTCAGTCACATAATTTGGCATATGGAAATCGAATTCAATCCAAGAACTCCCCCTTAATGCAACAACAAGTTCCAAAGAACATCCATAGTAATAATAATCCAATCATCTAAATTTTTCCCCCTTGGGACAAAAAATGCTAAAAAGCAAGATGAATAGTCACACATATATCTTGAAATCTCCCCCTGAATGAAACAGTCACCATAAACAATTTGATGTCTCCCCTTTGGGACAAAACAGTATCAAAACGCATAATCATAAGAATCAACAATAGGTGCAACGGAAAAATCATAAGCACGTCAAGATGACAATTTACCACCATTCAAAATACCGAGAGATATGCCCAAAAGAGAGAGAGAGACCCAAGAGAGAGACCCATACTAATGAGAGAGCTGAAGAGTCTTCAGTGGAGCCAAATAGAAGTCACAATACAAACTACTAAAAAGATGGGACCACAATGACAACATAAAAACTAAAGAAGAACTAAAGAAGACCTCTTTTTTTTGCACTTTTCTTTTTCCCTTTTTTTGTTTTAATAAATAACATCAAACTATAATTAAAAAATGTAAAACACACAATCCCTATGCCCCTCGAAGAAATTCAAACCTGGGCTTATTCCTCGTCACATTATCTCGGTCATCAATTGTCTGATTGATTTCTTCATGTGAAGTAACTGGCTTATCCTCAGTCTGAACAATTGCTTCAAAAGCAGTAACTAACTGTGAATCTGGACAATTTCTTGTTTTTACTTCACTATGTTTTTGTGCTTGTACTTGACCCTTTCTAATCCAAGCGTGCTTTTATACCATGGGCTGTTGCTGGAAATTTAATGTATAGTGTCTAGATTTTTTATTTGACCCCTTTGAAACATAATTTGTAATATCTTGTAGCATCTCGGCCTTATGTGCCTGATAACTCTGCAAAAATGACACGTGGGTATGAATCTTCTTGTCTTTCTCGATGTTTCTTCTACTTGGACAGATCTGGACATATTACTCTTTTCCTCATTAACCTTAAACCACTCTCCCGTATAACCAAGGCCTTGAAGATCTCCTTTCACTTTACCGATTTTTATTAACTTTTCTAATTTTTCTGTGCTACCATTCAATATTTTCAAACCCTTTTCGGTACTTACTAATCTCATTCTAGCTTCACCAAGTTCATCTAATGCTAATTTCAATTTCTCTTCTAACCCTTGGATAGTATTCTTCATGGAGAGATTTTCTTCCTTCAATCTTTCATTCTTTCTACACGTATTTACCCATTTTTTATGCATAGCTTTGTAAGCCTCATAACTATTCTCCTTTCTAACATCTAGGCCACTTTCATCACTGTTATAATCTGATATTGGGTTTTGAGGTGAGTTGTTTGCATTTTTCTGGAAATTTTTTGTTTTTCCCCCTTTTACGTCTTCAGTTACTTCCTTCTCAGTTACTATTAAGCAAGTAACTGGACTTTTGCTATACAAAACAACTACCGCAGCACTAGTAGCGATTTCTTCTTCACTACCATATTCACTCTTGGATTTTTTCTCACTCCAAGTGCTCGTATAGGATTTCTCTTTTCTCTTATTCAAGATGTTAGCACACTCCGCTTGAACATATCCAAAACCTTGACACTCATGATACTGGATTCTTCTTGCCTTCTATTCACCCTTTTGTGTCTTGACTTGTTGTCCTGAACTGTTACTCAATGAACTTCCACCATATTGTCTAAAGCTGGGTCTATCCTTCTTCATTCTTTTCAGCCCTTTACCAAAATTTTGTGTGAGTAGTACCAAGTCTTCGTTTTCATCTTTTGTATCATTCATGCCTTTTCCAGTTTCAACCTGTAGTGTCAATCCTTTGCTTCTTTCTCTTATAGCCATATTCGCGAAATTAGGATCTGCACCAACCTGCTACCAAGTTCTGAATCAGTGACCTCACTTTGATACTAATTGAAAAACCGTAGGGAGTGGTAGTTTCGTAAACTTTCTCATTTGTTCCTAGCAAGCAAATAAAAATAAAAAATTAAAATAACCAAAAATAATTCAACACCGAAAATTTGGTAACGCAGTTCGGCACATCTTGCCTACATATGTGGGGCCCTCACCCAGCTTAATAACTTTCACCGAAGTACAATAGATTTACTTACTGAGCCGACGCCACTCAACCCTTGATACTATCTCTCAACCTCACTTCCCGTGAAAGATTTTCACACCCAATGACACGACCAATTCGTGTTAACCTCAACAGAGAATTTTCCTGAACCACTCTTAATAAAAGACAATTTATCAAATAATTAATGAACAACTCAAATGATTAAAATAACTACAAACAAAAACGAAATTAAATGGATATCACGAACACCTTCAGGTATTTTTCATAAATTCAAAACATGCATATTGCCCTTTCAATGCAAAAATCTGCCGATTCACTTCACTGCAACAAAATAAGGAAGTTTTAGACGCTTATATCTAGACGCATCTAATAAGTGTCTTAAATAATATAAGCATTGGTGGAGTTTTTAGACATTTATTTAAGACGGCAAAATTTGTCTAAAAATATACTAAAAAAGTGTCTAAAACTTCTAAATTTTCTAATTGACAGGATAAGAATTAACGTCTTTTATAATTTGTAGGAATTATGCATCCAGGAATAACCCCGGTTCCATAACCTTCTATGTTGTATTCTTTTTATATTTTTACAAAAAGATTATTTTTTTCACTTTGTTAATATTCATTTGTCTTAAAATATGTTACTAAGTTACATTTATATTAATTTGATTTTAACAATTTAAATATTTCAATCAGAGCTAATCTGTATATCTTTAGTTTCTTATAGACTTATAGTTCTTCAGATTGAATTAGTACAAGAGACAAATGGATCTCTGAACAAAAGAATGTCCTCTTTATCACTGTTTTCTAAATAGGATCACTGGATCAATTTCCACTTATCAAACTCTCTCTTCTCAAATGTTCACAATCTGATACGCAACCCCCTGCATCCACTCCCCCAACCATCAGATTCCACAATGGAGTCGGACGTCAGCATCGAGACGTCCTCCATGATCCTCGCGGTGCTACCAATCGGCACGGTCCCGCCCAACCTCATGCGGGACTATTACTCCATGTTTCTGCGCTACCACACCATCCCTCTCTCCGCGATCAGCTCCTTCTACACCAAGCACCAGAAATCATGGTTCGCGCACAAGCCATACGACACCGGTTCACTTCGCTTCAAGTTCATCCTCGGAGGCACTTCGCCCAGCCTCTGGGAGGACTTCTAGTCTAACTGGAAGGTCCTCTTCGTCATAGGCGATTGTCACTGCCCGTGCTCGCCGGATCTCGACTACGTCATCGATCAATTCGACGCCGCATGTAGAAGTTATTCTTCGGCTTTGGTTCATCGTTGCTTCGCTTTCTATCCCTGCGATTCTCAAGTAGTATAAATTTTGTTCTCTTTCAGTGATCTATTGAAGAATCTAAAACAGCATAAGGATGAAGACGTGCTTAAAGGTCAAGCAGTAAAGAAACAGAAGGTATTTTTTGTTCCTCTGTTGTAAAAAACACTATTGCTTTTCATTGATAATTGACTTGTCTCATTTTGTTTGTAAGAGCTTTTTGGCATAAAGCATTTGAGATTCGCTTTTTAATTCAAAAGACTTTCTCAAGTTCAAATAGATTGCCACTGGTATGTTTCCTGTTTGCCTCTCCAATTTATGTTAAGTTATTTGAGGAATGATAGTCAAGTGCGAAGTAAAGAACCAGAAGGTATTTTTTTGTTCCTCTGTTGACAAAAACACTATTGCTTTTCATTGATAATTGACTTGTCTCATTTTGTTTGTAAGAGCTCTTTGGGATAAAGCACTCGAAATTCACTTTTTAATTCAAAAGACTTTCTCAAGTTCAAATAGATTGCCGCTGGTATGTTTCCTGTTTGCCTCTCCAATTTATGGTAAGGTATTTGAGGAATGATAGTCAAGTGCGAAGGAATTTTC
>JAOQMS010000003.1:29422284-29437491 GCA_027563885.1 Erythroxylum longipes | reverse complement strand
CTGGTATGTTTCCTGTTTGCCTCTCCAATTTATGGTAAGGTATTTGAGGAATGATAGTCAAGTGCGAAGGAATTTTCTGTAGGAACCAATTAAGTCTTCGTTTTGTGAATCAGATGGAGTTTCCCTAGCATATGATGATCTCATCTCCTCATCCAAGAAGACTTTCGATTCACTACTTGAACTACAGGAGGTAAATGACCGATGTATCGTGCTGAGTGTTGCATTTTATGCAACTTTGTTGGCTTCATTCACCACTAATCCTATTGTTAATTTCAGGCTTTGATTGAGAAGAATGTTGCGATTTCTGAATCATCAAATGGTATGCCATAAGTTTAAATTTCTTTCTTATATATTATTATCATAATGTCCATTGAACTGATTTTAGATGGACGGTTGTTAAATACATAAACATTTGTTCAAATTACATAGGTATTAATGGTATCAATATGGTTTTCTTTGTTTTTTTTCTGTCTTATGAAGGTAAATCTGCACAACCTTCAAAGAAGCATCCAAATGATTCCGAAGATATTGACGAAGAATGGTTACGAATTTCCCAAACTAATAGGAGGTATGTCCTTTTACATATTTACGTGCGGGATAAATTTTTGTTTATGAAAGAAATGAGTGACAGTTCTTTGAGATTCACCCAACATTCTGATCATGATATCTAGACAAACTTTTTATTCTATAGAAAGAGTTTAAGCATTCACTGGCTGCTATTGGAGAACACTGTTCTTGCTTCCTTTTTTTTTGGTTCAATTTTTTTAGGACTGCTCTTAAAACTGTTGGTGATGGATGGAACTGTTATTCATGCTGAAGTTTGTTTTAAAAATGAAGTGCTTTACCTTTTGAACCTGTTTTTGGCTTATAAGAGCAAACTTTTGTCTGTTGATCATATGACAATTTATCACTATTTTGTGTGTGTGTAGGAAAATGATGTTCTATACATAATTAAATCCCGATTGTATGTCTTCTTAAAGGTTGTCTTATAGAATCATTGGTTTTAGAGACAAATCCTTAGATAAATGGCAGAGAAAAACATAAGTAGCAACTGGTGCTGCGGCCATCAAGAACAAGTTGCAAGCTTTCAATCAGGTTTAAGTGTAACCAAGTAACATCTTCCTGCTACTTGGTCATTTTTAAACTAACTTTTCCTTTTCAATTTAGAATATTAGCGAACAAGTTGCTGCTTATATGAGGGATCCGAGTAGAATGGTAAAGCAAATGCAGCAGAGAAGATCAGCTGTGGCCACTTTTGTAGCTGTAAGTTATAAACATTCCCAGTTATAAAAATAATTGGGTTTGGCTTGTGTTGGTTTTGTAGTTTCCAAAACTTTCCCTTTACATTTTCTACTACTTGCTGATGATTTTACACATGGTGATGATGTTTTTGATATGCCTTGTTCATTGAGAGCCTTAGCTGTCCATACTCGTCTGTTGTTTCTGTCATATGTAGAGGCCTCATCACCACGCATGTTGAACGGTGTCAAATGTGAATGACTTGATCTTTGTACAAATACAACTCTTATCCTTTTCATCGTCAAAGCCTCTGGTTCAATCTTAATGCTTGGACACGCTACACACAGCTTGAATTGAAAACAACATTTGGTATTGGAGACATCAAAGACGCTAAAAAAACATCCAGACGATAAAAGCCTGGTGAACAGATTGTTACTACTTCAGAGGTTTGACAACTTTGCCACTAGTTAGCCTGTGTAGTCTAATTAATAATTGTCTCTTTGTTCCATTATTGCAGGTTTGAGTGTGCAAGATATGTGAATGTGGGTGACCTGGTTCAAAATTATCAATCCGTTTTAAGGAGGATATTGACAAGAATTTTGCTGCTCATTTTGCTATTGAAATGCATTGTAGTGTATTTTGGTTGAATCTTCTTATTGTTTCAACTATGAAATGTTCATTAATGGGATTCTAAGCTTTGAAATATTGTATATTTTTGCCATTCACAAGGTAAAGTATGTGAATAGTATGCGAATAGTGTGCTTTCTTCGATGGAAATGGACTCTAGAATAAATCTATTTTAACTAATTTGTGCTATTATATACATATAATTCTGTGTAATATAATATTTATTAACAAAAGTGTTAATTTATTATAATAATATGCAGATAAATATTTTAGATTAATTTGTAAAATTTATTATAATAATATGTATGTGAGTGAACTTAAAAAAGATGTACAAAGTAAATTGTAATTAAGCTTATTTTTTACTAAAAAATGGTTGAGTTTTTCGATATAAAAAATTGTCTAAAAGTGAAAAAAATTGACAAAGAAAAGTATCTAAAAGTTTACATAAAGTGTCTAAAATAACATATATGTGTCTAAGAAAATTGTCAAAAATGTATTTTTTTCGACGCATCTATGTGTAAATAAATTTTCGACACTTAGATACGTAAAAAATGTATGTTTTTTCGACGCATTTATTTGTTAATAGATTTTTTACGCTTAGATTTTTGACACTTAGATGCGTCAAAAATGTATGTTTTTTTAATACATCTATGTGTTTAAGAAAACCGTCAAAAATAATTTTTATGACACTTGTTTTTTTTACGCTTTATAAAGCGTCTAAAATTATTTTTAAAATGTAAAAAAGCGTCTAAAAATTTCACCTTTTATATCTAAAAACTCCATATTTTATTGTAGTGCTTGTCTTAAAGACCTACACACAAATACGCAAAAATCAACTTGCCATTGACTTTGAAGAAGTACAAGCAGTAGCCTCCTTCTCTCTCTCTTATGCCTTTTACGTTGGAATAGCACTTTCACTTGCTCCTCTTTGTCATACGTACACTCTGTTACCTAATTCACCAAAGATGCAATAAACAATAGTTTCTCATTGCACAGAGAGGCCTTCACATACACGCCCACTGCACTTTTATGCCCAGCCAATACCTCACCAAAAATGATAGACTATGTGTGCGAGAGCTGGACACACGAATATAGACACACCTACTTCATACGCACACTACGCCCACTCACCATAGGACTTACTCAACTTCTGCACGCGCACACACTTCACAACCGTAAGTCCTATTTCTTTTTGCAACCTATAACCACATATATTATTTTTGGCAGAAAACACCCTTCATGAACAACGTGAGAAAAATATCATAATGCCATTGTTATCTTCAACCATGTAAGACACATAATCCTTCACCAATTCAACTTGTGAACAAGATAGAATTCTATTCTATCTATAATATTATCCAACTAGTATTTGAATTTAAGATGATAAGAAAAATATGTCAATTTAAAAAATATGCCAAAATAAAAATAAACTAGATATATTTAACATATATCTAACAATATTCACACACAATCATATAAGTCAAGGACATGGACGTGTTCTAGACAAGTTTAGGAATTGTACAAGCCTAGTTTAAGACAAGTTGACTATCAAAAATTCCACAAGCCTTATCTAAAGCAAATTGATAAAGAGAATCCTTATCCTTGTGGCTACAAAATTTTGGAATTCAACTTGTCTTATGGTGAAGATGGTTAATCCACCATTGAGTACATCGTTAGGATCACCGTATAATGTGAAGAATTAGCTAATTATGAAAACTTCAAATACTTTAAATTCAGAATTTTCTCAAATTCATTAACAATAACAACATTCTCATGGCATGTTTCGTTGCCCAAGAATTTTATCTTTTTCTAGATTAAAATGGAAATATTATTTGATACTCAGTTTTTTAGAACTAAGCTCGAAGATGGTATAGATGAGTTATTAGGAGTCACTCAAAAAAAGTAGTAAGAATGTTGACATATTCATCCCTCATATCAAGAAAATGAGAAGTCAATGTCAAATTGCACTTCCAAAAACTGAATATATAAAGTTAGCTTAAAAGGGTCTCAATATTGAACTTTAGAAAAAATTCCAATTGATGAAATTTTGTGATTTATATGAATTGATTGTGAAAATATCTGAATATGAAGAATTTCATAGAAAAGGACACTAAAAGAAGAACTCAATTGGTACTTATGTTACAGTGATGAATTCTAATAATTTGACAGTGGCTAAAGTCAACTTATCTGGAACTTGTGTTTACCTTTCTTTAAAACGGAAATCTTTTAAAGTTAAAAGAAAAATACAAGCTTCGTTTACTCAAATTCAGTACACCTTTGAAACTTTTGAAATAGAGGAAGCATTTGATTTTGTTGGGGGAAAATTTTATTATTTTACCGCTGAAGCATAAAATTCCTACAAAAGAAGAAAAGCAGAGATATAAACTATTGCATATACTATAATATATGGGGTCACTCAACGAATTCATTATCCAAATTTGAATCAATATGGAAATTTTGTTGTTTATGGAAGCTAACTAAACCATTTTGATAGATGAAGATCCATTTTTGCGTATTGCAACTGCCAATGCTACTAAAGTTTGATTTACAACTTTTTCTAGATGCCAACGGTAACTTGATGAATAGACCTTCGTAGAGAGAAGTTACAAAAGCTGCATAAGTTAAATTCCAAATGCTAAAGATCATGGAGAATTCTGAAGACTAGAAGGGTATAAAAATGCCAAGTTGATTTTTGAGGAGGAAGAATTCCAATAGAGAATAAAGGTCAATTTGAAGATTGGAGTATGCTCCTGCAAAATTTGATAGCTTAAAAAATTTCGAAGATCTTCAATATCATATGGTTATATGGGGTGCAATTGTTAATAACTTAAAAATAATTCAATCCATCTACAAGTGAAAGGGGCCCAAACACTAGAAGTCCTGGATGTCATTTTACCAGAAATTCATACATACAAGAGATAGTTGAGAATTTCAAGATTCAAGAAGTCTAGAGAGTTAATACATAGTTGACACGTACTTTAAAAATAATAATGCATGAGAGTAGTTAACAATAACATGGTCAAATGAGCTTAAAGCTAAGTAGTTACCGGAAAACTACTTGAGGTAGGAGTAGAATGTAGAAGTTAAGAATATGGTAGAAGACAATTAATAGAAGTTCATAACATAGAAGTAAAGGAAATAGTGACAAGTAATTAGCTAAAATGTAAGAAAATGACAGTTATAGCAAAAAATTGTTAAACTTGAAAGGACTATAAATCGAACAGGATCAAAGAATTTGAGTCAACCTATTTCAAATGCATTTTATAATTTTCCATCTTTATTTACTTAATAAATTTACCTTTATTATATCAAATTTTTTTTGTAATCCGTGATTCTCTTTTGTAAAAATCAATTAATTTCTTCATTTCAAATTTCATTTCAACATATATTAATATTTTTGGTAGTTTAAAACTCGACTTTCTAAGTTTTTTGAGGCCTACTTCTATAGAGGTTAGGAGCGAATTTCTCTTTATCATGCCCACACTCCATATTAACACCAAACATATATTAAGTAGACTTTAAAATCTATTTATAATTTAACATTTGAAACTTAAAAACTTTTGTATTTTAGGTTGGCCTTGTTGAACTTTTACGTTCATCCTTAATTATCTTACATAAATCAAAGTTTAAAATTCTTATTTTCTCCTTGTTCTTAGGTTTTAGGCTCTTTGATATTAATTTTTGATATATAATATTTTTAATATTAATAAATAATATTATTTTACTTGAACTAATTAATTAGAGTTGAATCAAATATTTGAAAGCCAAATCTAATCCAAAATTTTATCAATTCAAATTCGTCCCTTGGCTTTTGATAGGAATTGCCATTCTGTCGATGACATAGGCTTCGTTTGGTAGACAGCCAATCAACTATTTTTTTAGCTGATTGGCTGTCTATGACTGTTTGACTTTTCAAACAGTCATAAAAATTATTTGATGATAAGCTTTTTTAACGACTGTTAACATGTAAACAGCTAAAAAAGAAAACGCTCCTATGTAAGAGTAGGAGCGTTTTCGTTAATAAGCTAAAATTTTTACTATTAAATGTCAATTTTACCTTTTATGTAGTTATATGTTAGAAATAAAATATGATCCTTAAATAAAAATAAAAATAAAAAGAGTTGTATAAATTTTTTATAAATGATGAAACGGTAAAGATAAACATGACTTTTTTAAAATCTAAATTTTTATGAGAATATTCAACAAAATACTAAGATATATAATATTTATACCCTTATAATTTTTTTTGAAGTCATGTTCTCATAAGTCATTTTACACATAAACAACTAATACTAAACAGATAATTTTACCAAACATTTCTAACAAACAACTAATGCAATCTGCTAGTCAAATTAGCTGATAGAATCAGTTATTAGTTAACAGCTGATAGAATCAGCCAACAGCTATTGCAATCAACTGATTGCCTAACAGGGCCATAATTTCATGAAACTAAACATTTACGCCCTTTTTCAAGATCGGCCTCTGGTCCTACTACGACCTTTTAAGATCATCTGACATGTTTGATTGGTTTCGACTCCTCTGATTGATTTTAACTTCTCATTTAAGGATATTATTTGTAAGAAGTCTCAAATTTGAGTCACAAAAAGGAGGAGCGAGGAAGAATTTTTTCTATTAATAATTTTCTAATTCCTTGGGCATGCTCTTTGGTTGGATCAATTGCAGACATTTTGCTTCTAGTTGTAGTGTGGGAGTTGATACTACTAAAAAATTTGGGGCTGCTGAGAACTGATACTAAGGGCAACTGACTACTCAATATTTAACGATTTCTTATATGCAAAAATATACAAACTACACAAAAATATGAGGAACTTTAAAATTTCAAATTTACCTTTTCTCGCCTTCTTGAGGTGGAGTTTTAAAAGTTTAAGATTGGTCCGACGAATTGTGATAGCTGATGTCTATAAAAATCATCTGACAGGCGGAAGGCATAGTTCTTCCTGCTTCCGTGGCGCATTGTTATTTGTTAATTTGCAGTTCATCATTGCAATAATATACTAATAAATCTGTAATTAAAAGAAACGTGCGTCATAATTTTTGATTGTTGGTCTAAAACTATGCAGATCCTGACTCCGCTTTGACAAATTCAAACTAAAGTCCAACTTCAAGATCAAAAACAGAGGTTACCCAATTGAATTCAGTTGGAAAGGACAAGAACTATGTAATTCAATTCGGCTTCTGCTTCCCGTTTTCTTGGGATTTCTACATTTTGTTAGTTTGCTCCCTGTGAACCCTAATCGAATGTAGCATCATTGAAGATTCTCATGTCTGCGCGGACACAAACCCATGTTGTTTTCGGCGATGGAATCCATTACGCGACGCCAATTTCGCCCGCCCTGAGGACCAACGAAGTGAATCTAGTACGAGGTGTTCTGCAAATGATGCAAGGGCTGTCTGGTTCCATGTTTTGTTGGGAACAAACTAGGCAGAAGTTTTGTGTTGTCAGAAGCGGGATGTACGTGCCCCAGCTTTCCCTCACCAGCCTTCACAACTTACTAAACCAGTTTTCGTATGCTGCTACTTGTCTAAAAATTGTTGAGGTTTTCGTTAATAAAGTGAAGTTGGAGACTTCTATGCCAACTCTGAGGGCATTTTCATCTGTTGTTTCTCAATGGCTTCAGGTACTGTGGTTCTCTTCGTCATATGCTTTCTGATGCTTATATTCAAATCGGTTCCGTAGGTTTGTTTTGATTTCTCTTGGTGTACCTGAACTTTTTTTTTGGCGACTACAATTTAGAGGTTGCGTGACATTGCCTTAAAAGAAGAAGTGAAAATGTTCGACTCCAGCGTTGAAATTACTCCAACCCTTTTGGGATTGTCAAATTCTTTATCGAGGTACATTATTGTGATTAAATTGAAGTGAAATTTTGCTTAATTAATCTGTGGAAATTTATTATTATGTGTTCCGAATTTGTTTTGTTATCCGTCGCATCTGCCAGTTGAACTTTTTTCTCCCATAAGAAGTTGGATTTCATGGTTTCAATTTCCTGGCAATGTTTTGACCTCTACCCGTGGATCTTGTGCTAGATGATTAGTGTGCATGCATAAATGAGTTCAATGTGGTGAATGTTATTCACATTGCTATTTCGTTGAGTTATTTTCTTATGGGGTTGCTTTCTCTGGTTATTGTGTTTGGATATTTTCTGATGGTTTAGTTGGCACTAGTCTTTGCTCAGGTGCTGAACTTCTATTGCAAATAGTGTCTGAAGCCATTCCACAACTGTATTTTGAGTGTAATTCATCTTTTCCACCTGCTGAAATGGCTGTTCATATCCTTGACTATCTTTACAAGAAATTGGATGATGTGTGTCTCGTGCAAGGCGGTGAGGTTGTGATGAGTTTAACCGCTTTTGTCTTCAAAAATTGTTGCTGGTTTGACTGTTGAAATGCTATTCTTTATTGTTTCAGGAGGAAGCCTATCAAATGGTGCTTCATATTTTTGTGGGCAGTTTATTACCATACATTCATGGTCTTGACACCTGGCTTTTCCAAGGAATGCTAGATGATCCTTTTGAAGAGGTATATTAGGCTTAAGGATTCGTAGCTGAGGACTTGAATTATGGGTTGTGAGGCTGTAAAGCATAAATTTTAGTCAATTCTTCCTGGTACTGAAAAAAGAAGCTGCGCCACCTTCTATCATCCAACTAGTTTATGTTTGTATTCATAAAGTAGTTTGGTTATAAATTTACGTGTCCTGTTTGATGTCTACCTTTTCTAGTTATCAAAACATACAAAAAAAAAAAGTTGTACCATATTTCTGGTGGATGCATTTACATTGATTGTTAATCATGCGTCTCTTGCAAAATGTGCTGTACAAATAGAAAAGTTAACAGTTTATAACAGAACTGATTCATCTTTGCTCTTCTGTAGATGTTCTTTCATGCCAACAGAACAATAACTGCTGATAAATCTGAGTTCTGGGAGGAGAGCTATCAATTGAGGCGGGCTAAGTTCTCCAACTTAGAAATTAATCATGCTACCTTAGGTTCTGCTTTGCCTTTCACAGTTAAAAAGAAGGATACTGAGGAAAGAGATTCTACATCCTCGTCTGGTGTTACGAAAGCATTGAAAGGAAAGGAGAAGAATGATGCAGAACTTTATGTATGCCCCTCGTTTATCAAGGACAATGCAAAGTCGATTGTTGCTGCTGGAAAATCATTGCAGCTAATACGCCATGTTCCTATGTCAGCCTCAGTGGTGTCTTTGAAAAGTAGAGGGAGTGGAATGGATGGTTTTGGATGCTCCATTGCTGACAGTAACTTAAGGAGTCAAAAACAAAGCATAGCAGGTCTAACCTTGTCTGAGATGTTTTGTGTATCAGTTGCAGGTCTTATAGGCCAAGATGATCACATGGCTAGATACTTTTTACAAGATGATCTCGGTGAATCTAAGTTTATTCCTCCTCTGGTTTCTGACTCTATCAGGGAAGAGGTGAAGAATGAGAATGGCGAAAGCCTATCAACTTCAGCTCATTCAGAAAAGATTTGGTATAGGTTCTTTGTTAGTGCATTGTCACAGAAAAAATTGATCAAGTTAAAATCTGCTGAGGAGGGGACTGATTCTTCAAATGCAGAAGCAGCGGACACAGTTGGAAGGGTTTTGTTTGATTTGCCTCTCGCAAGACCATTCTGTCCAGAAAATCCAGTTATAACTGTGTCACAAAGTTTACTGGAACTCCATAGAGATTCTTGGGGGGCATTGAATTTATCAAAAAATTTCAATTTACCCCCTTTAAATGATGAGGTTTTACGAGAGGCTGTATTTGGCGGGGAAAAGATGAAATCTTCTGCAGTTAGAGGAACAAACTATGCTTTTGGCTTTCAGTTTAGTAAATCTGAATATGTTCGTCTACAGAATGATACAAAGCTATTAGAAACTTTATTTCCGTTTCCAACCCTTCTTCCTTCTTTTCAGGTAATGATCGATCAAGAAGTCTTTGGCTTATAATGATTTATTAAACTGACTTCTAATTGTATCCCATGTATGGAAGTAGGATGAGACCCAAGTATCAGAGCTCTTGCCTTTTCAAACAAATAGCACCCTTCCATCAAGAGTTCTTAGCTGGATTCAGATTACTGAACCAAGGACAACTCCACTCCCAATGGTTATCATGCAGGAATGTCTTACTGTTTACATGGAGAAACAGGTAATTTATTTAATGGAGTTTAAGAAATTTACATATTTAAGGTTCTCATGCTCTTACTTTGTAGGTGGACTATATCGGAAGAATCATGTTGTCTAAGTTAATGGATGACTGGAAATTGATGGATGAACTTGCAGTGTTACGTGCCATATACTTGCTAGGCTCGGGTAAGTTCTTACTTTTTTTCCTTTTCTGAAAAGAAGGGGAAGGTGGCAAGTTTCGGATCTATGCCACTATGTTGAGCTTATACATCATGGTTGCTATTTATTTGAGTTTTCCTTGCCATGGTTGCTAGTAACTTGCTATTTTCAGGTGATCTACTTCAGCATTTTTTGACTGTGGTCTTCGGTAAGCTGGATAAGGGAGAAACTCTGGATGATGAGTTTGAGTTAAACACCATATTACAGGTGCAGATATTTCTTTCCATTATCTGCACTCATCACCAATTATATAACCTTTATGTATATGTAATTTGATTTTATTTGATGATGGGTTTTATCATTCTAGTGCTGAATGCATGAAACTACTGTTAGATTATGTTGGATGCATAATTATGTGCTATATCCAGAACCTATTGCCGTTTAATATGTTGATAAAGTTCTCCTTGTTGGCTGCAGGAATCTATTCGGAATTCTGCTGATTCCATGCTGTTAAGTGCTCCAGATCTGTTGATTGTCTCCATCACCAAGAATAGTGATGGTGATGAACAACCTAGTACTCCTACCCTTGCCTCAACCTCTCGTAGAATTCGTCCCAACACCTTTGGACTAGATGGACTTGATTCATTGAAATTCACGTACAAGGTCTTTCTACATTCAAGCAGACCTATCGTTGTCTCTTTGTCCATGTCCTCACTTGTTGAATAATTTTACAGGTATCTTGGCCTCTTGAACTTATAGCAAATACAGAGGCAATTAAAAAATATAACCAGGTAACCTTTATTCACTTAACAAACTGTTTCCATGTAGTTTTGTGGTTGACCAACTGTTATGTCCAATGTAGGTGATGGGCTTCTTGTTGAAGGTTAAGCGTGCAAAATTTGTACTTGACAAAGCTCGGAGGTGGATGTGGAAGGTTTTATCCCTTTCCGGTTCTTTCTACTTTAACAGTTATTCTTTAAGGTCTTCTGTATGTGTTTTCTGCTATTAATTGAAGCTTGTGCAATTTTTGTTATTGAAGAAGAAAATTGGTTCTTTGGTAAAAAGAAAAAGATGATTTATCTAAATTGTGACTGTTGTCTGATTTTATCCTTCCAGGGCAGAGGTGCTGCATCAAAGAGCCGCAAGCATCACTGGTTAGTGGAACAGAAACTACTCCATTTTGTGGATGCATTTCACCAATATGTGATGGACAGAGTAAGACTTTGCTCAAAGTTTCAATAAACATTATGTGGTTAATAATGATTTAGGCAATCCTTTGGACAGAAAGAGAAATAGATAGATCACTACTGAGCTGCTAGACACTGAATCTTTATTCAACTTTGAGATGTCGAAGTTCATTACTGTTTGAGGTATTTTCAGCACAATGATTCCAAGGGTTGTTCCTGGTCACAGTTTTGTCCTTGCTTGCAAGAATGTATTTTTCTAATGAAGTTAATTTTGACACTCCGAGCAAATGATCATATCGAACACAGAAATTGACTTGGAATATTCCTGTCACAATATGTTTGTCGGAACTTTCACTCTATCAGTGGCACCATTTTCAATCCATTCACACTCTCCAGCAGCAATGACTACTCACAATAACCACTTTGTTAAAATTTTCTGTTCTAGTGCCACCATTTCCTGAACCCAAATTCTAATCAAGTGGGCAGATTGTCTAAAAATGCAGCAAATTTTAGCTGTTCAAAGTTCAAGCAGATAATATAAATGCTGTTTTTATTTATCCATTATGGAAGATGTGTTGACCCTTGTTTCAAATACACGTGTTTACAGTTCATTGCTTTTACCTTTCATGGAATTATTTTGTGTACTTTTGTTCAACCTGAAGAGGAAAGTAGCTTAACATTTGGCAAGTTCATTTCTATTAACGTCACGCCTTTATTTTGTCTCTGTCGCTGATAACTAATATTCTTTAGATCAGAAAAGGATTTCAACATTCTTGGACTTGATTACAATTCTTTAAGTAGGTATACCACAGTGCGTGGTGCGAACTATGCCAAGGTATGGCCGCAGCTGGGTCCCTGGATGAAGTTATTGAAGTGCATGAGGCCTATTTATTATCAATTCAGCGGCAATGCTTTGTGGTTCCAGATAAGCTGGTTGTTAATTGTGTCCTTCTAAGTTAGCACTTCCATTCTATTTCGAACTATTCAATTTAATCTTCCATCCAGCCAAACAAAGGCATAATCTGGTTATATTTTCTTTTGTAAAAGTGGGCTTTGATTGCCAGCCGAATCAATAGCATCCTCAGCCTAGCGTTGGACTTTTACTCTGTGCAACAAACACTAAGTAGCAGTGGAGCAGCTCCTGCAATGAAAGCTAGATGTGAAATGGAGGTGGACCGCATAGAAAAGCAATTTGATGACTGTGTTGCTTTTCTTCTCAGAGTAGTGTTCTTCTCCTTGCCTTTATGGTTTTTGTTTCTAACATGTAGACTTCCATGATAGAATCTATCACTCATCATTGCTATTAGTATTTGTGGTTAAATATGAATTGTGTATACAGAGATTTATCCATCCTTGGGCAGGCTTTTGATCAGCACTGTTTACCTTGGTTTTGTTTCCACAGAAGGAATTGGTTGGAATTGTATGTTAATAGCTACAGAAATGTGTATGTGAAATTAAGTGTTTTTCTTGATTATGCAGGTCTTGTCTTTCAAGCTTAATGTTGGTAATTTCCCTCATTTAGCTGATCTGGTCACCAGAATCAACTACAATTATTTCTACATGTCAGATAGTGGGAACTTGATGACTGCCACTGGCTCTGAAACCGTTACCTCAAGACCAGGGAAGGTCTTTGGGGCTAGAGTTGACTGATCTAATCAGCTTTGAATTGTTTTAATGATTTCATCAACGGCGTCAGAAATGGGCGTCAGCTTTTGTTGAAGGCCTGAATTGGGCGTCCACTTGCAGAGATACTTTGTTGCTTTTGAAGACAAAATGCATATTGGCGGCCCCATCTAATAATTGTTGAGTTCATGGCACCACGCGATCTTCCAGGATATTATCATCATCTACAAGATCGAATTGTAAGCTTAAGTAATGTTTAATTAAGGGTCAGATGAAAAAACAAGACTAGAAAATGTAAAAGTGATGTGTAAAGGTTGAAGCAGAAGTAATCAAATATCTCCATTGGAATACAGAAAGGACAGTAATAGACCCTGACAAAGAAGGCAAAATGTCTTATCATATAACGTTATTTCCTTTTCTTGTCCATGCATGTATTCTTATGTCATAAACTAAAAGCCAAAAACTTAAAAGGTTAGATATCGTCACACTATCGATGTTCCAAAAAATAGTTGTTTGAAAGCGAGGTAGGGGAAAAAAGTTGGTGTCAGGGACTAAGGAAAGTGGAGAATGGATGAATCAGATTGTTTTGAAGGAAAAATCAAACTACTACGTTCAAATAATTAAGTTTGTCAACAATATATCTATAAGTTAACATTGTTAAACCTAATCTATTTAAATTACAAAATAATGAGTATTTGTAACATTAGAAATTGATAAAGTGTGTGAATGGAACTAAATAAAGTGAATAAAGATGTGTGATGGAATAAGGATAAGTTATTTAAAAACAGTCACTCTAAGGAGTAAATTTGCGTATTACTGGATCTCTACAGATCTCATGCGTCAGCGGGATTTTTGTTGGGAGTTGTTGTTGTTATATTATAAGAATACTTTGTTATTACATAATTGATTATTAGTTATTATTATTTTAGGTATACCTATGATATTTGAAATCATTCCAAATGATATAGATAAATAAATCCTTTTTAATTATTTGTCAATACAATTAATAATTTTTTTTAAGTAACTCCTTTGAAATCAAGTAAGTTGACTAGTGTTACCTCACATAACATATATTAATATGTAATATTAATATATTGATTTAACATACGGACATGAGATAAACAAACAAATAATATATTGATATATTTATTCTTTCCACGTATAAAAGAGTTACTTATGTGCTAGTAATTTAGTTATTCAGTTACTGGACTTAATTTGTACATAAACAGTAATGAGCTGCAGTTATTAAGTATGGGAAAACGAACTAATTTTCTGATATCAGTTTGTACATGATATTAGAGCAGAGTTCTTGAAGTGAGCTAGTAGGTTAACCGTCTTCATCAAGGTATGGCGGAGGAAGATTTCAGTTCAAGAATAGAGGATTTTGTTGCTCAAAATATGAACGATTCGTTAACGTTATTGCAAAGGTCTGATCATCCTAGAATGACTGGTAACATCTCTTTTAACAAGTAATAATTGCTTTTCAATGGAATCGTGCTATGAAGTTAGCTCTCAAAGCGAAAATGAAGTTAGGATTCACAGATGGTAGATACAAAGTACCAGATGAAAATTCGTTAGTTTATTATTCATAGTGCAGAGTTGATAGCATGGTTACCTCATGGATACTGAATTTCATTTCCAAAGAGATCTTCGATGCTTATTTGTATGCCTAAGTGCTTCTGAGCTTTGGAAGTATTAGAGAAAAGATATAGATAGAGAGTGTAATGGTCCTCTTATGTATTAGTTATAGAGAGAAATCAGTACTGAAAAAACCGTAGGGTTATAGTTTCGCAAAAACTTCAATTTGACCGCAATTACTTGTAAGGTTCTACTGCAGTTACTTATCACTATATCTATCGGTTACTAAATATAAATTAACTATATCGGAAACTGTTAATTTTTCAGTATAAACTAAAACAGAAAAATAAATATGAAATTAAACATATCAACGCCGAAATTTGGTAATATAGTTCGGTACATTTTGCCTACGTATGCAGGGTTCTCACCTAGCTTAATTCTTTCACTAACAACAATAGTTTTATACAAGGCTTTACTGAACTGACACCACTCAACCCTTGACACTATCCCTCGTTTTCATTATCCGTGAAGGAATTTCACAACCAATAGTACGACCACGTCATACTAACCTCAACAGAGGATTTTCTCAAGCAATGTTTAATGAAAACGAAATAAAAAAAACAACTCAAGTGAATAGACAAAATTTAACATA
>JAOQMS010000003.1:29389674-29401911 GCA_027563885.1 Erythroxylum longipes | reverse complement strand
TAATATATACGAAATGGACATATGCCAAAATAGTTTAGTGCTTAAACAAGAATCATCTTCTTCCTTGTTCTTCTTTTAAACTTTTCTTCTCTCCTCACAATGACATCTTTCACCATAAATACATACCAACGAACTTTAAAACTTGTTAATTAGAAAATTTTGTTTTGCATTTAATATATATTTTAAAACAAATCCCTCTAAACATGTTCTCATTTCTTATAGTAACATTACCAGTTTAAAATCTCATACATATTAATGCAACTCTAAGAAAACTTGATAATACACCTTACTCTAACCACAATACTCCAATTGGGAAATGGTTACTTAATCCTATAGGTGGTAAGGAAATATTTATATTTAACTCTGAAAATTCGTTGCTTGATACTATAAAAGGTGTAGATATTGTTGTTTTATGCCACAAATGACATTGGAATTGTTGCTTAATACCATACTTATATGCTTTTTGGTAAATAACAAAAAATAGTTGATAAATGAGAAAAGTGGGAAAATGCATAAATAATTACTGCAAGTTATTATCTATTGAGAGTTCACATTCACTTTCAACCTTTAATAAATATTCAACAAAATAATGCCAATGCTAGTACAAGGGAATAAGGAAGCCTAATCATCAACATATTGACATTTTATTTAGGTTAATTGACATATTTCTCCTTCAAAAATTTTAACACAAAAATGAGTCACCACAATTTCAGTAGTTAAATGTTTCCAAGAATATCAATAATAAACACGATTTTATACATAAACGTATAGTTAACATCATCTAATAAACAAGTTTTATACATCATCACGTACTAATATATGTCCTTCATGTTGTCCCTCTTAAATTTCTGATAAGAACATATCACCGTATTTATTTAGTTAACCATGTTAAACAAAACCTC
Source organism: Erythroxylum longipes (assembly GCA_027563885.1). Classification (NCBI taxonomy): domain Eukaryota; kingdom Viridiplantae; phylum Streptophyta; class Magnoliopsida; order Malpighiales; family Erythroxylaceae; genus Erythroxylum; species Erythroxylum longipes. Next base: position 29,401,009 of record JAOQMS010000003.1, on the reverse strand, counting down.
TAATGGACACAATTTGGTATATGGGTGTGTATTAATATTTTCCTTCACATTTTCCTTATAAAATTGTAATAAGACAATATTTAAGCATAATTACATAGTTAGCATTGATAAACAAAACCTTTAATGGGCATATTTTGGTGTATGAGCTTAGTAATATATTTCCTTCATATTGGTGCATTTTATTAATTTTTACTCATTCATGGTATCCCCTCTTTTTATTATTGCTTATTTGTCTTAATGCAATATGGAAAATTTTGAACATAGGTGGTGTGGGATGTACTCAGTCCTAGTATAGATTGTATAGAGGTATGATATTCTTTCCATGCAATCATTTTATTCCTATCTTAAAGTGTAGTTGTTACTTATCTATAATAAATGATGGTATTTTGCATGTTATTAGATAAAAAGAGTACTAGTATAGTTTGTATTAAGGTCGAGTATGAATTTTATTAAGAAATGGTATTCCTATTTTTCAGTAACAACTGAATTTTTGTACATAGTTATGGTACTAGATGTACTGGGTCTTGATATAATTTATATTAATGCATAGTATTCCTTCCACATACTCATTAAATTCCATTTAAAATAGATAGTAGTTACTAATCTATAATAAAGAAGGTATTTTTTATCCTATATTTGGTATTGGATAAAAATATTACTATAATAGTCTGCATTAGGTTAGGGTGCAATTTTTACTCAAAGATTGTATTTTCATTTTTCACTAAAGTTTTTGTACATAGCAGTGATATTAGATGTATTGAATGTTGAATATTTTGCATTGAGGTATGGTATTCCTTCCATTTACACATTATATTCCATTTTAAATTTATATGAGTTACTTATTTGTAATAATGATGGTGCTTTTGTATATTTGGGTGGTTATAAATAAATATATTACTAACATAGTTTTTACTTGGTCAGGGTATGGAAATTTTTGTATATAGTTGTAGTATTGGATATATTAATTCTTAGTGCATTTTGCATTAATGCATGGTATTCCTTCCACTCACTCACTATATTCTCTTTTAAATATATAGGAGTTAGTAATTTGTAATTAATGATGTTTTTATCCATATGTGTTGTATTGTATAAATAGATTACTAGCATAATTTGTATTATGGCACGGTGTGGTTTGTTCTCAAAGATGGTATTCTAATTTTTTTACTAAATCTGTTACTTAGTTAAATGCTTGATAGTAATTTTTTACATAATCATGGTATTGGATGTACTGAGCCTTAGTGTGTCTTGTATCGAGGCATGGTATTCCTTCCACTCATTTATTTTTTTCCTTTTTAAATATGTAGGAGTTAATTATATATAATGAATGATGGTATTTTATATATATGTTCTTGGCATTAGATAAATAGATTACTAGTATAATTTATCTTAGGCCAGGGCATCATTTGTTCTCAAAGATGGTATTCCCATTTTTAATTGAATTTGTTCCTTATTTTAAATATATCATGGTTATTTTTGTATATTAGTTGTGGTATTGGATGTATTGATTCTTGCAATATTTTGTTTTAAGGTATAATATTCCTTCTAATCACTCATTTTATTCTCTTTTAAATATTTAAGAGTTATTTACTATGAATTATGGTGTTTTATACATATTTGTGGTATTGGATAAATAGATTACTATCATTGTTTGTACTGGGCCAGGGAGATACTATTCCCTTTTTTGTTAAAGATATTAATTATTTTAAATGCATCATATTCATTTTTTTACGTACCTGTGGATCTGGATGTATTGAATCTTGTATTTTGTATTGAAGAGTTGATTCCTTCCACTAACATCACTTATTTATGGCTTATTTTCTCCTCCTTCTCTCTGACCCCGACCCCCATGGTTGTCCAACACTCCCACTTGCTCTTGTTGAACTTAAAATTTGTCATATCACTGAAACAGGCCTTACTTTTCTTCTTCATACCTCTCTTCCTAAAGTCTTCTAATTTGAATCCTTTTCTAGTGTTATCTTTCTTATCAACCTATTACCCACTCCTATACTTAATAATAAATCCCCTTATGAATTCCTGTTCACCATTCCAATAAATCTATCTGATTTATGAGTCTTTGGATGTACTCCTTTTCCTTTTCTTGGCTCCACTCACCCTGATAAATTAACACTCAAATTTACTCTATGTGTCTTCATTGGCTATTGTTCTCAATATAAAGGATATCGATACTTTGATCCTCAAACCTCCAAACGTTATACTTCTTGTCATGTTCGTTTTTTAGACCATGACTTTCTTTATGCTTATTCTCCACCAATACAATCTACCTCCTCCACCTCCATACTTCCCTCACTTCCCTTGCCTCTCAACCCACTCCCTTAATCTCATTTGCCACTCTCTTTTGTACCTTCTCCACCCTCACCGCACCTACTGCAATTTTCCCATCCTATGATCATATGGACTTGTGATCAAACACATACTCCTCACTTATTTTCTAAATACAACACCTACCTTGTGCTTACCACATTTTCTCTTGACCCTATGTTCTTTACCAAGCCAATAAATTTCTTCACTATTGTCAGGCTATGCTTGATGAGCTCACTGCTTTCCATTGTAATGACATTTAGACTCTTGATCCTCCTCTCCCAAATGCCAACATTGTTAGTTGTAAATGGGTGTTTCACACCAAACAAAAAAATCCTAATGACACTATTCAACAGTATAAAGCTCATCTGGTTGCTAAAAGTTTTCACCAAGCTTCTGGTATATATTGACTATATTGACACTTTTAGTCCTATTGTTAAACCCACTACCATTTATCTCATCCTTACCCTTGCTCTTTCCAAAATTTGGTTAGTCCACCAACTGGATGTTAATAATGCCTTCTTTCATGGTCATCTTCATGCACAAGTCTTCATGTCCTCCTTCATTAGATAGGTCTTGATAATTCAAAATTTATTAACATTCTAATTACTCGGTCTCTCCCTCGATCCGAAAATCATTGCACATCACTTTTTGATCACTCTAAGTGCCGAAGCACTATTGGTGCTTTTCAATATTTCTGTCTTACTTATCCTGACATTTAGTTTGCTATGAATAAAGTCTCACAATTTTTACATTGTCCCACCAATGTGCATTGCACTGTAGTTCAACAGATTCTCTGTTATTTTTGTTCCACATCATTTCACTGAATTCATTTTCTCAGATCATCCTTACTTACATTACATGCCTATTGTGATGCTGATTGGGCTAGTTGCCTAGACGATCACCATTCTACATCTGGATATTGCATTTATCTTGGGCCTAATTTGATGTCTTGGACTGCTAAGAAACAACCTATTGTTGTTAGATCTAGTACTGAAGCTGAATATAAAAGCATTGCTCTGGCTACTACGAAACTCTGTTCGATCACTTCTCTTATAGGAGAAATTGGTTTGTCTCATAGTACTCCCACCCTTTGGTGTAATAATCTTTGTGCTACATTCCTTGCTTTTGATGCGATCACTCATGCTCTTACTAAGCACACTGAACTTAATATACATTTTGCTCATAAGTTGGTGGGTAACAAATCACTCTTCATTAGACAAATTTCATTTGCTATTCAAATTGCTAATATTATGACCAAACCTTTATCTTCTTCAGCATTCCAACATCTTCATCGCAATCTAACAATTAAAAACCGTCCAGAGCTTGAGGGGAGCTCATAATATTTGATAAATATATCTCAACAATTTAATCTTTACAAATAAGATTAATTATGCTTATCAGCGTATTATAGTCACCGTAAATCTTCTTCTGATTGTATTGTCACTTGTATATTAAAGCGTACGAGCTTTTCACAAAAATAATGAAAAAAAACAGCATACATGTTTGATATCTTCTTTCAATTTGCAACCCGTTTAGAAATATTGCTTTCTTACAGTACGTGATGCGAATTTTTTGACCTACTCCAAAATTTACAAGGAAATTGATTTGTGGCCCGTGATTCATTTGGTGGGCTATGAGTGGCCATGAACAGATGTCTCCAATTTAGAATACCCTTTGACAGCTACAATATCATGTACAAGACATGTATAATGCTTTTATTCCAGTGCCGTATTTGTGTGGTTGCTTTGGAAGAAACAAATAGCAAGAAAAATCCGTAGGTAATTTGTATAGAATCCGTTTATGTAGAATTCTAGGTATCTTAATGTATTTCAAACGTCAAATTCTCATTGTTTCGAAAAAAGAAAAAACGTTTATGCTATTTTTCGGCTAAAAGTATATATATATATATAAGCACTAAGCCAGAGAGAAGCAATTAATCCAAAAAACAAACAGAGAACGGCGTACCTACATGGATTCTAGTAAAGAAGAAGAAGCATGTTTGGTTGCATTAATGTTTGCAAGCTCTTTCTTAGTGCCTAGGATTATCCAAGCAGCCGTTGATCTCAACTTATTTGGGATCATAGCGGAAGCAGGCCAAGGAGCTCGACTATCTGCATCGGAGATTGCATGTCAGCTTGCCACAGAAAACCCTGTTGCCTCTTTCATGCTTGAACGCATGCTTCGTTTCTTTGCGACCCACTCCCTCCTCTCTCACTCACTGCGAAGTCCAGACACAGGTGGTTGTGAGCATCTTTATGGTCTCACGCCGGCTTCTAGGTTCTTTCTTGGTACAAAAGAAGGAAATTTCACTTCTTTAATAAGCTTGACTCGTCAACCGGTATATGCGGATATTTGGTATGTGCGCGAAATTTTTTTGTTTCTCTTTACAATAACTCTTCTTTAGTTCCGCCAAACCATCCTGTCCCGAACGGTAACTTCTTGATTGGCAGGTCACATTTGAAGGAAGCAATACTTGGTGATGTGGATCTGTTTAACATGTGGAACGGAATGTCCGTGTATGAATACATGGATAAGGATCCAGTTTTCAGCAACATTTTCAACACAGCAATGACCGATCTTTCTTCTGTGATCATGAATGAGATTCTAGTGAAATATAAAGGATTTGAAGGGGTTCGTAGGCTTGTTGATGTGGGGGGTGGGACCGGCAAAACTCTCGATAAGATTATCTCTAAGTACCCTTCTATAGAAGGCATTAACTATGATTTGCCACATGTGATTAGGAGTGCTCAAAACTATCCAGGTAATTTCAATTTATGAAACTTGATCACCAAGGTTTATACAGTTCGCATCAGAATCAGCATTAATACTACTGGACTATCTTAACCTCGGCCATACGTGTATATAGTCGTGCTTCAGCACTGCAAAAAGGATTCGGAAAGTTAAAGGTGGTGGACTATTGCTTGTTTTGCAGGTATCGAACATGTGGGAGGAGATATGTTCAGTAGCATTCCAAAAGGTGATGTAATAATTCTGAAGGTAAGATTAAGTATAAGCTCTCTCTCTTTCCCCCTTAATTGTCTCCATTCCATATTCTCCATCGCAAAAATAGATTAGATTATTCTTCCCGAAAATTGTTATAGAAACCTAATTAACCAACAAAAGTATCTCTAAGTTCATACACAATGTCTTGCTTATTGCAGAACATATGTCACAACTGGGACGATGAAAGTGTAATAAAACTAATGCTGAACATTTATGAAGCCCTACCCAAAGGTGGGAAGTTGATACTAATAACTGACATATTGCCGGAAGTACCAGAGACTGGCAAGGGCTCTCAGTATGCGTCGAGAATGGATATCATCATGTTTGCTTTCCCAGGAGGAAAAGAGAGGACTTTAAAGCAATATGAAGCCTTGACCGTAGCTGCTGGTTTCTCGAAATTCCGTTTAGCTTGTATTATTCATGGTCATTCGGCCGTGATTGAATCCTTCAAATGAGTCTATAGTTCATGTTCTTGGCAAACGGTTCTTGTTCATTGTGCCAATAAGAGTAAAACTGTAGCAGTGATTTATCAACAGTGTTGTATCTTGATATATGAATAAATATACGAAGAAAAATACCAATGTTATTGCATCCACTTTTGGGATGATAACGGATTACTTGTATGTGATTCATTCGAATTTGCATGGTTTAAGCATCTTAGGGTGAGAAATTAAATTGGACGCAACTCGCAGTCAAATACAATATTTAAAGCATACAATAGAGGCCACTATGGTAACTTAAACGAGTGAACTTAGAATAATAATGGTGGTTAAATAATAAATCTATGTGAGGTACTAAACTTTGGAGCAAGCAAGTGGAAATCTGTTTTAGTTGGTCTTTTTCCGGGAAAAGAGACTCTCATACTTGCTGGTGAAGAGCTGGGCTTTTTCTAACTAGGGCAAACATGGTTTGGAGCTGGATGTAGGACAAATAGGAGAATTATAAACTAGTAGTTAAAAGCACCAAATTAGGAAGTATGGATGATATGAGACTGTTGGAATATTAAGTTTCAAGTTTTAATTTTGGCTAGGAATGCAGAATTTCCAAATTTTGTAAAGTTGAAAATTTAAGGTTTGGTTGCTGGAATTTTAGCTTTAGGATTTTTGGGTTTAATATTGCTAGAATTTAGGTTAAGGTTGTTGGAATTGGTGAAGAATATAAAGAATAGATAGTAGGAAATTACGAATTACTCCTAGGCTCTAAGAATCACTCTTAAAAGAAAGCATCACACATTCTAATTGAAAACTCCTAAGTTATAGAAAAATTCCAGATGGCTTTTATTAATGAAAGGCTAAGTACATATATATATAGTGTTCTTAAAATCATTAGTCTAGTAAGAAAAAGGATTTCTAATTTAAATCCTAATATAATAGAAATTCTACAAGTTCTATTCAACTAGGATAATATATCTAAAATAAAATAATATAATACTACTACTTCCTATCTAATAAGGCATCCTAATGCAACTTGAATTTCAGCCCTTATATTCAATTTCAATTCAATTCACAATCTTCATTCCACTAATTAAAGCTTGTGTATAATACTACAACTTTCTATCTCATAAGGAATCTTAATGTTATATGAATTTCAGCCTTTATTTTCAATTTTCAATCTTCATCCCACCAAATTAAAGCTTGTGATTGATTAATCTTTCCGCTTTTATTTCTCTTATAGACTTTAAGTTCTTTTGCATCAATTCTCCTTGGCTTGTCGGAAGTCGTCATCGATGTTGAATGTGATAAATATTGATAATATAAATCTGGATTCAACTTTTGAAATTCAAACTCTGAAATCCAAGTGTTGTTAGAAATCGGTCTTCCATTCCACTTAACAAGAAATTGTCGATATCCTCCATTTTTGGTAACTACAATTTGTTCATCTAGAACATCATCTATCTCCTCTTTAAGATGGGGAATGGTTGGAATTCTTAGAGCTGCAGTAGAAGATTGCTCATCATCTTGCCCATGATAATAGTTAAATCCTCAATGTTAAAGATAGGACCTATTCCTATGTCACTTGGTAACTCCAAAACATAAGCATTAGCACTTATCTTCTTGATGATCTTATAAGGTCCCGCATTTCATGAATGAAGTTTCTTATACTTCCCTTTTTGAAAACGCTCTAGACAAATCTTATCACCATATACCTTTCATTGAATTGCATCAATTGACGATGTTTATCAACATGTTCTTTATAAGACAAGTTACTAGTTGTTATGTTTCGTTATATCTCATCAAAGATGTCATTCATGTGTTACGCAAAACCTTCAGCTTCAACACTAACTTATGTTGTTTGTGGTAAAGGAATCATATCAATAGGCTTCCTTGGTTGAATTCCTGAAACTATCTCAAAAGGGCTCTTACCAGTAGACCTACTAATAGAACTATTGTATGCAAATTCTGCCATAGGAAGAACTAGGTCCCAATTTTTCACATTGTCTCTAACTAAACACCTTAACAAGTCTCTCAAGCTTCTATTCACCACCTCTATTTGTCCATCGGTTTGGGAATGGAACAAACTTGAAAATTGAAGCTTAGTGTTCAATGTTTTCCATAAAGTTCTCCAAAAATAGCTTATAAACTTGATGTCATGATCAGAAACAATGGTTAAAGGTAATCCATGGGGACGTACAATCTTCTTTAGCAATATGGATAACATCATAAGCCTTGACCAGTATATTTGCAAATGGTTTCATAACTAAACCACATAACTTCTCTACAACATAGTGATCAAGAACATACCTATTGCTGCTTCTTGTAGTCAGATCCTTTAATTTTTTTGTCATTGTTGGACTTTGCAAGTGCACTCATAGCTTTTCTTTTATTCTTATATTGTGTTCATTTTGTATCTTCATTCAAATATACTTCTCCTTCATTATCCACGACAATATAATCTTCATCAACAACACCAATGACATCAACAAGTTTCGAATTATCAAGCTTCGAAACCCTAAATAATTGCTGATTAATCTTTCCAGCCGCTTATTTTGTTATATTATCTTGTTGTCTTATTCTTTCAGCTTGTTTCCTGGATGTTTCAACCTATTGTCCTTGTGTTTTGATTTGTTGTTCAAGGGTTTCAACTTGTTGTTCAGGTGTTTCAACCTCCAGTTCAGGCATTTCAGCTTGCTGTTTAAGAGTTTGAACTTGTTGTTCAGTTATTTCAGCTTTAGGGGTTGCTAAAGAATCCACTTTGTTATGTTTTTCTACCTTGTCTCCCTTTATAGGCTTCAAAACTATCTTCTTTCCACGAAATATAAAATGATAGGTGTTAGCTTTTTCGAATTGCTATACATCTTGATCATAAAGCCATGGTCGCCCAAGTGACATGTGGGATACTTTCATAGGAATGCCATCACACCAGAGTCCTCGTATATTCCTAATTTGAAAGACACCAAACACCTTCGAGCAATTGGTATAATACTATCATTTACCCAAGTAACCTTTTATATTCAATCGCTTCACTATGTTCTCCAATACCACGTTCATACTGCTTCCTCCATCAATGATAAACTTGCATACTTTATCTCCACATGTAACTTAGAGTAAAGAAAATAGCAGTACAAAGCCATTCTTCTTATTCTTCTACTTTTGGGGTTGTAAGTATACGTCTTACTATGTTAATATTTGTAGGACTAGTTAGTTCATCACTAGAGTCTCCTTCTAACTCCTCTCCAACTTCGTTCTCACACACGTACTCATCAAATTCTTCCTCTTCTTCATGGATTTCACTCTCTCCTCTCTCACCATCAAGTGTAGATTGTTGTCTGGTATTGTTTTCTGGGCTAGTTCTTGGACCACCATGTGATCAAGGATCAGTAAGGTCCAATCTTTCTATAACTTGTAGAAGTATCTCCTCTCGCTCCTGGTCGCTGAATACTCCTCTATATGTCCTTCCGCTATGTGTCGCCATTGTGAACCAAAGCTCTGATACCAAATTGATGTAGGACAAATAGGAGAATTATGAACTAGTAGTTAAAACCACAAAATTAGGAAGTGTGGATGATATTAGCCTGCTGGAATATTAGGTTTCAAGGTTGAATTTTGGTTAGGAATGTAGAATTTTCAAATTTTGTAAAACTAAGAACTTAATGTTTGATTGCCGAAATTTTAGGCTTAGGATTTTAAGGTTTAATATGACTAGAATATAGGTTTGAGAGGGCTGAAATTTAGGTTAGGGTTGTTGGAATTTGGTAAAGGACATAAAGAATGGATAGTAGGAAACTAGGAATCACTCTTAGGTCTAAGAATCACTCTTAGAAGAAAGCATCACACCTTCTAATTGAAAACTCCCAAGTTATAGAAAAATTCCATATTACTTCTTATTAGTGAAAGGCTAAGTACATATATATAGTGTTCTTAGAATCCTTATTCTAGTAAGAAAATGATTTCTACTTTAAATCCTAATATAATAGAAATTATATAAGTCATATTCAACTAGGATAACATATCTAAAATAGAATAATATAATACTACTACTTCCTATCTAATAAGGAATCCTAATGCTATATGAATTTTAGCCCTTATTTTCAATTTCAATTCAATTCTCAATCTTCGTCCTACCAAATTAAAGCTTATGATTGATTAATCTTTCCTCTTTAATTTCTCTTATAGACTTTAAGTTCTTTTGCATCAGAGTTAATCCTCGTAAGTGAGGATGACTTCTTTACTTTCAAAATCGCAATAGAAGAACAAACAACCATAATTATTAAAGGAGGCCTTTGGTATATGCAAGGTAGGCCTTTTTACATCTAGCAATGGAGACAAAGAATTAGACTTAATAAATCCAGTTTGGCTAACATTTCAATTTAAGTGAAGTTCTTCAAGTTCTCCTTAGAATACTGGCTTATATAAGGCTACAGTCACCTTCCAAACAAGTTGGGAAATGCTTTAGATGAAAATATTGCTCACATCAGAAGGATAAGTTATGCAGATATATGCATTGAAGTGCAAATGAGGAATTAGCACTAGACTCCATCAAATTCCTTAAATTTGATGACACAGGGATGTTGGTTAAGGATACAATGAAACTATCATACACTTAAAAGCTAAGCATGATAGAAAAATGGATTCAAAGATATAAGAAGGCACAAATACTAGTGACAAAGGGAACATAGCAAAGGAAGTAATGAGCCAGTGTACAAATGTAACAGCCCAGACCACCCGCTTGCAGATATTATCTGCTTTGGGCCTCGACCTCTCGGGCCTCGCGCCCTCACGGTTTTGTTTTTCCAGCGTGTAAGCCTCTTTAGGGCATTACTCCCGCAGGACTTCCCAGGAGGTTACCCATCCTGGTACTGCTCTTGCCCTAGCACATATAACTTCGGAATTCTGATGGGATCCGATGCGTTGGGGTATGAAAAACGCGTCTGCAAGAAAGAGGTTTCCACATCCTTATAAGGCATGCTTCGTTCCCCTCTCCAACCGATATGGGATCTACGCTCTGCGGCACTGTGGCCGTTGGGTAGTCTAATTATAACATCCTATTACTTGAATTAATATTAAAATAGTGTTTATTAGAGATTAGTGAGAAATTAGGAAGCATAATTCATGCTCATGCATCATTGTATATTCACATATATGTGAATATTTATTTTGATACATTTAAAAAAAATTGTACATGCATTCATTGACATTTTCCGGGTAAATTGGTTTATACATGGAAATGATGGATTTAATTAGAGTGTATTAAATGTAATTTGGCAATTTTTGTACATTTTGTACATTTAGATATTTTTGGTAAATTATTTTGAGCTGAAAATTTTATTTGGAGACTATTAGTATTATTTCGGAATTTTTGGTGAATTTAGAAAATTTCTGAAAATTTAGGGTATTTTTGGACCAATTATAATGTGACATGTGACAGTCTCATGTGAGTGACAAATGGCTCACATGCATGGAGCCATGTGTCACTAGAATAAGAATAAAAAAAAGCAAAAGAAGGTTAGAACATCTTCGGAATGGCTTTGGTCTTCACCGAAAATATTCTTCATTAAGCTTCTCCCTTGTTT
>JAOQMS010000003.1:29349403-29384472 GCA_027563885.1 Erythroxylum longipes | reverse complement strand
TTTGTGCATACCCTTTTGAGGTCTTTTTGCTGGTCTTTTTGAATTTTTTGGCACCAATGATACGAACAGATACATGAATAAATGATCTCGAGTTCCAACTTTTGTCTGCGGAATTTTCTTGCTTGAACAAACCCTTTTCTCTAGATTCGGTCTGAAATTCTTTTTGAGCAACCCAAGCCTAACCTAATGAAGCTTGAACAATCTAAAACACGAGGTTGTTTTTGCTAAATTTAGTAAAATGATATTGTTTTATTCAATTAATATTTTTAATAAAATAATATTACTTTATTCCAATTTATTTGAAGCAAAACATATTAATCTTCTGAGAATACAAAACATAATGCAGTTCTATTGTGCACAGGTTGATTGGAGAAATATGATTACATGAGCCAACAAAATGTGCAAGTACTTGAAGCAAGATGGTGTCATTCTAAAAAGTGCATGATCTTGTTTCATCTATATTCTATATAGTAGCAGGCTTTTTACAGAAGTCAAAGAAGGGAAGTTGTAAAACTTGAAGATGCTATCATCAACTGAATTAGGGAAATCTTACTGGCACATAAAGTTCCGTTCAAGATCAACCAAAGAATGAAAAACTTATGGAAACATTGTTGCTAGCAATTGTTGCACCTTGTATAAGTTTTGTTTGTGTTAATAAATTTTATTCATTTTTCAAAAAATATATCTTAGTTGTTCCAATTTAAATAATAAGCTTAAATCCATTATGTTAAATACACATTAATCGATGATCATATGTTTAATCGACAGATGAACCCAGTTTGTTCTTTTATAAGGTTACTTTTATAATAGGTAAAACTTGTTGAATGACTTGAATAAATCTTAATTGTAAACTTCAAATCTACATTGTGTAATATTGTATACAGTGTCACAAGTAGTGTCACGAGTAATTAAAATTTTTTACTAAAATTAATGATCGGCCATATAATCAATATTTTAAAAACGAATGAGAAGTTAAATCAATAAGACAAAAAGTTTAAAGTTTGAAAGATTAAACTAGTACTGAGTTGTTATAAAATTAATTAAAATTTAAATAATATTAAAAAATAATTAAAAGAAATTGTTTAAAGTTTAATTAAAATGAAATTTTAATTGATTTATTTTAGTTTATAATTAATTTATAAAAATTGATCAATTAATTAATAATTCATCGATTTTTAATAATAAAAATTAATAAAGTAAATCAAATCGAAAAGTTAAAGATTAAATTAAAAAATTAAATGATTCAAAAATTTTACAATTAAAATGATAATATTTTTTATCACTGAATATATCACTAAAATTTTTAAAAATTTAAAATACAGTAATTATATACTTGTTAACTCTTCCTTCTGTACTCGAAACAGGTTGTTTTCTGGGCCATAAAAGAAAAAATTGACACGTGAGTTATACCAGACGGTCACGCTAAGCACCATTTTGCATACGTGGCACAAAGAGGGCTGGAAAAGTGTCCTCCACCCATCTCATCGAATCAAGTACTTTTGGTATTAATATTATAATGAAAAGTGAGAGAAATCAGGGGTCCACCACCGGTTTCCGTTAAAACCGCGTGCGTGCGGGACTCGGAGCGATTGGGCGGGTTTTGAACCGTCTCTCATCTCTAATCGATTATCATCCCCAGCTGTCGTTGATCTCTCTATCTAGAACATCTCCTCTCTCTCTCTCTTAAAACACCCAGTTTAACGACTTTGTCTTGTACTGGAAGTTACTAGATCCAACTAACAGTAACACAGTCCTTTTTGTTCTTATTTCTAATTCCTTCCTCAGGATTTGTCTTAATTACATGATAATCCCCTACACGTGTGCATTCTCTCTAACTCTAATCCTGACCGTCTAAGAGGTAAATACACTTCACCGTTTTGTTTTTACGAAATTTTTTAAATAAACAAATCCTTATAATTGTTTGAATCAATGTATGTATGAATATCCTAGCCCTAGCCTAGGTAGCCTGTGAAGAACTTTTGTCACTGCCACAAAGAATATCACTTTCTTCGTTTGTTTTTAGTAAGGTACAAATTATTATGACCAAGTCAATCTCTGATTTTGTGGGGTTTTTTGGGAATTTTATTTTGTGCATTGTTTCTGTGTGAAGTTTAGAGAATCTATTTTATTTTGTGGAAAAATGGATAGGGGGTAAGAATTTAGATAGGTTGTTGTTTCTCTTTCAATTCCCATTGAATTTTGTAATCTTGATGACAAGAAAGGAAACTCCTTTTTGTAGGATTTGTGTTGCAATTGATTGCTTTTTGTTTCCTATTTGCTTATATTATTATTGCTTTACATAGGATTTGTGGGATAGCTTTTGTTTTTATCGCCAAAGGAAGAGCAAGTGTTTTGTTGCTCCTGGGAATTTGTTTTCCTTGGTTTTTTATTGCATTCGGTTAGGTCACTGTACAAAGGTTGTGTTTTTCAGGTCAAGTTGTGTATTGGATTCATCAACTTCCTTCTGCTGTTCTGGTTTTCCACAGATAATGGAACAGTGCAAATTAAAAGCTACAGAATTTCACGTTAAGGAGGTTAGAATTGCTTACAAATTCTACGTGCAATTATGACTCAACAATGTATCTGCTATGTATTTGGTATTGACCTGCTGCTCTGCAAATCTCGTTTCAAAGGTTCTTTATGCATTTATTCTTAGTGATCGGATTTCTCTTCTAAAATATTGATTGAAGTGTTAAATAGCTAATTAATGAGATCATTGTTTTTGTAAATCTTTGTTTTGACGATTAGATTTCTTGTTATGAACGTGGGTTTTCAATGTTCAAATCTGTTGATTGGATTTTGAATATATTTGTTATCTTTTGTTGATCCTCTTCTTTCTAGGGTTTCCTGCCTTCTCTAATAAATGTCCTTTCACGTCCGTACACTGTTCCTGTGGGTATTCAATTTGTTTGTATTCGAAGAAAGATTAGCTTTTACATATTTTGTCTTTAGCATATGCCTTTTATAGTTCGCATACTAGTTCAGTGATATTTATATAACCTTCTTGGCCATGATATCTTTTACAGGAGCAATCTTCTAAGAACTCTAAAATGGACAATACCCTTGAGCGCCCTGGTAGCCCTCGAAATAGAAAGGTACTCAAAGTGAAAGTTGTCCTAAAATTTCTGCACTGCATATCACATCTGAATAATGCTAGAAGAGTGTGTGCAGACAGATATCTAGCTTGTTATTATCTCTGTTCTGTGGTATTAAATAGCTACCTAGGTTTAAACTCGTGTAATGGAATTATGATAACTAATGGGATTTTAGCTTATATATAATTTGGATGTAGATTATTGGTAATCAGTGGTTTGGGCTCTTAAATTCAATGAATTTACTACGCATCGCCAAACAGGGAGAGGAAATTACAACCAGTTTGGGTTCCCTTATTTTCAAGTTGTTTGGGCATTAGTTTCAAGTTGTTTAGGCAGAGGATGTCAATCACACATCTGAATTACAATGGGTGCACATGATATGTTGGTGTAGCTCTTTGACATTTTTCTTTCAACTTATGATGCTTGTAGCAACATTGTTGTAATGCTGTTCAGGTAACATCCAGATGGGTTCCAGATGAAACTTGCCTGCCTAATATTGATGATGCTCCTGTATTTTATCCGACTATAGAGGTATTTATCTTGTTCAACAAATAAAAATACAAAACAAAAGAATAGATTTGATGTCATTTCTTATAACTTAGTGTTGTTTTCTTTTAAAATTTAAATACATGTGATGGTCCATTTTACAGGAATTTGAAGATGCAGTTGGTTACATATCAAAGATACGCTCAGAAGCAGAGTCCTTTGGAATATGCAGGATAGTCCCTCCATCTTCATGGAATCCACCTTGTCGCCTCAAAGAGAAAGATATATGGGAACATGCTAAATTTGCTACACGTATTCAACAAGTAGACTTGCTTCAAAATAGGGAGCCTATGAGAAAGAAGTATAAAAGTCGGAAGCGAAAAAGAAAGAGAAACTCAAAAATGGGAAGCACCAGAACACAGGCTGATTCTTGTATGCAATCAAGTGTTGAGAAATTTGGATTCCAGACAGGATCAGACTTCACACTTCAAGAATTTCAAAAATATGCTGATCATTTCAAAAAGTGCTACTTTGAAATGAAGGATCTAAATGATGAAATGAAGCCCGGTACAAGTGAACACTTTAAATGGGAACCATCTATTCAAGATATTGAAGGTGAATACTGGCGGATCATTGAGCAACCAACTGATGAGGTTGAGGTAGGTTATGGTCCTCCCGGTATTTTTACTCTTTCTCTAGTCTGTTGCTTCACTGTGTCCGTTTAATTTATGTTTCTTCTAACATCCTCAGGTATACTATGGAGCTGACTTAGAAACAGGAGCATTTGGAAGTGGGTTTCCCAAGGGTTCATCCTTGATAACTGATGATGATTGCAAACAGTATGTAGTGTCCGGCTGGAATTTAAATAATCTCCCACGCTTGCCTGGTTCTGTATTGTGTTTTGAGGAAAGCGATATCTCTGGAGTTCTAGTGCCATGGCTATATGTTGGAATGTGCTTCTCATCATTTTGTTGGGTAGGTCAAAATCTTGTATGATATCAAAACAAACAGCATTACTTCTGGTTTTTGATGTGCAAGAACTATGGAAAAAAATTCGGTTTCTTATTTATTTTGTTTGATTAATATCTCCCTTTAAAATCACGAAATGCAATAATGAATATTTTGTGAGCTTCTATTTTTTACTTTTTATTTCTCTAAAAATTATATATGATAAGTGGAAAATAAAATTTGGGCTAAAGAAGTCTAACACCTGAATTTTTCTGTAAGAAACAGATATGAATAGGAGTGAAAATTTCTTAGTTCTTATAATACTATTGCATTAAATTGATTTTAGGAATCCTGAGCGGTGCATTCTGAGAGACAATTTTCTTATATTCACCTTGATCCTAATGTCTAATCTCTCTTTATTGAACCTTCTGCCTGTGATGTTGGTTTTCAATTTCTTTGTTGCAGATTTATATGTTATTGATGCCCTTCTAACTTCTCTTTCTGGTGTTTTTTCTTACATTTGGAACAGCATGTTGAGGACCACCATCTTTACTCCTTGAACTATTTACATTGGGGTGATCCAAAGGTATGGTATGGAGTACCCGGAAGTCATGCCACTCATTTGGAGGATACAATGAGAAAACTTTTGCGTGACTTATTTGATGAACAGCCTGATTTGCTGAATGAACTGGTAATAGAATAGTTGCTTTTTCTTTTTATTTATTTATTTTGTCTAAACATATAGATACATCAACCAATTAGGATCTATTTGAACATCTAGTAACTGTTCTATACATGGTGGCAGGTGACTCAGTTATCACCTTCATTTCTGAAAGCTGAATCAGTACCAGTATATCGTGTTGTTCAGCACGCCGGAGAGTTTGTTCTTACTTTTCCAAGGGCTTACCACTCTGGTTTTAATTGTGGCTTCAACTGTGCTGAGGCGGTTAATGTTGCCCCTGTTGATTGGTTAGTACATGGGCAGAATGCAATTGAACTGTACAGTATGCAGTGTCGCAAGACCTCAATATCCCATGACAAGCTATTGCTGGGAGCAGCACAGGAAGCAGTGAAGGCCCTATGGGACCTGATGCTTCTTCGGAAGGAAACTTATGAAAATATCAGGTGGAGAAGAGTATGTGGCAAGGATGGGCTGCTTACTAAGGCAATTAAGGTACTCTGCCTTCCTCTTCTGTTATCATTGATGCAAACACATTCTCATGTTTGTGCTATTTTGCGTATAAAATTTGGATACTCTAAAGTGAACTAAAGCAGTTGCATACTTTCATAGACACGAATACTGAAGGAGGAAGAAAGACTACAACATCTTCCAACTGACATTAAGCTGCAAAAGATGGAAAAGGACTTTGATTTGAAGGAGAGAGAGTGTTCCTTATGCTTTTATGATTTGCACCTTTCTGCTGCAAGCTGCGACTGTTCCGGTGAGCAATTTGCTTGTCTTAAACATGCTAATAATTTTTGTTCATGTGAAACGGATCACAAATTTGTATACCTCCGATACACGCTGGATGAATTAAACATGCTCGTTGAAGCATTGGAGGAAGGATTTGATGCTCTAAGAATTTGGGCAACCAAAGAACTTGGTCTGGATTCTGTTAGTTATATTGGTACTTGTCCATCCAAGTTGGATCTTATGGGTGAGTCATTCGGAGCTGATAATTGTAAGCTGAAAGAAAGTCAATCATGTTCTCCAAGAATAGAAGAAACGTTTGGTATCAGTGCCTCTTCTGGCTCTGGTAGTCATGCTTCTTCAGAGGTAGTCCAAGCTGATGGTCAGAATGACGTCTTTAACAAAAATTCAGTTGTCAAAACGAAGGTAGAGCAAGAGGCTTGCATAGATTTGAATCATCATGCTCTGCCTAAGTCCATTGATGACGAAAGTGAGATTTTGCGTGCATCTGATTGCTCACACAAGATAGATATCTCAGAGGAGGACGAGGTTTTTGTTTCATCACTACACAAGAAGAAATTTGGGAGTTTGGACCCAAGAAATGAGTCTGGTTGTGCACAATTTGTTAGTCGTTGTAAGACACTGGACTCTCAAGAAATTAACAGTGATTGTGCTTCGTATCCAATGTCCCTTAGTGATGCCAGTACATCTCAAAATAAGTTGTTTGGTGTCGATCTTTTTATTCCAAGTCCATGTTTAACGGTGCAACCTAGCAGTTTCTCCGATACCAGAAGGCTTGACAGCTTGAAGGAAGGAGTATCTTCGACTTTTCAAAACAACCTACTGGAGTTAAATTCATATGTTGAACCAATTAATATTGGATCCATCATATTTGGGAAGCTTTGGTGCAATTCGAAGGCCATATTCCCAAAAGGTAGTCTGTTTTAAGAAATTTGTTTGAGATAAAAATTCTCTTCCTTTCTCAATTACTTCTCATTATAATAATTATTCACACAGTTCCATTGTGGTTGAGTACAGGATTCAAAAGCCGTGTAAAATTCTTTAGTGTACTTAATCCAACAAAAATTAGTAGCTACATCTCAGAAGTGCTGGATGCTGGGCTCCTTGGCCCCCTTTTTAAGGTGAGCTTTTCTTGCCAAATTGTGCTTTATTTGCAACTCCAATTATTAACCCCGGCTGTAGAAATAGCTAAGTTGGTCAATAAAATCAAACTGTTGAGCTTTGGAGGACCTGCATTTGAACTTGACTCACATTTGAATTATGCATGTAGGTGTCATTAGAAGAATGCCCACAAGAGGCATTTGCGAACATTTCAGCGGATATGTGCTGGGAGATGGTGCTGCAAAGATTAAATGAAGAAATTGTAAGACGTAGGAGCCTAGGAGAAAGTGATCTGCCCCCTTTGCGGCCTTTAGAGAGCATTGATGGGCTTAAAATGTTTGGTTTTGAATCTCAATCAATTATTCAGGTAAATATACCAGGCATGTCAGATTCCATTTCTTATCATTGTACTTATAATTATTAGGTGGGAGACATCTAATGTCACCAAGCTGTTTGATGCTGCTTGTGGATTAAATTATTCGAGTTCTGATCTTTCGTCATTATGATCCCAGGCAATTGAAGCTCTTGATGCAAATCACCAGTGTATGGAGTACTGGAATCAAAAGCTCACAAAGTTTTGTCATATGAATAAAGTTGATCAGTTCCAAGTTGGATTTGGTCAGTGTCCTACAGTAAAAAAGGCTGAAATTCGCACTGATTTCACACCCCACAAACAGGACCGGAGCCATGATTTCATAGTAGGAAGTCTTCCTCCTGTAGAAGAAGTGCAGCATGTGCTGCAAGGACTACTTAAGAAAGCAAATCCGGAAGAATTAAAGTTAATGCACAGGATTATTTGCATCGAGGAACAAAGTGCTGAATTAAGAACGGCACTGATAACATTGATTGAAGAGATTCAGGAAAGAAGTACAGATAAATAAACAGAATTCTTAGGTGCCATAAATCTCTCTTTTAGGTTAGCTAGATAATTCTTCCCACAGGTTAGACCATTCTTTTAAAAATTTTTGACAAATATTTTGTCTTGTGCCTACTGGAGAAGCAGATACAGAAGTTGATTTGCTAATATTTTTACTGATGTGTATACATTACTAGGAAACTAACCATTAAGAGAAAACCCATTTTCATTCCCTCCAAGTTACACTTGTCGATTGATTCCCAGGATGCTCTTGCTCTTCTTTACTGTAGTGATCCTGACTTCTGTTTGTCTATATATGTACAGGGATCTAGCTTACAACTGTAGTATAGTAAATGACATATTTGTATGGCCAATTAAGCGTTTTCCAGATGTACCGATGCTCACCCACATAACATCTCCATTTATCCATATTTAGATGATGAAAATGAGTTGAAAACAATGCCTTCATTCCTTTTTCTTTTTTTTCCATCCAAATTACATCCGACTAACTTGGATAGCAAGAAACAAACTAAAGACTGTATATTGAATCCATAAACTCGAGATCAATAATGAGAAATTGCACCTAATACTGTTCAACTGAATTTCGAAACTAGAAACGCACGATCCTAATAGAGTCCTCAACGAGCGTTCCAAAGACCCCAGAACCTCAAAACATGAAGCCCATAAGAAACTAATACTATACACTCACTTCTTGCCATTTCTTCCATTATGATAAGCTCTAAAGATTGAATCTTTCATACGAAAACAACACGAGAAACCAGAACAGTGTTTGTGTTCAACTATATCAACTCCAATATTGAATCTTTAATACGAAAAACGCCCAAGTAACCAAGGAAACAGCCAAAACCTTAGCAGACAAGTGGCTCGCATCCCCCTTGTGTTGGCCAACTATCTCTACGCCTGCAGGTACAATCATTGTAACTGGTGACGGCGGTGGTGGCAGAAGCGGTTGCGGCTGTAAAGGCTTGATTCCAGTATCTCCATAAGCAGAGTAATCCAGGCGTTTAGAGATGCCGTGAACGGCCACTATCGCCGTTGTATAGAGGTCGGGATGTGAGAGGCGAGAACCATCAAGAGTGAAGTTGGAGACAGAGTTGTTAGTAATGAGAATGGTTTTGGCGGGAAGAAGAGTGGGGAGGCGAGAAAAAGGCTTAAGTTGACACAGTTCAGCGAATGAAAGGCGTTGAGGGACAGTGTGGTAAGCGAAGATAAAAGGGTTGACGGAGATATCGGAGACGGTCGAAGATGAGGAGTCATCGGCGGGGATGAAAAAGGTGGCAGAGAAAGGAAAGGTGGAGGGGTCAGCAGCGGAGAAAACGTTGGACCAGTCGGAGAAGTCGCCGGAGCCAATGAGTGCGTCGATTATGTTTTCTATTTGATTTTGGCGGTGTACCTGAGGTAGTGGTGGTTGGGGTGGTGGTGGTGGTGGTTGTGATAACGGTGACGATGAAAACGGTTTTGGTGTTAATCGTTGTGAAGGTGGCGGAGGTTGTGTAATATTTGGGGAAGTGCTATGAGTGGTGGAAGCAGCTATGAAAGTGATATTAGCGTCGGGGAGGGTGGTGGCGAGCGGCGGAGAGAGGGGGTCGGTGAGGGTGTGAGTAGTTAGCAGGAGGAAGAGAAGGGAGAGGAAGGAGAGTAAGAGTGAAGGGTGATAGGCGGCCATTTGCTAGAGAAGGAGAGTGCTGAGAGTATGTGTTTTGGCTGCTACTTATGAGTATCATAAACACCAACAACTAACTGAAACATAACCAACTAATCTATACTTTGTCTTCCCTCCAAACGAAATGAAGATAAACGATAGACTTTGGATGACATTCTTGGTTGGTTCAGTAGATTATGCTTATATGAGTAATTAGAATTGCATTAAATTAATAAAAATTGTCTAAGTGAATGTTTAGTCAATTTCGTGATTTATGTTTTAATTTTAATGGTGTTTGTACATTGCAATTTATCATGGTTTGCTTTGATACTATTCTGATGGCCTCTGATTGGGAATGTTATATACAATCTACATCAGATAAATTCAGTATAGTTTCAACAATGGCAAGTAGAGAACAGATTGTAAAACAGATTTACATGATAAAAGGAAAAACAAACACACTTAAAGCTCAAAGGTCATCAGTGGAAACACTCGGTCAAATTCCATAGTAGACAAGGCAACCCTTCCCCTTAATAGAAAGAATCTTCAGAATGAGAACTATGTGAGATCGTTCTCGTCCAATTGTTCTTCCTCGTTGCCACCGTCATTCTTGAATCCACTTAAATCACCAGTGGGTAGTTTTCTAGCAAGCTTGATGATCTGTCACCATTTGATCAAGGTTAGATCTTGAGAAAGTTAATAGAAAAACTTGTATTGTCATATTTCTAGAGAAAAAAGCATAATCCCAGAGTATATCATCAATATCAATATGAGATGAGTGAATGCAACTTAGAAAAACAAGGGGATATGTTTAACATACCACGTTGTCTAGATGTGAAATAGTGCTGGACTGAGCCAGACGTTTGATTTCTTCAATGTCGCCTTCCCTGTAAGCAGAGAGTAGTTTACTAGCACAGCGGCCCTGGTCACTTCCCAAAAATGCATCAATCCTGGGAAAAGTGAAAAGTAGTAAATATATTTTTTATATAATATCAGTTAAGCCCAAAAACAAACATGAAATCCCACAGGCAAACTCTTCTCGAGGCTCCAAGATATGGCTACTTACTGTGAGCAATCATTGTAGCACTGTTCTGCTTGCTTTAAATCATGGGCGTAAAGGTACACAACAATGGCACTAAGGTAGGCCTGAAATCACCAAGGCGACCGACTGAACTTTAAGGCCTCAATTCATAGATAAAGAACTAGCTTCCAAGAATTGCTAAACAAAATGTTTTAACTACTTTGAAACGATAGAATAGTTGTCAAAGAAACAATCTAGATCCCTACTAGAACTGGCACAGTAGATTCCCAACAATTCTGAAAATTTGTTGAAGCAGAAAAGGAGGGAACAAGTATAAAGAAATTCGAGAAGAGCGTGAGAACTCATCTCCACCTTGAATTGGCTGTTTCTAGCATTGCATTTGTCAGCTGCTACACCTAATCTCAACATATACGCTGCAGCATCTGTGTACCTGCAGTGTTTACAACATAAAAATCGTTTACCATTGTACTTTACCCCAACAAATGGCTATCACTGTTAAGTCTTCTTGATTGTCAAATAAGGTAGAAAGCTTCTAGAATAACTCCTAGAAAGTGACAAGTATAATAGTTGTTGCTTAACCGAAATTGGGTTTATAAGTAGAACAGTTCCCACCTAAAAACTTTTGGCGTGAATATAAAAGAAACAAGAAAAAGCATATCTCACTTCTCAAGTTTTACATAAACAGCGGTAGCTGCACGATAAAGATCAAAGGCCATCTGTTCCTTGCCATCCTCTTCAAGAATCACGCAAGCATCAGTATACAGTTGGACAGCAGCATCAGGCATTGCATCTTCTAGAGCACTATGACATGCAAGACCACTCAAAGATTTGGATTCAGTGAGGCATATTTAACTTTAAAAAGTTATTAGTAGCAATATTCGGCACCACAAACAGAAAGCAGTAATAAATATAGCAACATTCAAAACTTGAACGCAACTTAAACAAAATGAGAGAACATTCAAAAGCTAAATTATCATCACCAATATTTGCATCAGACTGGGAGAGCAATTGCAGTAATGTAACAAGAAGTGCAAATTGTAATAAGGCCCCTAATGTTTTCAATGTGATTCGAAAACCCACCCTGTTTGAATTTAGCTTCGGAGGTTCCTATAGTTTGACAATTAGTAAAAGAGGCATTTCTTTTACATGTTTCGTCAGTTTAGATTTTTTTTAATTTTTTTAACAAACAGAATTGGTTAACAAAATGAAAATATTTCTACTTACAATAATTTGCTGACAGTTTCATAAATTACATAGTATAATAGTGTCAAAAGGTCCTGTTCTGATAATCATCAAACTTCAGGGACCTCTGAAAGTAAATTGAAACTAACTAGAGTTGTCCAATAACAACGGAAACAGAGGTCATCATGCAATTTACCCCAACAAAAAACAGAGTAAGTTAAAAAAAAAAAAGGATGAAGAGAGATGCAAGACAAATGTGCAATTCACTGGAATCACCATAATTATTGCAAGGCAACAATGTGCAATGAGCAAACATGACGATAATTGTAATATGTATGTTTTGAAATTAAGCATCCCCAAATATGCCGTCAAGTCATAAATTAGAGAACATCCTAATTTAACCATCCAATCTTGAACTTCAGATGAAAAAGGTGGCAAGATCAAGGTATATTATCTCTCATAAGCATTGAATCTGGACAGTGACCCAAAGTTGATAGTGAAGGGAAAGAACTTCAAAAATATAGTTAAATTAAAATGTGAAAGCTGAAAAAATTGCATCTTCTAGGGACAGGAAGGATAAAAAAGGAAGAAAAAGCAAGGTAAAGAACTTCAGAAATATAGTTAAGTTAAAATGTGAAAGCTAAAAAAATTGTATCTTCCAGGAACAAGAAGAATAAGAAAAGAAGAAAAAGTTACCGTGCAGCCTTTGCTAAAGCATCTGACGAAGGTTGTGGTCTATCACACTCCATATACAACTCGGAAGCCTTTCTATAAAGGTCAGCAACTTCATTCCAGTTACCTAGTTCTTTTGCCAAACCAGCAGCAGACTCCATGTGTTTAGCAGCATCCCAAGGGCTGGTTTTGGTGGTTAAAGAATACAACAACAACAAAAGGGGCACAAATTCAATCCGTCTGCACAATAATGAATTAATCAAAACAAAGCTTTAAAAAAAAACAGTCAGGATACGAAGAGAGCATCTCTTGTCCTTTGGAGGCCTTTTCGAAAGCAGCCTTAGCTTTCTCATAATTCTTGGCAACCCTGAAAGCATTAGCTGTCACAGAACACGAATTAAACAACAATTACCAGTAGGATAAAGAAGAAATCAAAAGAAAGCACCTTTCTGAGAGATTAGATCACAAACCAGCTTGCTCATACAACTGAGTGGCGGTTCCCCAATCAGCATTCCACCTTGTAAAACTAAGTTTTGTTCTGATGATAAAAATCCCAAAAAGTAATCAAAATCAATCTACAAAAAGATCCAGATCAAATCGCGCATGCCATTTATTGCTTGAAAGATGGTAAAAGAGTTCGATGCTGCAATCACATGAGAGGACAAGTTTGTTGAAATGAGAGAGAGAGAGAGAGGGACTCACAATTTGTCGGCCTTAGCAATCAATTTATTGGGATCGGAGGAGGACATGGCGGTGGTGGCAGAGGAGTTGCTGGTTGATTGATATTTGATGGAGAACGAGACAGGCTAGAGCATACAGATACAGTCAATTGTACTGGATTCGCTCTCCTAAATAAGTCTTTCAATCTTAAGGGTCTATTTGGTTGGATGTTAATTAATAGAACCGAACAGAATGGAATGAAACGGAAAAGAATAGTTTATAATAGAATGGAATATAATATAGTAAAAAGTTATTTAAGAGAGATAAAAGGATTCATAATATAACGTAGTAAAATATTGTTTGAAAGATGAATAAAATAGAATGTAACGTATAATAAATGAATATTATACTCCTGATATTAAAATGATTGTTACAAAAAGTTTAGCATTATGATTTTAAAACATAAAACATGTTCAATTTAAAAGTCACGCATAATTGTGATAAATAATTTTTTATATATTTTCTATTTTAAAATAATAAAATTTTTATTATTTTATTATTAATTATATAAATATTATTTTTAATTATTTAATAAATTGTATTATATTATATGTGATTTATATTTAAAAATTATTTATTTATATTTTTATTATATACAAATAATTAAAGAATAATTTTTTATATATTTTCTATTTTATTAATAAAATTTTTATTAATATTTTATTATTAATTATATACAATTTTTATTAATAATATAACAAAATATTATTATTAGGAAAAGGAGAGATAATATAACAATATTATTAATTATATACAAGGGGTTAGGGTTAGAAGAAATAATTGGTATTAAGAAAAATTATTGAGAATATATTAAGTAGTATGCATTTATTAGTTTACGTTCCATCTTAAACCCCCCAAATCGGAGGTACCATATTTTCACTGTTTATAATGGAATAGAACGTAACATGAAACCTCTACTTCCATCTCATTCTATTCCATTTTATTAAGAAACTCTCAACTAAATGATGAAAGTGTGTTACGCTCCGTTCCATTCCAAACCCTCCAACCGAACAGACCATTAGTAAATTTGTCTCGAAACTTTTTCTTCATTAAATAAATCTACAATTTATTTAATAATGATATTTTAGCAAATTTTTAATATGGTATACTATACATTAATAAAAACTAAATTTTTAAAAAATTATTTTTCTTTAAATTTATTTATTTGAGGATGAGCCTTGGAGCAACTAACAAAGCTACTACTTTGTAGTCATAAAGTCACTGGTTCAAATTACGGAAAGAGTCTCTTTATAAAAATACAAAGGAAAGACTACATATATTATCACATTCTTCGTATCCTCGCAAAGTAGGGAGACTTGTGCCCTGATATATTGATAAATAAAAATTATTTTTATTTATTTTAAAATTCCTTCAAAATCCTGTAATTAAATTTAGAGCAAATCTTTATATGCATAGCAATTTATTTCAATTTTATAAATACATCAAAATATTAATACAATTCAAATAATCAAATGTAATATAATATAATATTCAACAGTATTTAATATAATTATTTATTTATCTTATTAGATATCAAATTTTTTATGTTTTTACAAGATATATGCATATGTTATAATTTATATTTTATGCAATAAATGAAGTAGCTACTAAATATAATATATATGTTTATTAATCTACTTATATTCAATTAAAAACTCAAAATGTAGTGATTTACTAATTAATTATAATCTTATAGTGATTTATATCTTTTAAAATGATAATATTAAAATTTTATCACTTAATTGTTATTGTTTTATTATACTTATATTTATAAATTTTGATATGAAATTTTTGTTTAGATTTGTTATTTTCATAAATTAGTATATGTATAAACAACGTTATCTATACATTAAACAAAATCAACTTTCACTCTCATATGTAGTTTTTAGTTAAACTTCATTTTAAACTTAATTATACTTATGCTTGATCTATATAGAAGATACAAAATATATAATATTCAACAAATTAGCAAAAATAATAATTTTTTTAGTTACAAATCTATCATCACCATCATTTTTATTAAATACATTATATAAGAACTTTTGCTTACTCTTGTAATATATAAAGTGCACTAAATTATATTATTTTATAAAATATAATTATAAATTAATAAATTTAAAATATTACTTTTAAGGATAAAATTTCACCTTTTTGACAATCTATTTAACCTTTTTAAAATATAATCAAGGACATTTACTTAATTTAAATAAAAATAATTATTTAAATTTGTTACATTTAAAGAAATCGACGTGTGTTGATCACTTCTCAATTAGTGATGAAAATAAAGTTTTAATCAATGATTTTTCAAAATTTTGAATGTAATTTGACAAAAAAATTAATTTAGAAACTTAAGTGTAGTATAACTACAAGTTTAAGTACCAAAATAAAAATTTTCCTAAAAAATAAGGAAAAAGTTTAATAATTTATAATTCTAACATTAAAGTGATTTTCTATTCTTACATTTTCTTTCTAATGAAATAACTTTCACTTATCATTATTTGATATTTTAAATAAAATTTTAAATATTAGATTAAATTTATTACAACTCTATTAACTCAAGCGATCACTAATAGAGATTTCAATTTTTGCTTAGATTGACTGGGTTACAAGTCAAAATTGTTCACCCGTGGTCCAATTGGAATGACCAAAATGACGTCATTTTATATTTTTTAAAAAAAGTAAGGATGAGCCCGGGAGTTAAGTCGGGTCAAGTCGGGTCGAGCTAATCTAACTCATCACTATCGCTCACTAAAGAACTTATTATTAATTTTCGTTGTATTATTATTCTCATCAAACTTAAATTAAAGATATTGAAATAGTAGGAGAATGAAAAATATGAGTAAAGATTACGCAAAAGTATTATTGTACACAATCTAATAATAAGCGGCGACTGAAGTAATGTAAAAACAAAATAGAGAAAGTTATCCTCTTTAAGTTATTAGATTGTATAAATCTAACCTCTTATAGGTCACCTATATGTAGGTTTATAAGATGACAAAAGAGACGTTTTGATGTAAACCTCAATGATGAAAGCTCGAAGTTTAATATGCTCGCGTCTTCATAACTCTTGCCTAAGAATAGAGAATTGCATTTGAGTTTGTATCATTCGGATGATTTGTGGAGGAATAGTGAAATGTTGAGTCATTGCTGTTGGTCTAGCAACAGCCAATTTACACCCGCTAGTTGAGGGTAAGTGTAATCCGTAATAATTCTCATTTGCTCTTTTTCGTTTGCCATTTTGGAAAGGAGCAATTCGACTTCTTCTTCACTTAAGTCCAAAGAACTTTTGTCAAGATTAACAAAATTAATGCTAAAATATTAAAAATGTGATATGCTGAAGAAATGGTGCGATGCAACTGCCTAAAGTGAATGCAATTAGATAGTGATGAATAATGGGTTGTGCAAATAAGTTGATTAATGAATAGACATATAAGTGGCATGATTTCTTAATACTATTTGATTAAATTCTCTCGACTAACCTTGGCGGAGGTTATTATCCTACCAATAGCACTTTCTAAAGATATTAATGGCCTACCATGCCTAATTTTAACACTTATCTCTGGTGCATTAGTTGATTAATTGCCATGTGCTACATTCTATTAACCCCTTTAATTAGATTTTTAACCTAATTATCTTAGAGACCATAGTTCCTACCTCTAGTCACCATGTAGTCTCCACCACTCATTCTTGTTGGCTTCCAACTAATTACTGTCTCGAGATCAGTGGTTACCCAAAACATATTAAGCTGATCAATCCTAAATTATACTAAATTCAAGATTGAATAAAGTGATAATCAAGAGTTAAAAAGCATTAATCAATAATGCATACTTAAACAAGCTTATCTATAACCTTCCTAACTAACAGGACCCTGAAGAAACTAGCCATACATCATGACATTCTTAATAACATTAAAGAAAAGAAAATAACAAAAGGGAATAACCATTTTAATCTTTCTCTTGAGCTTGTTTCCTTCTTTGTAGTTCCTTGATAATCTTCATAATGTAAATAAATAAAACATTGACCAATGATGTTAACGAGAGAAAATTGTGATTTTTATTAATGAAAAGAGAATATATGTCTCCAAAAATGACGGATAGATGATGAAAGTATCAGGTCATCTCCCTTTTTTCTTTCTATCTTATTCTTTATATAGTTCTCAAGCTAACTCTACTTATATGGCCAATTCCCACATTTAACCTTAAAAACCTACATTTTTTAGATATACTTTCTTTCATATTTTAGTAATTTCTTCTTTGGAATTGGTCCCTATAAATCTTCTTTGTTGTTTGGAATTTTAAATGGACAAATTAGTTACCCAAAATCTTTGCATTCTCTCAATGAGGCGTTGGCCAAAGGCCAAGCTATCGCGGCCTGTGACCAAAATGTGAATCGTTAGTAAGTGGATAGATGCGGCTATAGTTGCTTGACCTGCTCTAAATTGTGGTCCCAGTTGATTGGCTTGGGCCTAATCCTCTAAGTTTGAGCTCCTCTTGATCCAATTCTCTCACACAAAGTACCTACATCCAAAAATTACAAAAATCACATAAGTTCAAGCCTTATAAAATAAAATTTAAGCAAAAATTAAGTACAGATAGAGTGTAAATATATGAAAACTACATTCACATTGGGTTACACCCTATTCATAAGTTGATCCTACCG
Organism: Erythroxylum longipes; assembly: GCA_027563885.1. NCBI lineage: Eukaryota > Viridiplantae > Streptophyta > Magnoliopsida > Malpighiales > Erythroxylaceae > Erythroxylum > Erythroxylum longipes. The sequence goes on along the minus strand of JAOQMS010000003.1, from coordinate 29,366,616 downwards.
AATAATAGCATAGTTGGTAAATTCAATAGTTGCAAGTTTTACCTTTTTCTCTTTGGTGTAATGATAGCAATAAAAAATTAGCTTCATCTTCTTCTCTCACTCTAAGTAAACCTTAGAGTCATTCCTCCTTTAAAATGAAAGAATCTTCATTTTGATGTTCCAAAATTATTATCTCTTCTCGGCTCTCTTTTATAAACCTCTATCTTACCAATCACTTGGATTTACAAATCTATCCATATTATTTTTGGTGATTGGTAATTATCATGTAATTCATCTCTCCTTTCATCACTATTGAAATCATCTTGGAGAACTCGCCTTTGTGGCCGACATGCATTAGAAAATTATGGTAATTTTCCTCTTTGTAAATTGGTTGTAGAAGTATTTTTGCATCTCTAATTGATCCTTAATGTTACTAGGCATCATATTCATGCATTTAAGTTATTATTGCATAGCTTATTGCATGAACATATCATCCTTCCTTCCCTAGTCAACTCTATCCTGATAAAAAATACTTCAACCTTCAAAATAATGTTAGTAATAATCTCACAACATTATCTCACATTTTCCCCTCAATTAACGTCATTCAATTTACTTATGTTTCACTCTAAATTTTGGCTTTTTTTCTAATGATGTTGCTCATATACTCTTACATTTACCACTCATTTTTCCTTTTGATTCTTAATTGAACTAACTAATAGTATAGAATTAATCTCAAATTTTAATAAAGGAAAAGGTAAATAAATAACAATAATGAAAACAAAACAAAGGAGTTCAAAAGATTATGAATAATTGCAATGATGTGTGGATTCTAACTAAACTTTAGAAAAAAAATGATTTTTTACAAGTTAACTATTCTTTTAGCACTTTCTTTTCTTTTCTTGTTTTGTCAAAAGTTTTTTATTCTATTGTCATACACTCTAAAAGATATTAAATAAAAAGAAAAATAGGAAGAAAACGTAAGAATGAAATAAAGAAGAAATCAATGAATGCAAGAACAAGAAAGAAAATAAGAAGAAGGTTAAAAAAAGGATTAAGAAACAATAACAAAAAGCAAGAAATAAGGACAATAAATAAGAAGATAAAAGATAGATATAAACTAATTTTAGAACCAAAACTTTGGTACCAATCACATGTAAACCATAAGTTGAAATCTTAAACGCGACAAATTTAGTTTGTAATCAAGTCCTAAGGAAGTCAGAACTAGATTTAGGGATATAACCTTGACCTAATGATTATATAGAATCATGAACTAAAGATATAAAAAATCTTAACCCACCATTATAAAAAACTAGAATCAAGATTATAAGATTATTTGAACACTTCAAGTAAATAACTTAATAAGTTTGAAATTTTCTTTGAAAAACTAAGAGAAAACCCTCGCAATTGTATTAGTAATTTTCTACAAATGAAGGAAACTTCTATTAAATACTATAACATAGAACTAGGGTTTTCACACTTAAAATAAATCTAAGATTTAGACTGACATGATTTAGGTCATAATCATGGTTATAGTTCAAGTCGTATTGGCTGCAAAAATTTTAATGCCATACAGTTGATATTTACACCCATGCTTTGGTGACTATCCTACCGTATCTTCGAGAAATTGGATATAGCTTAGAACACGCTTGTGGATGTAAATCATAGATGTGACTGTAATTTAACGTAGACACGATCTAAGATATGCTTAGTTTGAAAACATGTCTCACCAACTTGTCCGGTAAGTTATATAAGCTAATACATGATTATGTTAGAGGTCATATTCAATTCCAAGTCTTTTCCAATGTTAACTTAAATCAAACTAACCAATACTTACCCTTCAATTTAGTTTAACTCTATATGTGTGGCGACCTATCTCACCATTATATTAAACGCAACTTGCAACCTTTTCTTCCTTGTTATGTAATTTGATGCACTTAACAATACTAAAGGATCAAAGGTAATTTGATTCACATCAGGGTTAAATCCTATCATCAAGGTTCAAAGGTAATTTGATTCACATCAGGGTTAAATCCTATCATCAAGGTGCTCTAATAATCTTATACAATATAACCATGCCACACCCAATAAAAACTTTTACAATATAACCATGCCACACCCAATAAACTTGTTTAAGAAATTATCACAAATATAACTAATGACTTACAAAACTCTATTTAACTTGCTAATAAAATAAAATTTTAATTAATTATAAATCACAGAAAATATAACAGTATTAAAAAATATGAATTTGAATAAAATATGTTTTCTTGATATGGTAATTGTATATACAAGCTCAAGAGGACGTATCCATATCCTCTCTTTTTTTGGCTCATAATTCCTAAAACCAAACTGTATAATTTTCTTTATTAAAGTTGTTAAAAATGTCTTTTTCTTCTTCTACCAAAAGAATTTTAGATGATTTACACTGATAATATAATAACTTAAGATATAAACTATTATTGTATACGAATCATTGAATTTTAATATGGCATCAAAATTAGTCTATTTTGATAGTTAGACTTTTTCGTAAGTGCTCATTTGTGTGGACACACCGACAAACCTAATAGGTTCTCCTATGCAATTCAACTCCTTGCCTGTAATCAAATGACCACTTGTTACTTTTCCACCTGTGAAATCAGACCTCCCAGCTCCTTACATCATATATTAGATAACCTGTTCATCCACATTGTGGTAGAAACATACTTTGATCTCATGGCTTCCAGGCTCAGCCTCTGCCACTTGCTCTTCCTCCTCCTTGCCTTGTTGCATTTTTCCAGCTCACAACTCTCCTCCGCCTCTCACCTCCTGTCAGACAACATGCATCAATTCTCCAGTTTGGCATCGACCCATGTCTTCTCAGGCCAATATTCCCAGCACCTGAACCCTCCAACAACCAACCGTGACACATCCTGCTAGCTCATTTGTCCCCAACTTCAGTTTCCCATTTAGTAGCTTGCTCAAAATCCCAGAGTTTCCTCCTTTTCCTTTCATCCCAACTGTGCCTTCTGTTCCATCAGTTCCTCTGCCTCCACTTTTTAAGAACTCCGGCTCCTCGCTAAGGTGGATTGAAGGAAGCCCATAAAGCTAGTCGAGGAGTGAACTTATCAAAGTTTCTTACCTTATAGTACGTGGAACGAAACTTAGATCAGGAGATCATGACATTTTAGCTACTACACAATAAAGCTGCAAACTTAAAAGCACTGGTTCGCTTTCGTTATAGAATGCTGACAACAAACGTCTGATATCGATGGGGTTATGTTACATTAAATCCTTTGTTTTCCTTTACCTGTGAGTTGTTCCATGCAAGAATTCAAAGAGGAAAAAGATGAACAAGTTCATTAAACTTATTTAATCTAGAGCAGTAACATTGGTACAAGGGAGAAGACATTGAACTAGAACATAGAATTCATAATACACTAGTACCAGAGTAACGTTAAGAAAATAAAATCAACTCGCTACCATCTCAAACTTAGTACCAACATCACGGATGAGCAAACATACATACATGCACAAAGTTACAGACATATCACCAAACAGCTTCAGGTTTCCTACAGCACGCTGTGGCTTCTTTATTGTCTCCATCATTTTCTCCAAGAGCTGAAGTTATAGATAGGTTAAGCAGGAGGTGGCGTAAGGAAGGGAATGGGAGGGAAGCGGAAAGGAAAAGGGTAACTGATGCTGGGAAGTGGAGGAATGTTAGGAATCTTAAATGGAGGTGGCAATGGAATTGGAGGAATATCTGGGATTGGGAATAATTTAGGAATTGGTGGTGCAAATGGGATTCCAGGAAAAGGTGGTGCGAATGGTATGTTTTGAACGGGAGGCAAGTCCTTCATCTCTCCAAAGTTTGTTATATCCTTATTAATCTTGACAGACTTCACCATGTTTTCTCCACTTCTTTCACCTGCTTCAAGTCTCTCGAGTTGGCGAGCGTAAATTCCTGGTGTCAAAGAAGTGAAGAGAATCAAGCATAGTAACCTTATTAGCTGCAAGGCCATGACGACCAAATATGGAACTTTGATGTAGTGAGCAAAACAAGAAGTCCAGGTCTCTACTTCTTAGTGGCATTTGCTCAAATATATACATGCGCAGAGCTGGGCTGCAAGTGATATTAAATGACATGATCAATCCCAACAGTTCTTGTTTCCTTTCATTTTTCCTTCTCTATCTCTGTCCCCGCTAAGTTGTTGAAACTCGAGGCCATCTTGGCGGTCGTGTTAATTAGTTGCAAGAGCAAAGGGGCAGACTTTATCTTACCTCTAAAACCATTAAATGCTGTTGAAACAGATTGAGCCAGTGCCAAACTATAATCAAGCAAGCCTGTTTAGCCCATTTCAAGGCTAGTTTTGCAGGGTAGCTTTGTAAATATTCCTTACTTTGTCTTGTTAAGAATTTTTTTTTTTTTCCAGAAAACGTTAAAAACTTTTTTAATTTTAATATCATATCATATATCACAAAGAATATATAAATGAGCAGTGCCACTCAGAAACATGAAACTTAGAGAAAAACAATTGAGAACTTCGATGGATGATGTTTCCAATCAACAACAAATTAATGCCTTTTGCAGGCTCTTAAAATTCTATGCAGAGCAATTGATAGGTAAATAAATGTATCGAAGTAATTACTGCAAGCATCCATGCATGCGGAGTTATGTGTCCGGCTCCAACAGTTGCCACCTTATACCTCCTTACAATACAATCTTGTTTCCAATCGCAATCTACTTTGCAAGCAATCTTTGCTGAGTATGATCTACAGTTTTCACGAAGCACATAGTTCTTGCTTGTCGGCTTTTCTTGTAGAGTTCGTTAGTTCTCGTGACTATAGCATTCTCCTCCAAGCTTATGCCTTTGTAATCAAAACTGCTAACTAAAATACTTGACAATGATCTTGGTAATAAGTTAACAACCCATGGTAGAATTATTAATCAATGTACAACATCTCACAACTGTTTTCCCATTTTACATGGTAAAAAATGAAAAAATTGGTTACATCTCACAAGAAAAAAGAAAATCATACAGGGAGCAAAAGGCTACAATTCACATCATACAGAAACCAACTTCGATTTCCTAATCCTTAGTACAATCATTCCAAGAGATTTTAGTGACGACTGCCAAGGGAATGTTAAGGATATGACCATGATTCCCGAAAACTCCAATCCTTCCAAAGCTGGCAACAGTGTTATTCATTGTTGCGTTAAGAACTATTGTCAAGACTTGCTTGTCCCCACTGGCAATGGAAAAGTGAGATGGAATTACTTTAACAGACACCCCATAAGGTGGACTCCACCCAACAGAGTACGTCTCATTGCCTGCAATGTTGGTAAGGGATCGCTGAACTGTTCTAGACTGATCTAGTTTGGAAATGGTGATTGATGGAAGGTTCAAGTCTGCTCCAGTCATTGATGAATTATAGTTCCAACAGTCGTGCCCTGTGTAATTCAAAACCACTGGACTAGATCCATTAATTCCACAGAGGAATGCCATATACTCGTCATAACCTGCAAAAGTCAATCATATAATCTTACATTATAATATGGTTCTATCATGTTTATAAGCAAATTAGTAACAAAGTGCACCAAAAAGTTTATCTCAAGCAACATGCTTCGCTTACAATATTATAGGCACTACTAGCACTTGCATATAGAAAAGCCAAACCGTCTTTGATGTTTTAACATAAAGAGTTCTGAAATCTTCTCGATTTGCTCAGAACTCACAAGCTCACATGCTAAATGAGGAGATTGTTTTTGATTATGAGTTTCTTTCTGGCAATTCATACTATATTTTAAGAACCATTTCTCATTCTTATAGCCAAGAATGATCGGACACACTAAGAATGTGAAGAGATCATCATTTTACCAGATTCCTGTGTCCAAGCAACTCAAACATCCATATTAGAGAGTCATGCTATAAATACAAAAGGACTTACTAGCATCAAAAATAAGACCAGGATCCAAAGCTCCAGTTGCATTCACGAAACCACTTCCCATGTCAAAAGGCGTTGCCGGAGACTGATTTAAATCTGGGTTAGCATAAGCACGTTGAGCCATTATTGGCCCACCATTTTTGTCATTTAAAGATGCTGTGGTAGATAAAGCAGATGCTACAGCTGCAGGACTGAAACTAGGAAACTTTTGCTTTATCAGAGCAGCAAGCCCAGCCACATGAGGAGCTGCCATGCTCGTACCCGACATCAGTGCAAAGCTCTCACCTAGAAGAGAGGTTGACAACCTAATACTATCAGGTACCATTCTGATGTTGTGTATACTTCAGCATTATAAAATTGTATTTGACAATCTATGTGCATAAATTTTACCTTGGAATTCAACTGATTCTGTGCCAAGAGAACTCCAAGCAGCCCATATAAAGTTACCAGGAGCCACCAAGTTGGGCTTCAAAATGTCGGCTTCATTGAGAAAACTGTCTTCTGGGTCTGGTCCCCTAGCAGAATAATACATAATTTTTGGAGAAGAATAACTGTAGATCGCTTTTATTCCACCAGAAATGCTTGCAATTGCTCCAAACTTAACAATCCTTTTTGTGAAGTCGCTCCTCTCAAGAGAAGAATTGTAGTAATGAAGTAAAATCTGTCAAACGGATCATAAAAGATTTATTAGGTTCGGTGTCGAGTTGCAAGTGGTTATTACAGATAGACTTGAAACTAACTCCTAAATTCTACAAAAAAGCCAAGGTAAGGTACTGCTTAGTGATTCTAAAGTTCCTAAAAGTAAACAGAAAACAGAATTCCCTCCAAGCTGTGTAATCCAAAGACATACTAAAATACTTGACCACAGATACAACCACATGTATCAGCAGAAAGAACTTTCACCTTGGAATCATTTGAAGATGAAAGTATGATACCAGGCATTGCCATGGGAGTTGGGTTAAGCTGATAACCTATCACAAAAGGATCCATGTAGAAGACAACACCTGCAGCACTAAGGTTCCTGGCTGTCTGCAAGGCTTGTTTTATGGTGGAGAGCCCAAGCACAAACCGAATCGAATAACTGCAAATCAAAATGTTTCCTTGGACCAGGTCCTGATTGAAGCTACTGGTGTCTTGGCATTCACCCACATACATATCGGTGGCAATTGATGTTTCATTGTTCAAAGCATTTGTTGCAGAAACCAGTGTGTACATAGTACCTTGAGCAGTCCCAGCTAAAGATAACGCATTTGTCAGTCTCTTCCTCAAGGGTAATAAAGCACAATTCAATGCAATGCCACACCAAGAACATGTCTGAACAATAATAAGGATAAGAACAAATTGCCACTTCTTTGAGTTGCACCATACAGAACTACCATAGATTTCTGCATAGATAGCTGGTAGGGCTACTCGTGATATTAGTTGGTATTAACTAAGATTGGAATTTCAAGTTGCTTGTTGAACTTGTTTATTCATGATTCCAACACTGCTTTCTCTTGGGAATACAAAACAAAAAAGAATTCGTTCAAGAAAATTAACTTATTTCCCTTTATGCCATTACTGTAAAAGTTTCCCTATCATGGCATAATGCATGGAATTGCATATTCTTTTCTACTTTTTCGCCTATAGTCAATATTCATTTAGTTGCTTCCCTCCGGATCTGATTTTCGCTCAGTACAAGTGGTAGACTTACTGCACCCAACTAATTATGCAGTTCTATACAACTATATGTACATTATGTTTCTACTTTCTAGTGTTTTGAAAACACGTATAACTGATGCCGAGGAAATGTATGCAAGCAGCAACTTTATATAATAAAACTTACGGGCAAGTCCGACTCCAGGAATAGTTATGTTGTTCCCAAGTATGATAGAGTTTGTATAGACTCTATCATGAGATGTGGCACCAACAGTGAAAATCCAAGGACTGAAAGAAGACATGCTTTTGGGTGATGGTCCTGTATTGCCTGCTGCTTGTACAACAAAAATGCCATTCTTCACAGCTGAGAGCAAGGCCATGTCTATTGGATTAAAAAATGTAGCAACACCAGAGGGGCGCCTGTTGGGAGTGATTGATAAACTTATGATGTCAACTCCATCCAGAGCTGCCTGCAAATGCAGTATGAATTTGACTCACTAAAAAAGTCTAAGATACAAACAGTATATGAATACAATTTATAGTAGATCCATGTTCATTTCTTCATTTTGAAAAGAAGTAAGGGTGGATATAAATCACTAGAATCCATAGAAAATAAAGTTAAAAGAAATGATTTTGAAGTTTTCCCAAAGCTCGTGGAACAGAAAGAGTTTTGAAAAGCTATATCAAGTCATCAGCCCCGTGTTGTACGGGTCAAATAAGCAATACCATTCATTGAGAAACAATGTAATAAATAACCATTTGGTGTAACAGACAAATCCAGTTAATTAAATTACCTGGTCTATTGCCGCAACAACATCTGCTGCAAAGCCTCCAAAACTCTTATATAATGCCTTGTAAACAGCAATGCTGAAGAGGATGGCATGCAATTAGTACACAAGCACACTTATTATAGACAACTCATGTTGAAGATGAAAGTTTGATATAAGCCAATGCAGTTCTCTTCTTCTAGAAAAGATTCTCAGTTTGTTTTCTCATGGTAGTCAATAACAAATTGATCTATGAACAATATAATTAAGTTGTTCCCAGACCCTATAAAAGTTAGCAATGTCTCTGGTTTGGCATTTACTTCATCCATGTGCCACAAAAATCACCATCAATCCAGTCAAAAACTCAGAGTAGTTGTGCAATCCACTAGTCTCTTTGCTTTTAAAAGATTTAGGTTCTTAAAATATCAACAACTAAAAGAGAGTTTACAAATTACTGTGAACGGGGAGCCATTCCACTTGCATTCCCAAAGTCGTGACCGGTAACTATCACTGGAATTCCATGGTTACCAGCAGCAACAGCAGCTGTATGCCTGTAGACAGTTATGAAATAGTTAACTACACTTTGAAGATGTGGGTAACGTTTTTATAGGGACACATCAAAATAAACATAATTGCAGTAAGACATTCAAAAAAGTAAGTCAAAGGCCACTTACGTCCCATGGCCATCACCATCAAATGGTGAAGCATAGTCCTCAGTGGAGTTGAAAATTCCTCGGGTTATTGCAGATGCTGCAAAATGACGGGCCCCAACAAGCTTCCTGTTACAAGAACCAGAAGGGAAATCTGGAGTAACCTCACAAATGCCTGAGAAATGGGCAGGTATTGGATAGGAATGCTCAGATAAGTCATCAGCAAAGCTTGGGTGAGTGGGATCTATGCCAGTATCAACAAAGCCAATAACAATTCCTTCTCCAGCAGTTTCATAACCTCCTTCTTTATCCCATGCACCGTGTGGTAATCCCAAGAACTGAGGAGTATGGGTGGTCGCAGTTCTGACAGAGAAGTCCAAAACCACATTTGACACTTCTCTTCGGTTTGAAAGCTTGTCTGCCTTGTAAATTCAAAATAAACAGAACCAAACTAAGTTAAGAATTGAAGTCACAGAATGTTAGTGCAGACAAATTTGTGGGAAATTTTTGATACAGACATGCAACTTAGTGCAACTGTTGTACGAAGTTAGCACTTCGGAATCTAAAGGCACTGCTGATGTTGGAAAGAATAGATTGAAAAGAAAGTAACACCAATAAACATATCAGCAGAATCATGGACATAAATTGATGACAAATGATGATAATGCACATACATCAAGAAAAGAAACAAAGCATATAATACCTGTTGTGGGGTAACAAGAACAGCAAACCCATTAATCAAGTAGTGGTAGCTGTAAAGCTTCAGGTACTTCTCCCCCCTCAACACCCTTCTTAATAATGAATCATGAACTCGAGTAACATAAGAGCCCAAATTTCCACCAGATCTAGTGTTATTCCTAAATGTAGCAACACATATAGAAAGTATCATCAATCACTCCATTTGACTATCTTCATCAATAAAAAATAAAATAAAGACCTGAACGGAAAGTGATAAAAGGTAAAGTAAACTCAGACCAGTATAATCATCGACCCTGTTGAGGAAATTGTGGACAAATAATTATGAAACACAAATACAGTAGAGCACCAACTTATTTAAAGTATGCATCATAGAGCACCAACTTATTTAAAGTATGCATCCCCTAATAGACTCATTTTGATTGCTACAAATTGAAACGAAAAGAAAGAGAAGTGTTTCATCTGTTGGAGGAATCCAATTAGAGACTCAACAGAACTTCCGCCGACATACAATTCCACATCAGCCGGTGCATTAGCACGAGTAACTTCCAACTCTCAACAAAATGAGACTTCCCTCTTCTAGTACGTAAATCAATTAAAGACTAAACCAAAGAGACCTGAAAACACATGATAACTTTAAAAACTACAAACATGACAACCAAATAATACCTTGGCCATTCACTAAACAATTGAAAACATTAAAAGCAAAATTCCAGGACAAGGAAGTTAAGCAAAAGAATTTAAGACAACAACTTAAACAACCAGATTCCAGAAGCAAGACAGGGTGAACAAAAAGAAGCAAATTTTTTTAAAAAAAGAAATGTTTACCTTGTTTGCTTGAATTTATTTGGGCTACCATGAGGACCATGCTTGAACACATTGGTTTCCTTTCTGAGCTCCCCATAATAATGTGCTGAAGGAGCTTGTTTAAGAGTCACAATGTAAACAGCTGTAGCATTTGCATCGTCTGAATCATCCTGACACAAGGTGCCAAGAAACATCCCCAAGCTAATCACGACCGTCAAATGTACCCAGTGAACCCCTGTCATTTGCAAATATCTATTTTATGAGGCCAAAACAAAGTTCCAGAAACCATACACCAGCGGAAATGAACAGCAAACGTGAAACAACTCCAGGTTCAAGTTCAAGCTCGACAGCCCATAAGCTCAACTCTGAAGCACCAGCCTTTTTCTTCGAGCAACATGTGAAGAACTCCCAAACCCACAAAAGCAGAGAACTTTCTTAGTGGTGTGCAAGCAGCTGCGAAGACAAGGATGCAAATACCCGTCAACTGGCCATAGAAAGAAGGAAAATCAAAGAAAATGGCAGAGTTCTCTATGTGAAGAAAAGGTACGGTCTTTTGTTCGCTTTTGGTGGTGAAGGAAAGGAAAGCTTCCAGCTTTGCATAAACGAATAAATGAGGTGAGTTGGGACTCTTATAATATACAACGGAAAGAGTCTGCAAGCTTTCTTGGGTAGTGCGAAGGTGGACATTTTGATTAGAAAACGAACGTCTGTTTTTGGCTTTTTACTTTTTTTCTTGACTGTTGATGGTGGGTTTAATCGGCGTTCTTGTGCATATCATCATCTTCCATTCCTTTTCTCGTTATGATTTAATACCTTCATGTAATGTATCCAAGTACAAAAAACAGTATAATGAAGCATTAACAAAGTTAATTGAATCGCATGAACAAGTATAGTTTGTTTTAACACGATTAAAAAATTATTATAGTTATTAACACAGGAAGAAGAAAGTTTCAAAAAACTATACGGTGGGTCAAGTTGAAAATGATTGGTAGGTGTTATGAAGACAGATATTTCTTTTTCTAGTTTTTGGACTTTCTCTGTGTATTTGTCTAATGCTCTCAACGTTCTAAATTTGATAGGCTGTTCTTGGTCTTTGTCTTTTACTATGTGTAGATCTAGTGGCTGTGTTTGCTATTGTGATTCCAGAAGTACTATGTAACAGTAGACCTAGGTTATGATGGATTGGCCTCTCACCGTAAAGCCTGATTTGTGAATGTGATAAAATTAATAAATTCCAACATAATCTCATAAAAAAATAAAAATTTGATCTTTTTGAACAGGACTTTGATTAATGAAGCATGTGCAATTGCATCTGTAATTGATGTCAACGTGCTAAAATTAGGATTTTTACTTTGGTGTTGCCCATTCATTAAACAAAAGTGGCGTAGCGTAGGTCCCTTGGTATAAAGCTAATAATTTGGAAGGGATTAATATAGTCGTTGGTGTGCCTTCTTTTGTAATGCCTGATTTCTTCAATCTTGTTGTCTTTGATATCACTTGATGGCTTTGACTATTGCAATAGCAAAGTATACCATTTACAAACTTATCAAGTTCAGCTTTTGAGGAAAGAAAGCATTAATAATCAATACATGGCTCGGGGTGTGTGTGTGTGTGTGTGTCAGTACTCAAATTGAAGAAGAGTTTATAGTGGTTTTGGCATATGAGAATACGAGGAATATGTAGTGAAGTGTAGTGCACTGAGTTAAAAGTTGTGACAAATTTGAACGATAGATGGTGTAAAACCTACATTTATTGCTAAACCTTCTACCGTTGGTAGGTGGTAGGCATCCATACCTTATGTTCATGACTAGAACTGTGTCATTCTCGTGACTTTTGCTACGCAAAAGGTAACGTTTCTTTTGTCCTTTTTATCTGTGACATCACTTCAAAAATATCATACCTAATCACTCTTTTCTCAACCTAGTAGAACAATCCAAACAAAATGTCACCTTAATACCCATTTGTTTATCTTCAAAGAAGTAACTATCGAAGAGTGATATATTTACGTTGGAATGGAATTTTCTTTATCCGTTGAATATATCAAAAAACTACTTGCCATGGCTCAATAAATCAAAACTTTGTCCAAGTACATAAGACTGTACTCTTCAAACCTAGATGCTACTTTAACCTATAATGTGACTTGGGACTTGGATTTGCCTAAGTTGATACAAAACATTATGATAACTGGACCTAGTAAGTCAAAGTACATCCACCAATCTGGCACTGGCATACGTCATTAGAAAAGTAGCTGGGCTTAAAACGCCACCAAGTGGCATTATAATCCATGCAAAACCAGGCCCATCAGAGAAAAAGAAGAAGAAAAAGTGCTAGCTGGAGATATCATACGACGAAGTCATGATGTGAACATCTTTTTCTTTCCAACATTGCTGCATACCAAATATGGTGAACCACACGACATGAAACGTAAGTATACAGAATGAGGGAGGCTAGGTAACATTAATCAATAATATCTTTCAAGTTAAATGCCCTGCTGTGCCTGGAATTTCACTTACCAACCAAACTATGTGCTCATACAACTTTCATTTGGTGCTGCATTCTCATTAGCATACATATTGTGCCACTAACTCAGTAAAAAAATCCTAAACTAGGATTCGATAACTAACACAACCAGCCAACAAATTCAATATCAGATGTCAAGGAGCAGATGAGACGCAGATGACAAACCATCAGATTACCACCTCAAAGAACTCTTCCCTGAAAGATCCTTCACCTCTGGACTTAACAAGCCTGCGACGTAAACAACAATGTGACCCAAATTCACCCATAAGTATTAGCAAAGTGATGAAAAACTCCTTAGTGAAAAGAGGGGGATAATTCCCAGGATGTTAATAATATGATGCCATACTCAAAGAATCTGATAAATAAAAGAAACAACATTGTGCCCACGAATAGCAATCTATTAAATCCATTAAAATAACCTTCAGAAGAAGCTTCAATGAACCATGAATTCCATACAGCACCTTAACATTCACTTGCAAGGTTTATTTTTGGATACAGGAGTTCTGCAATGCACATTCTATGCAAGTTTTTGGTATTTATAATCACACCGATACTCATAGTACCCATATTGCTAGTAACACGGACATCATTCTCTTACCTCCTATCTCAATCCCTACAAGATCAGGAGAAACTGGGAACACCAGGTTAACCAATATTTGGGACTATGGTGATCTTAAACCTACATCAGAGGGAGGTGATGGGGCACCAATTCCACACAAATTAATATTAGGAAGCTGATAAGTCACTTATCATTGCAATGCACTATGTAGTGCAGCTTACTTAAACTCATAGAAACTAAGGAATCTAAATATCTTATTTTGCTTCCATCATGATCATGCCACGTTTTCTTATTTAGCACATCGTATAACTAAGCGAAGAATTTGTTAACAGGCTAATTATCGTTAATAACTTTCAACCCCTACCGCTATTCTCATTCTAAAGTAGATTCATGCCTAAATGCAATTTTTCAGGTTAAGGTCAGTCTCCACGATTGTTTATACAGCACTTTGATTTTTCCAAATCTTCAGATTTATGCAATAATTTTACAGAGGAAATTTGGATATAAGCATGAAAAAGTTATGTTACATAATGTTCAATTATGCATCTTGACAAGAGCAAAATGATCAGAAGAACAAGATAAAAATTAAAAAGATTCTACAATACAAGATTACCATAACTAAATTGTTAAATGTGCAAGCTTGAATTAGTAGAATCATGATGCCCCTCTCATAATGCTGGTCTCTATCTCAGTTCAGATAGAAGCAATTAAAGGGAAACTTCAGGGACTACATACACAAGCCGAGGATATCAAAAGTCTCGTAAATGTTAACCTCTATATAAGCATTAAACATATAATGAAATCTTCTTTTCTTCATATCCTAAACTAGCTCAAGTGAAATTTGCATCAAGCTAATGTAATTGTTGAACTCAGAATTCCTCTTAAAGACAACTTCAACAACACCAGAAAACAACAAATGAAGATGCACCTTATCATTATTGCTGCTGATTCTGCTGTTGGGGATTTGGCGGAGGAGGCATACCAGGCCTTGGTGGCCCATACCCAGAAACGCCAGCAGGTGGAGGAGGCATCCCCGGTCTCGGCGGAGGAGGAGCCGGCATTCCAGGCCTAGGCGGAACAGGCGGCCCTCTCATCATCCCTGCTGGAGGCTGAGGTGGCGGCACTCCCATTGGTCTCTGCCCAAATTGCGGCGGCATAGGAAATCCAGGTTGAGGTGGCCTTCCTGCAAACTGCGGCGGAACCTGCGGAGGTGGAGCCCGACCCATGGGCGGAACCTGACCCGGAAAAGCCCCAGGAGGCATCTGCCCAGGAGGTCTAATTACCGGCGGCTGACCACCCGGTGGCGCAGACGAAGCCGGATAAGTCATCGGCGGAGCAGAAAGTTGAGGCACCGGTGGGCGGGAGATCTGCGGCTGCATCATGCCGGGAGCGGGCCCACCAACGCCACGAACAGGTCCAGCAAGGCCAGGCTGGGCTTGAACAAGAGGAGCAGTAGGGATTCCACGGCCAGCGGCACGGCCAATGCCGGGTCCGGCGACGGCTGTAGCGCCGACAGCCTTGGCCCGCGACTCGTCTGGGGGAGGAGGGCCTTCGACTGTCATAGAAATGACCTCTTCGCCGCGAAGAAGGACGAGGCCGAGAGTGCGGCGGTCTTCACGCTCTTCGTTGGTCTTCTTTCCCTTAGCGGGAGGGAGTTTACGGAACTCCTCGCAGTCGCCTAGGACGAGGTTCATGTGGCGGTCGAAGGCCATGAACTTTCCGACGAGCTGGCGCCCATCTTGGATAGTGACCCGCATCCGATAGTTGATGTACTGAAGCATCTTGGAGCTCTTCGACATCGACATTTTGATGGATTTGCAAAGGAATCGAACAACAGAGATGGAGATCTAGGGTTTTAGCTTCTAATTTGAGTTTTATTGCAGGGTTTTATAATAGTCGGAGGGTTCTAATGTACTCAACGACAAGCCCAATACTAAATAAGCCCAATAATATAAATTCGTTTCAGCCATTACTAAAGCCAACGAAATAAATATCCGTGGAATGGAGTTCCCAGGATTTAATAATTGATATAAGTAACTAATTGCTCATCTCATACCTCTTCAAATTGAAAGTAAGAAGGATATCATGTTTATTCAAATGTCTTTATAAAGAACATCGCATACATCTTCAACGTCTGCTTCCCGGCGACCACTGCTCCAGCGGCCAATCCTCCTAGAGCTCCGGCGACAGCCGCCGATCTCACCCCACGTGCAGCCCTACAGATTGGCCCGGTCCCTAACCCAGCTGCCGCGCTAGTCCACACATCATCCCTATCTGTGAAGGCGACGCCGCCACTCTCAATCATCGCATAGATCAATCCAACAACTCCGATTCGATTCCCCCAGAACCGACCTGAATGTCCCGATGAATTCAGAATCCGATTCACCTTCAGCTTTAAGGTATCACCAGGCTCAAAAGAGTGGACGGCGGAAAATAATCCGACGGAGGCCCCGCCAACCGAGGCTGTGAGGTAGGCTGAGCCGGTGTAGAAGGTCAAGTTTTCTCCCCAGGAATGCCGTTGCCGGAAAGATTCCTCGGTGAAGAGATACTCCGGCGAAGTCGGGAGGTTGTAGAGACTGTGGGCCAGTAAATTCAATCGGCATCTTTCTCCTTTTATTGATCGGATTTCTGTTCTCTTCATAGAGGGAAGAGAAACTTGATAAGGGTTATGATTTTTCTGTTATTGATTTTCATCTTTGTTTTTACTCGACTTGAGAAACATGATAAGGGTTATAGGTCCTGCAAGTGATATGCTTAGGGTTTTGTAAATTTGCTTAGTTACTCTTAGATCTTGTGTTTGTGAGTCTTTTAGTGTTGATTTCTTCAGCTTTTTTGTAGTTGAAGTCCATGTTAGCAGCTGTTTTCTAACTTTTGCTGTTTGATTTGATTTTTTTTCAATCCCTTTCTGTTTGAATGTTATAGCTTACTGGGTAGATTTGAAGCTAATGCGGTGTACTTGGTTTGGTTGCAAAAGATTGAGCTTTGTACTTTTGTATTGAATATGTTGATGTGTGGTCATTTTGACTTCTCAAAGGGTATTGTTCACTTAGCGATTAACCATCTTTGGACTAAATCTGATGATGACGGTCCTATTTATTAACTATTAACCTTGTAGTTCATTGCTTTCATTGCTACAGATCTAGTCAAGCTATTTGATGAGTTTTTGCTTTGTTTATCTTTTTGAAGATCCTTTCTCTTAGGTTTTTAGTTCTTGGTTGGTTATTAGGTTATGATCTTTCTAGGTTTGTTCTTTTGTGATCATTAGCATGTTCTTAGTCTTGATCTCCGTTAGAAATTCTCTGATAAATTTGTAAGTAACATGGAAGTTAGGACAGGTGTTGTCTTTCCTCCTTATATTTCTTATTTTACTGGTTTGAAGTCAAGTGCTAAATGGCTTCAGTTGAAGAGACATATAAGGATGATGTATTGTTAGTGAATTTTTTGTTTGTTTGAATATGCTATATTTTCTAGTATTGTTAGTGAATTTTTTGTTTGTGTGAATATGCTCTATTTTCTACCTGTGTTGAAAACTCTGTGGACACAGAAGAGTCATCAAAGCCTATTGTTTTGGTCACCAACGGTGAAGGGATTGAGTCCTCTGGTTTAGTCTTTCTTGTTGAAGCTTTGGTTCATGAAGGCCTCTAAAATGTCCATGCCTGTGCTCCTCAATCCTTC
>JAOQMS010000003.1:29333473-29349303 GCA_027563885.1 Erythroxylum longipes | reverse complement strand
AATGGCAGCCCAAGGCATTAAAAGCCAGCTGAAATAAAAAGAGCAGATCAAAACGCCACAACACATGAAGAAAACGATGCACAGCAGATGGGAGAAGCCAAATGTCGCAAGCACAGAAATGTTGGGAGCAGAGCATAAACGCAACTCACGCATAATGGAGATCAAGGAGCAAAACGACAGTGTTGGAAAGCAAGGGCAAAATGCACAGCATGTAGACAGAAGCCAAGGAAAAACGCAGTTGCACAGTGGAGAGAAAAGAAGAGCAACAGTGGCAGAAACAGAAAAGAAAACGTGAGGTGCGTGAAAAGAAGAAAACGACAGCATGGTGGTACATGGTCTGGCCAAATAACAAAAACGACAGTGTTTGAAAACAAAGAGCAAGACGCACAAGCAGCTGGTGCTTGGAAGGAAACAGAAAAGCAAAAACGACAGGCACCACTGAAGAAAACTCCAAGAGAAGCCAAGAGGAGAGACCAAAGACGTTGTCATCGGGGGTATGTGTTGGTTTTAAATAAGAACAAGGAGCAAAACGACGCAGTAGAGAGAAGGCTGGAAAAAGAGATAACACGTAGAAGGCATTGTTTCAAAAAGAAGCGTGCGTTGGTTTTTTTTTTTTAAAAGAAGAATAGAGAAACACGCAGGGGGTATTCGAAGAGAGGCGTTGTTTTCAAATAGAGTGAGGTGCGTGGGTTTTGAGGAGGCGACACCGGAGTTGGAGTGTGTGCATTGTTTTTGGGTGGAACAAAACACACGCAGAAGAGAAAAACAACAAGGGCTGGAAAGAGTGAGGTGCGTGGGTGGTGAGCTGCTTCAAAAAAAAAAGAGGAGAAACACAGACGAAAGAAGAATAGAGGATATATTTTGACGGCAGCATTTTCCACTCATGGAGACTTAGATTCCGATTTCTTTCCTTATCTCCCACAAATCCAAATTTTATTTATTATTTTCTATGGCTGATTGTTGGAGTTTGTTGTTGGCAGTGTCTTTGATGGTTGTTCGTGGCTAGTTCACCGTAATCTTCTGATTCAATGGCAATGGCAGGAGCTTGGGTTTCTTTTTAGGAGAGTTTAATGCTGCATTTATTTTCTACCCATTTGATTATTTAGTGATTCCTAGATGTTAGGATAACTATTTAATTATTGGAGTTATGTATGGATTATATCGTCGATTTAGAAGATTTTTGTGGTTGAGTTATTGTTAGCAACTGATATTGTGCTAAATTTGGTTCAATTTCATTACTTGGTTTTGGGTCAAGATTGGGTATTGAGATTTTATTGAATATTTTGTGATTATTCAAGGTGGCTTGAATTATTGAATCGTTATATCGGTTGCTAGCTTTAATTCTGTTTTATTAATCATTGAGTAATAATTGAGCATTGAATTCTAGTATCTTTAGTTCTATTTTACTATTCTGGTGGCAGTAAATAAATTGGGACTTTGGAAAGCATTTTTGTAACAATTCGAGGTGGCTCGGTTGATGTATTAAGGCTTAATTATAACTCTTGGTTAATTGTTTTTAGCTCCCATATTTATTTAAGTGATGATTGCCTGCACTGTTGAATTGGAGGGTTATTTTTATCATTATTAATCAATTGTGTTTTTCATTCCATTCACTCACTAACGTTTCATATCGCTCATTTCAAATTTAAAATACCAAAAAAAAATAATTTCTGTTTATTTGAATTTATTGCAATTTTAGTGATAATTAACGAAATCAAACCCCATTTTATAGTTTAGGTTGCATTGCATTTAGTTACTTAGGAATTAAATTTCATTTTCGGCTCCTCAAAGAGAACGACTCGAGGTTGCACTATATGCAATTCTTGGTTAAATTTTGAAGTAACCCCAAGGCGACAATCGGACAAAAAGGTTTCTTTCAGTAGGTGATGTGTTTATATATATGTGTGGCGTATGTGAAGTGCACACGCCACCAATTAGTAAGTACATTCTTCTTCACTTTGAAATGATAAACTGTCAGTCCTCAACAGGCAAAATGGTCAAGAAAGTTGAAGATGAAGCTGAAGATGGCCAAGAAAGTGAAGACAAACCAAAAAAGGCTCTTATGCCGACTTTTCTATCATCAGATCAATGATTTACCAGAGATATACATTCAGGTTACGATTTCTATGTGTTACCTTCACTAGGTTCTTTGAGTTATCGTTTATCTTTAGTTCATGGTTTCTGAAATCAAATCTTGTTTATTTTAGGTACATTCTTGGATCCACAGAACTTGTTCATACAAGAGCCATCCAAGTCCAAGAAACCTAGATAGACAGGTTTAGCGACGAGTTTATGCAATTCAGGGACTTGGCGAGCTTAAGAGTTAAAGAAGGACTTGTTTGGTCTAGGAAGATGATGGAGTCCCTTCTTCTCTTCACTCAGGCAGCTAGTTCACCTCAGCAGTAGGTTGTCAAGCTTGCTGATGACGCTTAGCAACTTTCAAGCACCTTAATGAATCCTACACCACCTCTCAGAATTTCTAATGTTTAAGTTTTTTTGTTTTCGAACAGACTTCTCTACTTATGTAAAGCTACTTCCTCTCAAAAGAAAAGTAGTATAGGTTTTGGTTTTTTTATTGTAAAGTTTGATTTTAAATGTAAGGTTTGGTTACATTCACAATGAAATTTTAGAACCAATGTCTGTATATTGTGACTTTGCAAATTTTCTTTACACTCAAGCTTTGATGATTTTGAAAATAAAGGAAAGAACAAGTTTTGGACAAAGATCATTGATCATTGAAGAAGATGATGGTGAGCTTTATATTCAGCTCTTACATGTTTTAAAACATCTGAAAATCAAAGGCTAGGAATTGAAAGCATGCTTGTGATCCAAGAGATAGGAGCTTAGCACATCTCATTGTACCTTTGATCAGCTAAAAACAAAATACATGCAAAAACAACAGCTGACATATAATAAATGCTACTGATTTTAAAACTTCATGAACACAGAATCTGATATGCAGAACTACTTGCATATGCTTGTGATACGATTTGGACAAACTTTAACTAACATCCTCCACTTCAGCTTGATCTTGTGCTTTGGCAGCTTTAACTTATTCTCCATTTCAGCTTTAACCAAAAAAACCTTGTCAGGTTTTTCATGAACATCAATAAGGTGTGTAATTTTTCTGCAGGTTTCTTCATCTTCTTCTTCAAGCTTCCTTCCTTAATCTTCAATCTTCAGAATTTCCCTTCTTGGATGCATGGCCTTCTGAATTATTCCCAAAATCATTAGCTCGAGTTTTCTGAGATGTCTTGGAGGCTTCAGCTTGGTCTTCACTCTTCCTCTCTTCTTTACTTTGATTGCCATTGCACCTCCGCAAGCTTCAATATAGCTAGTTTCACAAAATAATTTAATTCAACAGCTCCTCCTTTGTTTTTTGGAACCTGCATACTAATCATTTTCCTTAAAGATTCAAACCTCCATCTTGGTAAGGCCTTGGTGAACAGATCAGCAAGTTGAAAGCTTGATTTGTAGAAGGCCATCTTGATCTCCTTTTCTTCAATCAATTCTCTAACATAATGATACTTCACTTTCATATGCTAGGTTCTCATATGATCAGATGGATTCTCAGCCATAGAAATTGTAGCATTAGAGTCATAATAAATCGTCACACATTTTACTTTCAATTCACCTACATCCATCAAAATTTTCTTCAACCATTGAGCTTGTTTGGCAGCTATGTTTACTACCACATATTCAGCCTCAGCTGATAATTTTGCAACACTCCTCTGCTTCTTTAAACTCTAAGCAAAAATTCCAGATCCTAGGCTATAGCAATAACCACTTCTGCTCTTACTTTCATTGCTTCCCGCATAACTAGCATCACTAAACACATATAACTCCACCTTTTCTCCTCTTCCAAACCAGATTCCACAATCAATTGTATGTTTAACATATCTAATTATCCTTCTAGCATAAATAGCATATTGCCTTGAAGGATTTTGATTAATGCTAGCCATAATATTCACAACACATATCAGGCCTTGATGCACTCAAATACATTAATGATCCAATCATACTCCTATAATAGGTTGCATCAAATTCCTCAACTGGTTTCGTTGGTTCCAGCTTCAGTTGATGCTCCATAGGGGTTCCCATTCCACTTCTTCCTTTCAATCCAAACTTGTCAATCAATTCTTCTGCATATTTTTTCTGGTGTATGAAGATTCCATTTCCCTTTTGATCTATCTCCACACCAAAAAAGAAGCTCATCTCTCCCAAGTATGTCACCTGAAACTCTGATTTCATTAACTCCTTGAATTCTTCTAGCATCATTGGCAATTTTTTTATGGAATCTCCTTGAATTTGGCATCTTTTGGTATGGATATATCCCTTGAAAATCCATCCATGGCACCCAAAGCTTCTTTAAAAACTCTACTAACAGTTTAGCCTGAATGTTAAAAGTGCTCTTGGGGTATCTCTATTAGGGGAACCTTTACTGAGGACATACATGAATAAACCGACTTTCTCCAAAATAGACATCCTATTAGAATGTCTCAAATCATAATTGTTTTCCAAAACTATACATAATTGATGAAATGTATTTTGATTTATCCTAAATGTATTAAAACACCGTTTTTCATGACCATTCAATAATTCATTCATCTATAGTTCTACTGTTTGATAGGAAGTCATGTATGGTTCCTTGTATATATGGTTAAAAAAGACACATCCATGTAACCCGCTACATAAGCCACCGAATCCCAAAACTCAATCTTATTGTCCAAAAATTGCTTAATTTGTAGAAGTTGTATAATTTGCATAACATTATCATCCATACCTACAAATCAACAAGTAAAATTATATTCTAAATAAACATAACACTAATATGTATAAATATGAAGAAATAAATAATATAACACATAATAAAATTATAGATTACCTAGAAGATAACATAATATAATAAAATAAGTTAACCAAGTTCATAGTGTCTTAAAACATACCATGTCAACATAAGTGCACAAATAATAAAAACAATAAACTAAACATAGTAATGCATATATAGAAACTATGTTTAATGTTTTTTACGTTTGTCATAGTCATATATAAACTTTATGTATTCAACTCTCTTTGCATTATCTGGTAAACAAAAAAAATGGCCCTTCTTTATGGATCTTCAATCAATAAGCAAGCAAAGTAAAATTCAGGAGTACCAATCTCTAAATCAGGCAAAGTACATAATTTGTCCAAAGCATTCGTAATATCATGATGTGTCGTACCTATGCCAGTACTTTGTGATGCACTAATATTCAGAGTGTTCAAAAATAGAAGTATTCATGTCCATGGTTGCACTCTGTCTCTCTTGAATTAATTACATCATATTGTCAAGCCTCTCATACATTGCTGCAGATCTTCTTACCTTTTTAGTGGAATTAGTTCTTGCACTCTTGTTGTTTTGTGAACTATCATTCTCCAAAATCCTTTGCATCTTCTTCTCTCACTCTCTTCATCATGTGAAGCTTGAGAGGTAGCAACAGGAGTAGATGCAAGGGTTGGGGTGGTTTCTATCCACACCTCTTCCCAGTCACCAGTCACTTGATAATTGTTTAGACCACTAGTCTCATTTATATTCTCATGATCATGATAGCCAGACAATTGATGATGAGCATTATGGATATCAGGTGGAGAAGGAACATATACTTCCTCAATTTCTCGTTGTTCTTATGGAGGATCAGTCACAGGACAAAACGTGATCTCTCTTTGGGTCAAACATCCAAAAAGTTGATCGAACTTACATTCAAGCTCATGTTCAAGCCCTTCCTTTTAAAATGTTTTAAAATTGTTGTTCTCCTACAAAAAATAATTAACTTATATTTAACTATTTATTTACCATCAAAGTAAAGGAAAATAACTTAAAATGGGCTAACTTTAATCTTCAAAGTCCACAGTCCTCACTAGCAGCAAATGTTCTTTTGTCATAGTCTTATCCTAATCTCGTTTCTTTCCCTTTCAATTGTTTCCAAGGACTCTATCTAGTTCTCATCCAATCAAACTTATTTTTAAGCTTAGTTTTATCCCATTATAAGTTGGTCGCTTTATGAAACTCTTCCTTCACCTTCTTACATGGTATCTTTTGACAAATAACTCCACCATGTTTTCCCTTACTCCTTTGAATATATTGGTTATAAATATCACAAAAGAGAAGAAGTTTTTCTTTTGGCCAACGAATCCTACTTATATCATTCCCCCCTTGACTTTCTTCTTTGTTTCTTTTTTGAGATGATGACATCTAATCATACAAGATGAGAGAAGGTTATATACTTGTTAATCAATTTGCAATTGGTTTCACTAGTAAGTTACTTTAATTAGTTACAATTAGACTATTCTAACAAAATAATTATATAAATACTTTTTACTTAATTTAAAATTATTTGATCTCTTAATTTAAATTGAGCAATATAATTAACTTGTGAATATTATTCAAAAATTATATAAATTTTTATTGTAATATCTTTTTATTTAATCAAAGAATTATTAAATAATATTAGAAAAAGATAAAAATAAAATTGTAAATATTAAACAATCAACTTTGTACGCATGATCAATTAAACCCAAATACTAAATTAAATCAAAGATTGAAAATAATTATTCTGTAACTATAAATTAGAGATTGAACATTAATATCAATTAAGTAAAAGAAATCAGAAAAGTTGCTTTATATCTTGCAAAACAAAATCAATAGCCATCCAAGTTCTCGTTAATAATGGTGAAAGACCTGTCCCCAATAACCAGGCAAACATACACAGCAAAATATTTGGAAAACTATTATGCATAAAAAACCTCTCTTGGCGACCATTAAGGTCAATAAACATGACGCAAAGTAGCAAAAACTAATAGTCTATTGATTAATAACACTGAATCCACCAAACTCACAACTAATAGAGATTAAAACACAATGGTTACGATTACAAACATTATAAAACTATTAAAACTAAACACATAAGCACTATTTCTTCTTTGCTTTTTATTTTTTCTTTTGATCTCCTGTAGCCACTATAGAATCACAGTTCTCCAGCTCAATCCATTCATTTCATTCATTCTATTTCTACGACATACCAAATAACATAAGCCACACAACCTAATGAAAACTGTTTGTAGGGAGCAACTAACGATGATGAAGGAGAACAACGAACAATGTTGACCAACAAGTATTCAAGACACAATATAGTAAGACTCAAAGGTGGATATGAGTTTCCATATACAAGTTAAATATAGTTAGAATTGAATGCTTCAATGCAAATGGGCTATATACATTCAATAATGAAAACCATGGTGTTACTATAACTATCCAAGCACTAACACCGAAACAACAACAAGTTTAAGAAACAATCCTTAAATCTTGACACCATAAACAAAAAGGTAAGGTAACACTAAATACAACCCAGGAGATGATTTAAAAAGCCTTTTCTTTGATTAATGAGAACCAATAAAGTAAACCAAACCTTAATCGATCTCAGTAACTATAAAAAAGCAAAGTAATAGGCAGTACCCACACAAACCCGATAAGAACCCAAAAACACAAGATTCAATAAAAAATAGAAACAATCTTCCTTTCAATCAAATGGGGCATGATCAGAACATAGAAAAAACAAAACTTACAAACGAAAACAAAGAAAGCCAACATTGGCATTAAAGAAAACAACGAACAACTCACCAGAAAGCAAGATCCAAGTGAACCCACCAGAAATCGGTAAAGAATCAGAGTCACTGATAAGGTAGTGTAAGATTGTGTTAGCTTTTCCATTTTAAAGGTGAAAAGAGACAGTGGAGTAGCTGTGAATAATCAATGAAGTTATAAATGAAGTTAAATGCAATAAATACAAAGAGTAGCTACTTTCTACAAACACCTACAACTACTATCAGACTTCATTTGATGAAACTAAGTCTATCTTAGATTTCATTCATTAAATGTCATATTGCAGGCATTGATGTTCCATTAAATCAATTACAGCTAGAATCCTAGTCTACCAAAGGAACATCGACTTAAATAATTATCTTGACAGAAGCTTCTTTCAGCAAAGTAGAGTGATTGAACCATGTACCTGGCTGAAGCTACATACCATCTAGATTTAAGAGATTCAGAGAGAGACAGACAGTTCTTCCATATTATCTACGTCACCACCGCTAAAGAAAGAAAAACAACATTAGAGACTAAGATGACTTAAGGCCTATACAAAATGACAAGATATATTCAATCAGTAAAAAAATAGGAAAGATTTGGTGCAACATTCTTCAACATCTTCAATTTATCATTAGGTCCTAGAAAGATACACAAAAGAAATATATATGTTTATTCTATTTCTTTTCATTTTTAAACAGAATTGCAGAAGCATTGTAGAATTCTAGCAAAACTGAAATGCAAATGAACAAGTGTATTCATTCAAGAAAATTAACTTATTTTCCCTTTATTCCATTACTGCAAAAGTTTCACTAGCATGGCTCAATGCATGGAATTGCATATTTCTCCTTTCTGGCCTATAGTCAATATTCATTTAGTTGCTTCCCTCCGGATCTGATTTTCACTCAGTACAAGTGGTAAACTTATTGCACCCAAATAATTACGCAGTTCAATATAACTTTATGTACATACTGAAAAATCAAAAGGGGGTAGTCGTTTTGCAAACTTTCCAATTTGTTCCTAGCAAATAAATAAAATCAGAAAATTTAAAAGAACCAAAAATAAACCAACACCAAGATTTGTTAACGCAGTTCGACACTCCTTGCCTACGTCTGCGGGGCCCTCACCCAACTTAATCACTTTCACCGAAGTATAATAGTTTTACCCAAGGCTTTACTAAGCCAACACCACTCAACCCTTGACACTATCACTCAATCTCATTTCCCGTGAAAGAATTTCACACCCAATAATACGACCGCCTCATACTAACCTCAACAGAGGATTTTTCTATACCACTCTTAATCAAAGATAATTGATCAAATAATTCAGGAACAACTCAAGTGAATAAAATAACTAGAAACAAAATTGAAAACACTTGAGACAAAAGAAAAGAACAACTTTCCTAAAAGTTAAGCTCCATTGAAATAAATCTGGAAGTTATCGCAACAATAATATGGACTGATTTTCGTAAACTCCAACATCAACTCGCGGAAACTTCTTCAGCTGTATTTCGAAAATCCAAAAACACGCATACTGCACTGTTCACGTGAATTTACTATTGACGCACACCCTTCAGTGTTCAACCTCAAAAGAAACACACTCAAGAGAAGAGTTCCACATAACCACTCCACATCAACATCTCATATAAAATACGCAAATATCATTTCCTTTTGTTTTTATCAAGATAACTGGCAAGAGCCCTTTTGTGCAACAAAAAGAAATACCCAGAAAAGAAAAGGCATGAACGGATGTATGGGGACAATGACTTCACAATAAACCTCAAAGCTCTTCCATACTGGAGTTACGACAATTACACACCTTCATATAAAACAATTGTTTCCCAAAAACCCACAAACGATAGAGTGTTGCCATCAATTAATATAAACCCTTAATTCACCAAAAAATACCATAATGCCCTTCAACATCCTTCACCAAATCAAATCCAATACAAGATAGAATTCTATTCTATCTACAAAGTTATCCAACTAGTAATTGAATTCAAACTTGATAAAAGAATTCCAATTTAAAAATATGCCAAAATATAGATATATTTAACATATATCTAACAATCTCCCCCTTTTTGGCATATTTGTCACAAATCCGAAACTCCCCTTAAATCACATAACATACATAAATTCAAACCACAATCCAAGAACTCCCCCTCAATGCAACATCAGGTTCCAAAGAACATCCATAGTAACAATAATCCAATCATCCAAATTTCTCCCCCTTGGGACAAAAGATGCCAAAAAGCAAGACGATAGTCACACATATATCTTCAAATCTTCCCCTGAATGGAACATTCACCATAAACAATCCGATATCTTCCCCTCGAGACAAAACATCATCAAAATGCATAATCATAATAATCAACCATAGTTGCAGCAGAAGAATCATAAGCACGCCAATATGACAATTTACCACCATTCAAAATATTGAGAGATATGCCTGAAAGAAAGAGAGATATCCGAGAGAGAGACTTATACTGATGAGAGAGTTGAAGCGTCTGTGGTGGAGCCAAATAGAAGTCACAATACAAACTAAAAAAAAAAGACAATAGCAACAAAAAACTAAAGAACTAAAAACAATAAATCTTTTCTTTTCTTTCTCGTTTCCTTTTTTTTGTTTTTTTTACAACACAAAAAATACTTCAAAAATGTAAAGCACACTGTCCCTGTGCCCCTCGAGGAATCTCAAACCTGGTATTTTTCTTTGGCTCGAATGAAGACGTATAAGACAAGTAGCCTGCAAGTTCTTGATAATCAACCATTTTTCTTTCTCTTGGTTTTCTTCTTTCGCTCACATCTCTAATAACATTTTCTGCTAAATGATTTTTCCGGATTCAAGACGTAGAATTTTGGTTCAAATCAGCTTCCATTGTTTTGGTTAGTTCATCATCCGAAGTAACTGAAAGTTCTTCAGTTTGTGCAGTTACTTCCTCAACAGTAACTAACTGCAAATCTGGGCATTTTCTTGTTTTTCCTTCACAATGTCTTTGTGTCTGTAATTGACCCTTTCTAACCCAAGCTTGCTTCGATACTATGGGATGCTGCTGGAAATTTAATGAAGAGTGTCTATATTTTCGATTTTGACCCCTTCGAAACATCATTTGTAGTAACTTATAACATCTTGGCCTTATATGCCCAACAACTCCACAAAAATGACTTGTGGGTATAAATCTTCGTCTCTTATTCGGCGCTTCTACCTCTTGGGTTGATCTGAACATACTAAAATTTTCTTCATTAACTTTCAAACACTCACCTTTATAACCTATACCTTCAAAATTCCCTTTAGCCTTATCGATTTCTATCAACTTATCCAGTTTTTCCGTGCCTCCATTCAACATTCTCAATCCCTTTTCAGTACTTATCAATTTCATTCTAGCTTCACCAAGCTCATCCGACATCAACATCAGCTTCTTTTCTAATTCTTGTATGGTGTTCTTCATGGAGAGATTTTCTTCTTCCAATATTTCATTCTTTCTACACGTATTCACCCATTTTTCATGCATAGCTTTGTGAGCCTCATAAATATTCTCCTTTCTATCATCTAGGCCACTTTCATCACTGTTATAATCTGATATTCGATCTTGAGCTGAATTGTTTTCGAAATTTTTCGATTTTCTCCCTTTTTCGACTTCAATTACTTCATTCTCAGTTACTGTTAAGCAAGTAACTGGACTTTTATTATATAGGGCAACCGATGCTAAGCCATTAGCGATTTCTTCTTCGCTACCATATTGTCTAAGGCTATGGCTATCCTTCTTCATTCTTTTGAGCCATTTACCAAATTTTCGTGTGAGTAGTACCAAGTCTTTGTCTTCCTCAAAATTTGTCATGTTTGCGAAACTACGATCTGCACCAACTTGCTAACAAATTCTGAAACAGTGATCCTCTCTGATACCAATTGAAAAATCGAAGGGCGGTAGTCGTTTTGCAAACTTTTCAATTTGTTCCTAGCAAACAAATGAAATCAGAAAATTTAAAAGAACCAAAAATAAATGAACACTAAAATTTGTTAACGCAATTCGACACTCCTTGCCTACGTCTGCGGGGCCCTCACCCAGTTTAATCACTTTTACCGAAGTACAATAGTTTTACCCAAGGCTTTACTAAGCCGACACCACTCAACCCTTGACACTATCACTCAATCTCATTTCCCGTGAAAGAATTTCACACCCAATAGTACGACCGCCTCGTACTAACCTCAACAGAGGATTTTTCTATACCACTCTTAATCAAAGATAATTGATCAAATAATTCAGGAACAACTCAAGTGAATAAAATAACTAGAAACAAAACTGAAAACACTTGAGACAAAAGAAAAGAACAACTTCCCTAAAAGTTAAGCTCCATTGAAATAAATCTGGAAGTTATCGCAACAATAATATGGACTGATTTTCGCAAACTCCAATACCAATTTGCGGAAACTTCTTCAGTTGTATTTCAAAAATCCAAAAACACGCATACTGCACTGTTCACGTGAATTTACTATTGACGCACACCCTTCAGTGTTCAACTCTCAAAAGAAACACACTCAAGAGAAGAGTTCCACATAACCACTCCACATCAACATCTCATATAAAATACGCAAATACCACTTCCTTCTGTTTTTATCAAGATAACTGGCAAGAGCCTTTTTGTGCAACAAAAAGAAATACCCAGAAAAGAAAAGACATGAACGGATGTACGGGGATAATGACTTCACAATAAACCTCAAAGCTCTTCCATACTGGAGTTACGACAATTACACACCTTCATATAAAACAATTGTTTCCCAAAAACCCACAAATAATAGAGTGTTGCCGTCAATTAATATAAACCCTTAATTCACCAAAAAATACCATAATGCTCTTCAATAACCCTTCACCAAATCAAATCCAATACAAGATAGAATTCTATTCTATCTATAAAGTTATCCAACTAGTAATTGAATTCAAACTTGATAAAAGAATTCTAATTTAAAAATATGCCAAAATATAGATATATTTAACATATATCTAACACATACTTTATGGTTTTTACTTTCTAATGTTGTCAAAACACGTATACCTGACGCCAAGGAAATGTATGCAAGCATCAACTTTATATGATAAAACTTACGGGCAAGTCCGACTCCAGGAATAGTTATGTTGTTCCCAAGTATGATAGAGTCTGTATAGACTCTGTCATGAGATGCGGCATCAACAGTGAAAATCCAAGGACTGAAAGAAGACATGCTTTTGGGTGATGGTCCTATAGTATATGGTTCTGTATAGATTCTTTGTTTAGACATAACCATGTGCTAGCTTTTCGTAATAAAAGCTTTTCCGTAATTTATGTCGCCTTGAACAGTTCATCACAGCACCCAATCTTGCAAAGACATCAAGTCCTTAGTAAATGGTGGGAACAGGTAACATGGTTGTGAAGAATGAGGCTCCAATATTAACAATGAGACTTCATCATGTTGCAACCTGGAAAGAAAGATTAGAACGTCATTAAAAAGTGGAGTAATGGGAGGGAGCAACAAATAAAGTGGAAGAAGACTCTTAAAAAGCATAAGGTAAATCAATAAGATGGGTGTTTTTTTTCATTGTCAGATAGATTTGACTTCTCGTTCCATTTAATGGGCTAAATTTATTCTCGTTCTCGTTTTTGCTTCTATCCTGTGTTCACGAAGTAAGTTAGATCCAGACGCTTGATAAGAAGCTAACATCAACATTGAGGTTAGGTTATATGAAATAATTGAATATTTGAACAACCAAATTCCTTTGTTCTCTACTTGAAGCCCCTAATATTCAGAATCTGATAATCATTAAACCGTCTTGTTATTTGTTGTTAATTGATGGTTGCATTTGACAAAATTCGATATCAATGGAAGATTAAATTAAGAAGAGTAGTATTGCTTTCTCTTGATGACGGATCTAGACCCTGATTATATTATGTTATTGTGACTGACAGTAATACATTTGTTAATCCTAATTTTACTCTGAAACATCAATTTCAACATCTCATAGCCTAAGGAAGTATCCATTTAGTGCAAGAGAGTTTGCATTAGTGTACTTATAATGATCTAATAATATTCATTACATTTCTTTTCAAGTATATCAAAAAGGGTAGATGCTCCATCATACATTCGACAGAAATCATTTAATCTCCATTAATAGTATCTTTCAGTTCTCTTAGTTGCATGAGATCTTCCATTTCTATAAATAGCATCCTTCACTTCGATCTTCCCATCAATCATATTTTTCACTTCTCTTATCATTTTCTGCCATCTTTGCTCCCAATGGTGCATCATGTTCCCTCTAATTCATGTGACACAGAAATAAAACATGATGCTTTATTGCTTGTCTCGGGTTCTTGGTCTACAAGAATCAAAGAAGGCTAATCCAGTGAATCTGTATATCTAGTAAAACGCGGGGGACTCCTCACTAGATATTGACTCGGACATCGACTTCTTGTGTCCTGCTGAAGGTTTCTCTGGTACACAGTCAATTCATGACTTCTACATGCTCATGTATGAAACACCCTATGAAACTGATGTGGTTCTGTCCTCTATAGGAACATCAGAATCTAAGGAAAATTCGTCTGCTATATAATCATGTAGATACAAGTCATGTTAAGTTCGTGACCTACCCCCAGCAAAACCGATCCAAAGATTCCCAAGGCGGCTTTGTTTGTTAGGTTCAAAGGAGGCTTTTGAGAAATACGGCTCTTTCAATAAGCTGTTTATTGCGTGTTATCCTTAACCATTCACCGAATATCCTCATTAAAGAAGCCTTATCCTCCAACCTAGACATGAACAAACACAGAAATTGTTAGTTAACTGATTAACATAACATTTTAAAAGGAAAAAGAAAAGAAGAAGAAGACATTGAGCATTGAACTGAGAAACTCTAACCTTAACATAACTATCTGGTAAATCACCGATCTGATACAAAAAAAGAAACATTGGATTGGATGGTATTTCTTTCTCTTCTTCTTTCTCATTTTTATAACCTTAAAGAGACTGAGGAAGGATTACGATATGGGGCTAATGCAGATAAGCTTATGGTTGAACAAACAAGGGTTTGAGTGAGGAAATCTGATGATAGTATGAGTTGCTTTTATACTGATAATCCACCAGTTCCCTCTGATATTGTATTAAGGGAAAGTGTAATCTGAGTGTCATAAATAGGTTTTAAATGTCATAATTAGGTTCCAAGGCTTGAATTAAATATCTAAATATTATTAGAGTAATATTCATTGGTATTCTAAATGATCATTAATTACTCATAATTAACTTTTTTCTATTTTCAAATCATTTCAAATTTCAAACCCCAATACAAGTCTGCATGCTTCACACCTAAATAGAAAGGAAAACAGACTATTAAAATTAACAAGATTAACAAAAATTTAACCAAATCTAATTTAACATTAAATATTTATAGCCTATCCATGAAATATAAATTTTATTTATTTTTAAAATTTTTTGTTACTAAGAAGTATAAAGATATTTAATTTTCAAATAGACAGAAAAATATTATAGTTGATTTAATAATGATCAAGTGACATTGTTTTCAGTCCAAACCAAGGAGTCTCTTACATATGATGCAAAATACATCATGTTCTATTTTTATTCAGAGATTTTTTTATAAAAAATATGAATTAAAATTTGAAGAAAAAGATGTACTATTTAATTACTAACAGATAATATTATATAATTAATTTAATAACTAACTTAAAATTAAATAAAACTATCTAATAAATTTTAAAATATCTTTAAAATATAGGTTCTAGAAATTTTAAAATAATTATTTTATGATTTTAATAATTAAGATAGATATTAAAAATGAATATCAGTTTGTAAATAAAATTTTTCCTATTTAATTATTTATTTTAATAAAATATAAATAAATAATTTACAAGATTTGAAAATAAAATTATTCAATTAATTCAAAATTTTAATTTATTTCTAATTTTTATAATATTTAATTATTATTAGTAATAAAAGTGTAATTATATCAACATTAACAATTAAATAGATTTTCCATTGAAAAACATATATAACAGAGAAATAGCATGACTAAGAATCTTTCTTATGATTTGCAACGAGAACTAGAAATCACTATTAGGATTTGAAAGACAAAAACTAAGTAGTATTACACTAGTATGATAGAATTTTGTTAATATTTTATGGACTAGCATAATAAACATAATTTTGTACAAATCCCGATTAATTTGATGTC